>SRMA01026317.1:7081-189133 GCA_007224835.1 Danionella cerebrum
TAGCTGTAAATTCTTTTATCTCTGTTTTAAACCCAGATGTGTCACATGACTGTCCCTTCTGTGGGCGAAGAGAAACAGCGTTCCATGCTTTTATCCACTGCAGTCGTCTACAGCCTCTGTTTGTGCTTTTAACTAGTATTTTAGAGGGTTTTAATGTGGATTTTACAGTTCAGTGTTTTATTTCTGGTTTTAAGTATGTTAAGAAACACAAGAACAAATGCCAAGTCATTAATTTTATTTTTGGACAAGCAAAGATGTCCATTTACTTATCCAGAAAAAACAAAATTGCTCAGAACACAGACTGTGATACCATCCGCATCCTTAAAAGACTTGTGAAAGCCAGAATTTTAATTGATTTTAATTTTTATAAACAGATGAAAAATATGGAGTTTTTTAAATCTATGTGGTGCATTGAGAATGTATTATGCTATGTACAAGAAGACACAATCATGTTTATGCCAGAGCTAAATGAATAGCTCTAAAATTGTACAAAACTGATGCAACTGTTAAAATAAAAGAAGTGTAAAAGTCAAAAGTCTCTCTCCCTCTCCCTCCCTCTCCCTTTCTCTTTCTCTTTCTCTCTCTCCCTCTCTCTCCCTCTCCCTCCCTCTCCCTCTCTCTCTCTCTCTCACACACACACACATGCACACGCACACACGCACACGCACACACGCACACACGCACACACACACACACACACACACACACACACACACACACACTAAAAGCTGAGGTACGCAGGTTTTACACATTTGAAGTGACTTATTAAATAATATAAGCCAAAATATAACTGGCTGCTCACATTTCATACCTACAGCACATCTAAAATGAAAAGCACACACACTTTCTATAACTTTTTACCCCAAAACCCTCGGGCAATGGGCTCTGGAGGTTCTCCTCATTGCTAACCATCAGATGCGCTCTCGGTTACAACTTAAACTTCCGCTTTGGAGTTCTACCATCTGTTATTCAAAGTTTTAAGCTTGAGCTTCTCCCATAGGGTCTTGACGAATCAGAAAGTTCAGGAAATCAATGATGAGCTGCTTCTCACAGAGCTGTTCTTGGAAAGCATGGAGTTGATTGGTTAATTCTTGTCACATGACCTGCAGCCAGGCTCCAGAAAACAATGCAGTCAGAGAAGTCCAGTTCTCTAAGCAACCGCCAAACCTATCCATCCAACGCTCTCCACCCCCTTGTTCTAGAATGCAGTGGTCTTGCATTGCACCTGGTGATAGTTGGCTTGAATGCAGCTGCTCTGCCATATACAATCCTTTTTCTTGTGTTTTTAATGAAAAAAAAAAATCAATTGCCTCCAAATGAGGATATTTCAATGCATTTATTTTCTCATAAAAACAGGGATGAGGGGCGACTTCAAACAGATAAATAACAGATGAACACTGAAGCAGACTCAAATCTAGGTCCCTAGGAAGCAACTACTCGATTTGCCGAGAGGAATGACTGCTGCACTTAAAAATAGCCGGAAAAAAAGAGTTACTGCAAGCATCATCTGACACAGAATAATTGGGAACCACCAGGCACGCTGTCTCCGGCAAACAAAGGTTCAGAAAGAAAGTCACCGATTCACAGCAAGTTGACGGCAATCCTGCCTGAATTCATTTATTTTGCCTTAGAAGCACCACCAAAGAACTCTACCGCGATCCCAGATGGAGACAGAGCACCGCAGAAGAGAGAACAAGCCCACCACCACCTGTCCACGTCTGATTTATGAGAGAACAAATGAGGGCATGTGTTTGCTGGTAAAGCTGCAGCATATGGTGGAGACACTACTTTTTAAACGCTTTGGAAATTACCGGGTTGCCAGTGTCAATCACCTCAAACCTGAAAGGAGACCCACCAGACAGTGCTGTTTTTACACTCACCTGCCACTTTATTAGGTACAACTGCACATTTCCAATCAGCCAATCACAAGGCAGCAACTCAAGGATGTAGACATGCTTCAAACTGAGCATCAGAATAGAGAAGAAAGGTGATGTATATGACTTTAAATATGGGATGGTATGAGTATTTCAGGAACAGCTAGTCTACTGGGATTTTCACACCACAACCATCACTAGGGACTGCTTCAATCTGAAGGAAAACTGATGAGGCGAATATAAAAGAGGTTGTGGTAAATGTACCATCCATCACCAACAAAAAAATGTTAACAGATCCAAGGTTACCGAGAACATTATTAATAAATGAGGATGTAGCAATGTTAGCAGTTATGCTAACCAACTGAGCATTGCACAAAACTCTTGAAATTGACTAATACTATTCAACGTTCATCAACTTTATCTCACACAAACCACACGAGAGCGAGCTATGCAACGCTCCCTGAACTGCGTGAAGCGCCTTATTTCCACCTTACACAGAACTCTTCGATGCACTTTGGACTTTTTAATGTCCCTTTTCAGCCCAGACTGAAATTCTTTATTCATATTGTTCTATCACAGGGCTACATTGCCCATAATTCACAAACAACAGGTGCCAAAACATCAATTTACCAACGCAATCCTTCAGCATCGCACCTTAGCAGCATTGCGGAAACAACGTACGCCAAACAGAAATGCAGCAGACAAATCTGCAGCATCTGCAATATGCTCTCATGTCGATATGAAACAAACTCTGAGGAACATTTCCAGGATTTTGTTGAACCTGTGCCACCAAGGGATCCAATCTGGTACTATCAAAGTGTCATAAATAAAGTGGCCAGTGAAGTTACCTATTTTAAGACACGGGTGGGTTTGTTTGAAGTGGGTTGCCTGGGATGTATTAGCAAACTCTTTCAGCCAATCAAACAAAATGAGCTCCAGGATTCTCTTTAAATAACTTTAATCCCCAGATTTGTTTACCACTGGTTTGGTGCTGAGCTAAGGGCTTCTACTCTCTGGTTGGCCTCTAAGCTTCTCCTCCAAATCAAAACAACATTATACCTTTATATTGATTTAATCTATGAAATCCACGTCGTATGTTTTCAGCCTGATGTTTGTTTTTTGGCTGGATCAATAGAGTCTA
This sequence comes from Danionella cerebrum, assembly GCA_007224835.1. Classification (NCBI taxonomy): domain Eukaryota; kingdom Metazoa; phylum Chordata; class Actinopteri; order Cypriniformes; family Danionidae; genus Danionella; species Danionella cerebrum. The sequence goes on from SRMA01026317.1 coordinate 10,097, forward strand.
GTTGAAAATGAAGAGCCATTTGAAATGAAGAAGCTAGAGGCGGCGTGATCGGACCAGTCAATGAAGCATCTGAAGAATCAGCGCTCGAGCTCCAACGACAGCTCTCTAAGAAACACACATCAATAGTGTGGCTTTCAAAAGCTCTTTGAGCTGAGCTGCCTTCATTGATTCGTCAAGATGATTAGCTTTCATATCCTCATATTACAGGACACGAGGGTTCCAGCTGTCAATCCAGCTCAAAGCAACGCTCTTAATTTGGGAAGAGCATGAAAAAGCTGTGAAGAGTTTAAAAGGGGTCAGAACAATGAGAACGACACCTTGAAGAGATATTACAAGGGCAGGGACATCGAACACTTCCCTTTGCAAACTAATCTGGAGGAGTTAAAGCTCTTGCGGAGACCAGACAAAGATCATGTAAATCTTTGGGGGTCAGTTGTGCAAGGCTCGGCGTCATTAAAGCCGCTACGAACCAATCGAAAAATCACATGAATGCAATCCGTTCACCTCCGTGTGTTTGGAGTCAAGAGGAAAAGCCAAAATGCTACAGAATACACAGCGAGATCCATTCTTTCATCACACATTCCTTCCATCCTCTTATCTTTACACAACTCTTTTTTTTCTTTTCGCCATTCTTTATGTTTTTCCTTCCAGCCTTACTTTACTTCCCTGATTAGTTTTTTACTTTCTCGCCCCAATACTTTTTTAATTCCTTCATTACTTACGTTCTCTCTTCTTTCCTCTCTCTCACCATTCTTTCATTCCTTCTTTCCTCACTTCCTTCCTTACTTCAGCATTTCTTCATTCTTTCTGTTCATCCTGATTTACTTTACTTCCTTATTTCATTCCATACCCATTTACTTTCTTCCACCTTACTTCCTGAATCCATTCATTTCCTCATTCTTTTTGCCCATCCTCTTAACTTCCATCATTACTCTTATCCCCCCTTCCTTCCTTTCTTTGTTCCTTCCTTCTTTCCTTCCTCTTTCCCCTCCACATTCACTCGTTTTTTTTCTTTCCTCATTTTTCCTGCCCATCCTGACCTATTTTATATTTTACTTTTCCTTACTTCATTCCACACTTCTTTACTTTCTTCCACCTTACTTCCTGAATTCATTCTTTACCTGCATCCTTCCATCATTCATTGCTTTCATCCTTCTTTCCTCACTTCCTTCCTTCTTTCTTTCATTCTTTCCTCCCTTTTCAGAATCAGAAAGAGCTTTATTGCCAAGTAGGTTTGCACTTACAAGGCTTTGGTGACAGAAGCTACCAGTTGCACATTTCTAATAGACAGGAAGTAGAAATAGGAAATAAGAAGAATGCAAAAAAAATAAATAAATAAATAAGTAAATAAAAACCCTATCTTGCATCATATTTACATTATTTTCTCTTTCTTCATTCTTTCTGCCCATCCTTCATTTACTTCTGTACCTTCCTCATTTATCTTACTTCATTCCTCATTTCTTTAATCTCTCCTCCTTAATAAATTAGCTGCATCCTGCTTTCTGAAGAGAGTTCCACGGTGTTCAATCTAATTAATTAACTATTATTATAATTATGATAATTCAAATACAGCACAGCTCCTGTTTTAAAGATGTTTCCCTTTCTTCTGACTGATGAGATCATTAATATTCACAGTGACTGGAAGAGTGTAAACTACAGTCAGAGGTCAATCTGGGGCTAAATGTAATGTCAACATGAAGAATTCCATGCGGACCGCACTGCTGCTTTCTCCCTCTCAGTGAGGTTTCCTTTCGAACTAGTGACTCCAAATCAAACACAGTTCTTAAATAACCACTTACTGTAAGGTAATGCTTAGATCAGTATTAACCACTTTGACCAATCTGTCAATTCATTCAAATCTCCCCTGCCCGTATCAGTCAGTCTCTCCATCCTGTCCTGCCTCCATCTTTCATTAATTCGTCTGGCAGGCTGTATATGCTCCATCTCTCCATTATTTAGTCCATCTAATCTATCTGCCAGTCAGTCCATCCATCTATCCATCCATCAGCTGTCTGTCTGCCTCCTCTATCTGTCTGACTCTACATCCATTACCCTCTCCGTGTGACAGTTCCTCTATTATGTCTGTCTTGTGTTTTCCAGCTCTTCATCCATCAGCTTATTTGTCCATTTCTCTTTCTATCACCTGGGTCTCCTTCAGTCCATCGTTCTGTCTATCCCTCCATCTGTTCGGTTTTTCAACCTAAGTCAGCCTTTCCCTCCATCCTGTCCAGAAGTCAACTAATCTGTCTGTCTGCCAGTTTATTCTTCAGTTTGGTCACTTTTGATCCTCCATCCATCCTTTGGTCCAGACACTGCTTTAAAAAAAGACTCAGTGAAATGCAAAATGAGGCTTTAAAATAATGCACCAGAGCCTTCACGTGCATCTGAGTTGAGGAAAACTCATCACTAAAGGAAGTTTGATTAAATAAACAAAGTTTCCAGCTCTTTTTGAGTGGCACCAGAGGACCAGCTACCATACTTTCCACAATCTATTGCCAAGGAGTAATGAAACAGAAAAAATGCTCTAACAAAAGAAAGCAACAGAATAATGGAGCCATTAAATGCTGGCAAGGCTTCGGAGCGAGTTGGGCCCCGTAGAGCATCTGTTGTGTCCTGAGACAGGCTTTGGAGCCAGAGTGAGATGTTGCAAATAAATACAAATGAACGACAGCTGGCACTGCTCTGCCGTGGGTTTGCCAATAACGCCTGAATTACACAGGAGCGGCTCAGACGATGGAAAATACCGGACACGAGTTTCATCATTTCAGTTTTTATAACAGCAGCGATGTGAGGCTGCTCAGCGGTCAGGCAATTCTGGGTTTTCCCCACTTTATTGGCATTTCTGGATTGAAACCCAGTCTAGAATGCAGATACACACTGAATATACATAGAAAATAAAATAAATCTGAAAAAATAAGGTAAATCAATTATAAAACAAAATTAAAAACATAGAAAAACTGACCAAAACTAAAAACTCCTTTCCCCAAATACTAGTCATTTATTTTGATGCAAAAAATTTCAGTTTTTCTTTGGGCAGTTTCAAGTGTTTTCACATTTTGTATTTTTGTTTCTTTATGAAGCATTTTATTTTTGTTCCATTTTGTTTTTTTGTACTTTGTTTGTTTTTGTTTTGTGTCAGTTTACTTCTGCTTTCTAGTTTTCTATGGTTTTGATTTTGTTTTGTATTTTTTTTCTTATTTTTTTACGCTTCATGATTTTAGTTCTCTATATTTAAGGTTCTTCTTCTTTTATTGTTTTATTTTCATTTTGTTTAACATCTTGTGTTGCTTTTCATTTGCTCTGTATTTTTTAATGTTCTTCTTAGCTTAGTTTTACTCCCATCTCACTGAGATGAAAACAGCCAGATAGTGGATTTTCTCCAGCCTTTTCTGAATTCGACTCCATCTGACGACGTTATAAGCAGATGGCAGACGATAAGAACAGATTCATAACCGTCTGTGTTCACCATTACCAGTGCACCTAACGTTTCGAGACGCTCCACCTCCAACACAGCATGAATCCTCTCCCTGATCTCTGATCTGGAATCTCATAAAACCCTCCTGACGCTATTCCCACACATAAACTCAAAACTGTGAAGTTTGTTGAATTCTTAAATATAGAGCAATTCAACAGGAGTCCATCCACCTTTCCATTGATTTTTTCACTATAGATTTTCTCCTGTGCCAAAATGATGAAAAGCACAAGTTTTTCTGCATTATTTTCTTTACAGCGCAATTCATACTAAGCCGCACACATGTCTGGTGCATAGGGGTTTCTATTCAGGTGTTTGATGGTTTCAACAACGTTTTTTTCAGCATGAACAAAAGAGAGAACAATGCAACCATCTCTTTTCTCCATCCCTCTCTATACCAAACACTGGGGCATTTGCTGTGGAGGTAAAGTGCCTCTCTAGTAATAATTCATGAGACTTTTTTGTTTCTTTGAAAATGTGGGAATAAGGACAGGGAATCAACAACCAGGTGTTCATTTTGTAACAACAATCTACCTGAAATACAGAGTTCTCTTTGAAAGATGAACTAAACCATAAGCAGTTGTTGTTTTACTTGAGATTGTGTTGTTTTAAGTTCATTATTTGACCCTCTTCATTGTCCTCATGGATGGAGATAAGAGTGACCGGATATTTAGAGGATATTTGAAGGAATAACAAATAATGTCTCTTTAACTCTTTAAGGCAGTCTGTGTGACTAAACTAAATAAAAATGAATGGAGGCAGAAAGTAAAGAAGAATCTGAAAGAAGTAAAGAAGTGTGGAGGAATGAAGAAACAAAGTGTGGAGATAAAAAGTAAAGAAGTATAAAGGAGGAAATTAAAGAAGTATGGAGGAAGTAAAACGTGTGGAGGAAGAAATCAAAAAAGTATCTGAAAGGAAGTAAGAAGTATGGAGGAAGAAAGTAAAGAAGTGTGGAGGAAGAAATAAAAAAAAGTGTGAAGGAAGAAATAAAAAAAGTGTGAAGGAAGAAAGTAAAAAGTATGGAGGAAGGAAGTAAAGAAGTGTGGAGGAAGAAATAAAAAAAAGTGTGAAGGAAGAAATAAAAAAAGTGTGAAGGAAGAAAGTAAAAAGTATGGAGGAAGGAAGTAAAGAAGTGTGGAGGAAGAAATAAAAAAAAGTGTGAAGGAAGAAATAAAAAAAGTGTGAAGGAAGAAAGTAAAAAGTATGGAGGAAGGAAGTAAAGAAGTGTGGAGGAAGAAATAAAAAAAAGTGTGAAGGAAGAAATAAAAAAAGTGTGAAGGAAGAAAGTAAAAAGTATGGAGGAAGGAAGTAAAGAAGTGTGGAGGAAGAAATAAAAAAAAGTGTGAAGGAAGAAATAAAAAAAGTGTGAAGGAAGAAAGTAAAAAGTATGGAGGAAGGAAGTAAAGAAGTGTGGAGGAAGAAATAAAAAAAAGTGTGAAGGAAGAAATAAAAAAAGTGTGAAGGAAGAAAGTAAAAAGTATGGAGGAAGGAAGTAAAGAAGTGTGGAGGAAGAAATAAAAAAAAGTGTGAAGGAAGAAATAAAAAAAGTGTGAAGGAAGAAAGTAAAAAGTATGGAGGAAGGAAGTAAAGAAGTGTGGAGGAAGAAATAAAAAAAAGTGTGAAGGAAGAAATAAAAAAAGTGTGAAGGAAGAAAGTAAAAAAGTATGGAGGAAGGAAGTAAAGAAGTATGGAGGAAGAAATGAAAGAAGTATTGAGGAAGTAAAAAGTATGAAGGAAGAAAGTAAAAAATGTATGGAGGAAGGAAGAAAAGAAGTATGGAGGAAAATAGTAAAGAAGTATGGAGGAAGTAAAACATATGGAGGAAGATAGTAAAGAAGTATGGAGGAAGATAGTAAAGAAGTATGGAGGAAGTAAAACATATGGAGGAAGATAGTAAAGAAGTATGGAGGAAGATAGTAAAGAAGTATGGAGGAAGTAAAACATATGGAGGAAGATAGTAAAGAAGTATGGAGGAAGATAGTAAAGAAGTATGGAGGAAGTAAAACATATGGAGGAAGATAGTAAAGAAGTATGGAGGAAGATAGTAAAGAAGTATGGAGGAAGTAAAACATATGGAGGAAGATAGTAAAGAAGTATGGAGGAAGATAGTAAAGAAGTATGGAGGAAGTAAAACATATGGAGGAAGATAGTAAAGAAGTATGGAGGAAGATAGTAAAGAAGTATGGAGGAAGTAAAACATATGGAGGAAGATAGTAAAGAAGTATGGAGGAAGATAGTAAAGAAGTATGGAGGAAGTAAAACATATGGAGGAAGATAGTAAAGAAGTATGGAGGAAGATAGTAAAGAAGTATGGAGGAAGTAAAACATATGGAGGAAGATAGTAAAGAAGTATGGAGGAAGATAGTAAAGAAGTATGGAGGAAGTAAAACATATGGAGGAAGATAGTAAAGAAGTATGGAGGAAGATAGTAAAGAAGTATGGAGGAAGAAGATAAAGTATGGAGAAAGGATGCAAAGATGAAAGTATGAGAGAGACAGCAACACAGCAACACAGAAGGCCCCCGCACCAATCAGATGTTATGATCAATTTCATCATTTTAAAGGATTAAAAAAACCCAGGGAAGGTTGTATGACACACAAACACTACGAGGCGTTTCCTTATGATCCTCAATCTTACACACTCAGGAAAGCCCACTAAATAAATGGTTTAAAAACTTTAAAAACCATTTGACATTTATGCTAGACTTTTGTGACCGACCGTTTTAGGAACAACTTACAGTTCATCAGCATCAGGTTTCAAGTGAAATTGTGAAAATCCAGCCACTCTGAATGCATTCGACACGTTCAGTTCTCAGCTGTAAACACAGGGGACGGGAGGATGAAGATGTGAAGACGACAGCTTCACACAAACACAGCTCATCTGCATTCAGCTCCTCAGGTGTTCCATCCTCACACTTTGAGGAAGATTTTACACAGAAGAAAGTTTTTAATCAAATATCTTTGTATGCAGAGACTGGGATTAAGTGGTCAAAGCCATAGTGTGGTGTATTGACAAAAACAGAGTTTTGCACAACAAAAGCATACGAACATAATTGATTGTTTTAAATGCATTGCATTTTAAAATCCACCCGATTTCCACAACCTAAGCCACTGGCGGCCAACATCCTAAATCAATAGACTTCCATTAACCTCAGATCAACGTTTTCATTTGTGTATTAAAGGCATGATTATTATGAAAGGCCAAGCTTTAAACGCTGGGATTGTTGTCCTTGCCGAGGCCAGTGCTTGCACTGAAAGCATGACAACTATGAAGTTATTCTTCTCTAAAGCAAAAGATTTAATATGCTTCAGACGCTTGCCACAAACATGTTGGCTTTAAATACCATCTATCCAGGCGGCCGGGTGAGAATGCGTAATGAAGGTCACGTTATTCAAGTACATTCACAACATCGCAAACGCACCTCAGACAAAAGGAGATTAAAAAAAAAACAGCCTCCTGCAACCTACTGAATGAAATCTTAGAAATATCAAAAAGTAAATGGAAAATATAGAGAAATGTATTAAGATCACGTTCCAAACAGAGAGGGTAGATGTTTTATAAATATTTAATAACTAAATGGTTATATATATATATATATATATATATATATATATATATATATATATAACCATTTATTTATTAAATATTTATATATAATATATTATATATAATATTGTCTCGCATAGCTGCTTAAGATTTGATCGTCATAAATAAAGAAATGTATTAATGGTTTAAAGAAAATAGTACCAATAATTTATAAATAATAAAAAATAAAGAGGATAACAAATAAAGGAAAGATGAAAGAAAACAGGAAAAAACAGGAACCAAGACATTAGGAAGTAAAGAAAGGAAGAAAATATTAAGGTGATGACATTTGTAATGAAGGGAGGAAGAAAAGACTGAAAAGACTGAAAGGGAGGAAACAAGTGAGCAAGTAAAAATGAAGGAAGAAAGCTGTGAAGTTAGAATTGAAGGAGGAAGTAACCAAGGAAGCAACAAATGAAAGTGGGAAGAAAATAAGGAAATTGGGATGGAAGGGAGAAACGATAATGTAAAAAGAAGGGTGAGGGAATGTAAAAGAGTTGGGTAGGAAGCAAGAACATTTTGGGAAAAGCAAATAAAGATAAAAGTGTGGACATTTGGAAGAATAATGGAAGGAAAGAAAATAAGTGAGTGAGTAGGGAAATATGAAAGGAGGAAGTAAAACAGGAGCAAGGAAGTATGGAAATTAAGTGAGACAACGAAGGAAGTAACAAGTTAAGTAAGGAAGTGAAGAGTTCATTGAGGTAAGGAAGGGAGGAAAGATGGGAGGAAAGAATTTTATCATCTGGAATGGGAGCTGAAACACAAAAAGAGATAGAAGCACAGCTCTGCTAATTACAGAAGCGTCAATGTTTCGCTGCACTCAGCGCTAATGAAGAGAAATGATTGGATGGCAACTGCTGGTCACGCCGTCTGTGTCTCAAGTACGACTGCAATCCTGGTCAATAGCTTCAAGACAGACACATCAAAAGACACAGAAAAATCTTTGAAGCCTCCATTAAAATCCAAGAGAGCATCACACACCTGTAGGTAAACTTCAGATGTGGAAGATGCTACAAGAGCAGAATGCTGTGTGTTTTAAATTGGTGGGAAAACAAAAATCAGTAGGAGTATTAAAGTGGGTGTGGCTTTGTGGGATGTAGTTTTGTTCAACATTTGTGTTTCACTAAAGATGATTTAGTCAAGTGACACCAGGTGTAAATCCGGGATTCGGAAATGAGCATCGTGTGCAGCCGTCCACCTTCTGCCTGCACGGCACTTCTTATCAACCCAGAAAATCCCTAGTACAGCAAAGCCATTAGGAAATATCACAAGATATGCTCTTATCGAGGTGCACTGTGTGCCCTAGGAACACTGATGTTGACAAAATGATCTTTTAAGCCCTCACACTGCACACACAGACAGAGCCAATGAAGATCCGAGAGGAAAGAAGTCAAACAAGCAGATCGATAAGGTTTAAATTCAGAGAGGTAGGTCTGAGGTGATGGGACGAGCACTTCACAGGAAGAACCGAGTGCGGCTTCATCTTTATTCTACGCATGTCTGTCCCCTTTGTTCAAACTCACCCTTCCACTTAGTTTACTCAACCTCACAAACTAGAGAAGATGTGGACAGATGTCTGCTCGCTGTAAACAAGGGTTACGCATAGAGAACACAGACCGGATTCTAGATTATTTCCTATGTGTGCAAAGTTGCCAGACTGATTCAAGATCAGTGTGTCATTTAAGAGAGAGAACTAAAGAGAGAGAAGAAAATGGGAGAAGAGCAATAGAAAGGGAGAAAAAAAGAGAATGTGAAAGAGGAGAGGGGGGGAAGGAAGAGAGAGAAGATGAAAAGGAGAACTAGAATTTAAGTAAAAGTGGAAGAGAAGGGCGAAAACTTGGAAAGAGTGAAAGATAAGAAAAAAGAGTGGTAGAGAAAAGGTAGAGAGGAGAAGATGGGGAAGGAGAAGAAGAAGAAGCAGAGAAAGAGAACCAAAGAAAAGAAGAAGAGAAGAGTAAAGAAGATGAGAAGAGGATGAAAGAGAAAGAAAGGAAGAGTGAAAAGAAGAAGAGAGGGAGAAGAAGAAAAGGAGAAAGAAAAGTATAGGAAGAGAAAACTGCAAGAGGAGAAAAGAAGAGGAAAAGGTGAAAGAGAACGAAAGAAAAGAGGGTGAAAGAGAAATTGGCAAGAGGAGAAGAGACTGTAAAAAAAGAATAGGAGAGGAAGGAGAAAGAGAATGGAATAAAAGTAAAGGAGGAAGAGAAGGACAAAGAGTAGAGAGTGAAAGAGAAAAAACAAAGAGAGAGCAGGAGATGGATTGAGAAGAAGAGAGAATTCAGAGTTGTGCTTACAGGAATCTTAACTGTTCACCTCTATCGCCTTAAACTGACGACAGGAAATACTAGAGCGCCTCCATGTGGCCTAACAACGATCAACCCTTTCATTTATAAAAACAGATAAAGCACTACATGAAGTTTAAACTCGGGGAAAGATTCCTTAAAACAATCAGCTCAAAAATCAAAGAGTTGATTTCAAGTGATTCTCAATGGCATACGAACGACTCACTCACTGAACTAAAGCTTCGTTTCACAACACACTGCATTAATCAGCAGAGACACCTCCATAGAGGTTCACCTGCCAGACCCACACACAACCAGACCCCAGGTGGTCCTGCAAGAAGACTGCAGACATCTGCTCCATCAAATGTAATCAGCCTCTGAGAGACCTGCATATGCAAGAGCTTCTTCACTGAAGCATCCCTCTGAAACACCTGTTTGGAATGAAGAATGACTCCATGGATCTGATGAAGCTTCCAAACGGACTAAATTAAAACCGTTGCGCTGTTGTTCGTTCTTTTATTATGCTGTTTGTGACAGGAACCGGCCAATAATGATTGCCAGAGAATCATGCTAGATGAGTCCTGACTGAAAACAATGGCGAGTTCCTTCAGCCAATGAGAGGAGAGCAACATCTAAGATACAGGCTACATCATGTTTTCGTGCTGGTGTCATTGGCGTAATTTTACATTTTGCTTCCCTGTGTTACAAACTAAACTTTGTACCATCCCCAAGCCACGCTCTTATGACTCCAGCACTGAAATCTCCATAGCCAATCAAATTGGGTAATGACAGCAATATATGAATAATAAAATGTAGCCTGGCACAAGTCGACAGTGGGAAGTAGTTGATAACCACAAGAATAGACATCAGTATCTACTAGTATTTGGTTATAAGAACTCCGGTAAGAACTCTGGGCTTGTGTGTTTGGTTGCAGGACATAGTTTGTGGACATGAGACAAAGTTCTTCTTATAGTAGAACCGTGCAGTGTGAAACCCCCGGTCACCGATCCATCCCAAAAGCTACATCTGTTTTACGGCTACTTTGAAAATAGTCCCTTTCACCAACTTTTAAAACCATCGACGGTGTGAACTGGATGTATTTTGTGCCATTTCAGTACTTTATAAGCTTGAAATCCCTTCCAGTCTTCAAAAGTCTGGGCTAAAGCTTATAAATGAGGAGGTTGAGGGAAGCACACGCGTCTGTGGATGTTTTATTCCTTGTTTAGACGCCCAATCATCTCCATCTCACCGCCCAGCCTGATCCGTCCAGCCTGGATAGTTTTATCCTCCATATCAGACAGTCCTCTCCAGTGTAAAAAGGCACTGAGCGTCCTCGCCTAATTTGACGGATACTCTTCGGAGAGAAGCTGCAGACAACAATGTGTTTTTTTGGCCTATTTTCTGTGACTGGAAAGTGTGTTTCAGAATACTGATGTCAACGGGGAACAGAAAAAGAATGAAAAAATATATAGAACGACTACGTAAACATTGAGGAATGCCATTATTTCATTCAATTTGTCATAAAATGTATTATGTTCTTTATCTAAGTCAGGGTTCTTATCAAAGATAATGTGTCTAAAATAATAACACAAAAAAATCTGATCTTTTATATCTTTTTTGAGCACAAAAAAGGATTTTCTCCTGTGCTTTGGGCCATTGTCCTGCTGACTCCACCCACTTTGTACAGACATTGTCACATTCTTAATTTTGTGCTGATAAAGTATTAGAGGTTTTTATCACTCAGTGTTTTTGTAGTCCACACCTCCAAACTTATCTTTATGAGAATAAATTTGCGCTAAAACTTGACTATTTCAACTTTTATGATCAATCAGAGGCTCTCACAGAGCAGGTGACCTAAGGCTTACATTTGCCGTGGTTTTTCCAATCACAAAGATTTAGGTTTCTTTCAACAATGCTGCAAAAACATGTTTTGCTGAGCGCCCGTGGTCCCGCATTGGACGGTCAACCCCTCCAGAGTGTACCGTGTCATTCGTGCAGTTTGAGCAGGATCACCGGCAGAACCTTGTGAACCTAGGGCTGAGCAAGAATTGATGGATGTTAAGACTTTGATTTGAAATGTTGGAATCTGAAAGAGATCTAAAGTAGATTATGATGGAACAAAAAAAGCCTACAAACTAAAATATATTCAGGAAGATGGACAGTAGGTGTCACACTTCTAGAACTAATCTATGAAATAAAGAGAATAAATGACACAAAATCTCTTATAGTTTTTTTTATTTTCCTTTTTTCTGGTTGATTTCCGATGTTTCTGACCAACAGGAATCACATTCACAAAAAGTGAAGTTGCAGGTCCTGCCCCTTTTGTCTTGAAAACCCCCCACCCCCTCCAATTTCTCCATTGAGAACATAGCTAACAACATCTCTAATTTTTAAGCTAAATAAAGCCACATTTTGTGTTAAATTTTCTTAAACCTTCCATTCAAAGTGTTCTTATTTGGTTTAAAAGTAATCCTACATTTTTTGTAAGGGTTTGATTAAATGTTGTTCTTGACCTGCTCACAATCCCTTTAAAACATTCAAAAAACATGCTTCATGAAGGTTTGTGGATTAAGCGTGTGATGGTCAATGTGAAGAACTGCTCGAGACAGAGATGACCTCGATATTACTGACGGAATAGCTGCTCTACAGTAGAAACAGACACAAAACAATCCCAGATAGATCACAAGTATGTATCCATCAGATTCCTGAGTTATGGAGCGCTAACGAAGCTAAGGCTTCGTATGGAAAAGATCAATACCACCATCACCTCAATACTTCATTCCTGTTCTTCACAAAGAGACAAAAGGAATAACAGTTGCCTGGTTTCTATCTTCTTCATCACATATATGTTGTGCTCAACCCTGATTGGCCGATCTTCAGTTCGAGGTGTGGCAAAACATCTGTTGCCATTACATACAGAATTCTATCAAGCTCTGCTTTTTTTCACTTTTTCAAGTACACACCATTTATAAATAAGATCCCGGAAATGAAGTGAAGGACGAGAGAGAGAGAGAGAGAGAGAGAGAGAGAGAGAGAGATACCACTGCCGCTAACCATCATTTCTATCATTTCTGCTGCAGGAAACAATGCTTCTACCCAACTTCTTTATTACATGAGCTTCCAGCCACAACGATCACTATTTTTATCCAGAACATAACACGAAATGAACCAAAACAAGAAAAAAGAAGAACTTGATCAGATATAGTGGTTAGAGGCATGGAAGCCTCTAGGTTGGAGGTTGGAGTTGTTGGAGTTCGTTTTCTGTCCGTTGCTACCAGTGACTCTTTTTGTAAATGCACCAACATGAAAGGGTGGCTTTCATTCCTGCTTTCAGTATTGCTTTCATTACTGAAACGGGGTGAAATTATACAAGAGCTTGCACCTTTTTTTCGGTACCACATATCTACAGCTGTTTGATTGTGCTCCGACTGTTAATGTTCACCGGAGATCATCATTAACAAGTAGATAAATCTCAGTTTCTAGTTGTTCTCTGACACACACACACTCTCAGTCTGTGAATGACATGTACAAGAATATTCATGCAAAACCATTCTTTGGCATCTCATTAATTCATGGCTGACCACGCCCCCTTTCCATGGGCTTTTCGAAACTGAGGTGAGAAAGCCCCCTGCTGAGTCTTGTGACTCTTTAAGGGCTGTGCATCATCCTCATCCATGTACTTAGATGGGCTGAAGGAAAATTTGTAATTTTTTTTTTCATGTTATCAATGCATTTCCTGAAAGGGTCAATAGAGGGATACTGTAAAGGTTCTTCAGGGCTGGAAAGCAAGGGCTTCAGGGTTCGTTAGATTTTCTTCAACACATTATTGTTAGGAATGCAAATAAAGACTCAACCGTCTCGGGATTCAGCAATGTTTTGTTGCTATGATGGTCTCAGAGTATTAAATGCATTTGGCTCAAAATTCAGTTTTTCCTGCACTTTGCACCGTTTTGTGCACTGCATTCCAAAACAGCCATTCATTCTGCTGAGGAGCCATGCCAGTTCACCGGGCTTTGGATTATAGCCATAGTGTTATGAAAATATGTCTTTTCAAAAATAAGACTCCTGCAGAATTCCCACAGTCGTCCATCATAATCTTGCCCTGCGTGGTCCCTGGGAAAATGTAATTATGGACAAACTGTTTTGAAAAGCAGCAGCAAGGCAGACATGCTTCAACTACTGATTCCACCTAGGATCCGACGTTTAAAAGATTATACCCAAAACGGCTTTTTAATTTGCTACTGCGGCGACCTCATTCGAAAAGCTTTCGACTTGAAGGCCATTCAATTATTCTTAACGTTCAGCCGGAGAATGCTTTGCGGAAGAGGAAAAAAAATGCCAAAGATCAATATGTTTACTTTAGCATCAAGTTCAATTAATTTCTCTGAACCCGCTTGTCCGTCTGTCTTGATTTCATTTCATATTCAATCTGCGAAGAGGTAAATGTTGAGTTAGTGACAGCAAAGCAACAAGCCCACAGTCAATATTGATTCCTTTGAGCGGAATAATGGCATAAAGGTCAGGGGAAACTTCCCCAAAGACAAACGCAATCTCAGATGCTCCCGTCGTTAAACTTTCAGATTTTTCAAGTACAGCAGCTGTCAATTTAAACAGGTGACACATCATCCCTCATCTTTATTATCAGATCACACCAAATGACACAACAACAATGTATTTGTGCAAAGAATTAAATGCGTCATTAAATATCAAGCAGGTTTGTAGTTAAATAAAGAGCATAAGGACAATAATAAATGTATTTGCAATAGATGTGAAGGAGGAGAGAAGCCACTTCTCTTCTCAGGAGATCAAGTATAGCAGGGAGGTTTAGGAAAGATTCATGATGAGTATTTTCTGAAAGCAGCAGCCAGAAAGTTGTTTGTTGGATGTAAAGAGGAGATCGCTAGAGGTAAGGATATCCATCCGTAGAGTTTGCAGGTGTGGTTTGTAGTTTGGTGACTTCACGCTGAATGCGAAAATAATGCATTTCTTATAGCCTCATCAAACTCCTGCTGCTGTCTGTGACTCTGATCAGAGAAAAAAGGTCTCGTCCTTTGAGAGTTCATCGTTCCTTGAAAAAGCTGCACAAACTAACAGTTGAAAATTTTGCTAGCTTTTATAAAGTTATGCAGTGTAAAAGAAAACAATAATTAAAATTCTATTTTCAGGTGAATTCTGGGATAGAACAGGAAATACGTCACAACCAGGAAGTTAGAAGCTCCTTAAATCCAGTAGCATAAAGTGGTTTATCTTCTGTGTCTCCTGTTCTTTGCAGAGATGACAACTGATTCATACCTAATGTTTAACTTAAATGAAGCCTCGTTTTCTGTTAAATTTTCTTAAGACCATCAGTATCATGCTACACTGGTAGTCTGTTCTGGATCTAAACCAGAAGGCAATCCATATTCCCGTATTAAAATGTGTAATTAATTTAAATAGAAATAAAGCATTGTTACACAGATAAAAATATTAATATAAAAAAACCTAAATTATTATTTTATTAATAAAATAAATTATTTTATTTTTTACTTAAAAATTGGGATGAAAAAATACTTTTAAATAAAAAAATGTGGAACTATTCACTGTAGAGATTTTTATTGATTAATATAATCAGCGTGAACAAAGCTACACCAGGAACCTTAGCATTGCTGCTATGAATAAATAAAAACAAAAACAAGAATGATTCTAAAACAGAATGAATATTGCATGAATTCAAATTTAATTTAGTAGTTTTTTGTTTATTTAAAATGTATAAAATAAAAATATATCAAAACATTTATTTTATAGTCATTTAGGATGAAGTATAAAAATGTGAAATATTTATTCATCTAACTCACTATTTATTTAAATATAATTCAACATTTGATTGTAATGTTTTTTTTTAGATATATTTAAAATTGAATGACCATCTGAATTTAACCGATTCAAATCCTTATACCCGTGTAAAATAAGTACAAAACAGAAACAAAAACAATCAATAACCAATGTAATATTCTCTTTTAGAGAATGAATTCCCACAAAGCTAAGAACTTGACAGTGCCTAAGTTAAGAAAAAGAATTTCTTCATTTCTGAACGTCCTGCAGTACAGACCTGCAGATAATCATCTATTTATTCTATGTGTATTACAAATTCAAAAGCTTGACCAGAGACGTTCTGTTTAAGGGCACAGCGAAGTAACCTCACATTCAATAACAATCCGATTCCCGCTAGACTTTAGCATTAAATGTTTTATTCATTGTGACCAGACGTCTAATCAGATTTAAAGCCCTTGTTAAAGAAGCATCATTCTCCAGGGAGAGCACGTCGCTCCGGCATCACTGAAAGTTTCTTACCATGTTCCAGGAGGCAGCCGGATCGATCTGCTGGGTGGCAATTAAGACAGACATGATTGAGATGCCTGCGTCTCCTGCTGCTGTCTCGCTATCGTTCTCCTCAAGTCTTCAGGAAATCCGCCGAGGCAAGAGTGGAGGGTGTCTGTGATGAAGTCTGACTCGGGACCCCTCACCAGCTAACAACAGTCTCTAACAATCAGCCGATGCTCTGAGGCACTCACTCTCATTCTCATACTCTCCTACTCTCTAACAAACTTGACTCGCTTTTTTGGCTTCACCACTCTCTGTTTTCCACCCACCCCATCCAGTATCGGAACATGCCTCTTCATGGCTTTATGGAGAGCGACCACAACAGTAATCAGTAACAGTAGTGCAGTAGAACGGAAGTGAAGACTAAAGTGGCATGATTTCCAGGAGAAACATTAGATCCTTGAACAAGTTTCCAAAACAGATTGCAGTGTTGATCACTGTTTCATCTCTCTCAACAAACAATAAATATCCGCTAACACTGCGACTCCATTGAAATGCGTGTATAGCACATTTTTATACACATTAGTAATGCAAAGTGCTTTATATAAGAATATTATTTACCATTAGAATTGGTTTCTGAGTTTCCGGCTCCTGATAGACCCTTGCCCAAAATGTAACTTTTCAACACTATATTTGGAGAGGAGTCAAGGCCTATGATGAACTCCACTGTGAAGCACGGATGTGAGTCACTGATGTTTTGGGGCTGTCATGAGTCAGGTTAGTTTTACCCTACCCCTACTGATGTCAATGCTCAGTACAAGAGGAACCGCAAGTTCAGACATTTATTTGGTGCGCTTGGCTGAGGCACCAATGGTTCATGGCTACCATCTGCGGGATTATCTGCGGGAACGCCTCTAAGTCAGAATCCGATCCAGATCCGACGATACAATTTGTTCCAGGACCCTCATAGGAACAAGGGTAACTGGCCATTTAACCGGGACATTACTGGACATTCTCATAAGACCAAGTCTGAAGATCCTGGAGTGGACCTCAGTCTCCTGACCTCCTTAGGACTGAAGCACTCTGGGGAGAACTCAAAGCAAAATTAACCATAAACGGCTTCACTCAACCCCTAACTATGAAGAAAAAAGGTGTTTGTGATCTCTATTCTAATTTCTCTTAGAGAAGTGGGTTTTAGACTTGCTGAAATATTGCGGTGAGCGGTGGCAAGCATAACTGCCAAGTGAACAGACTTTCATTGAAGTTTAGGAAGCAATGGGATTCTACAAACTACCCAAAACACAACAGGCAGTCGGGAAGTTGCCTCAGCCTCCAATTAACACGAGCTGGGATCTGTTTGCGGTATATCTAGCAAACCCTCTGCGCTCTACTGAACGACACTGGTACAATTCCAAGCAACACAGCATTATTTACGAATAACCATAAGTCAAGACAAATCAAACATTGTGTTTCGTCAGTGGAATTTGTCTGTGGAAGGCATCTGGAGGCTGAGGCAGAACAAAACCTGGTCAAAGGGAACGTGTTTGAGAAAACTGACTTGTCTGTCGCTGTCAGAAGCACTTCATAAAAGCACACAGCAGCCTCTCAGAAGACATGGAGAGATGTGCTCATGCCTCAGGATACAGCCCTCAGGAGAGAAACAGCAAGGCAGACGCCTGTAAGAGTGCACACGGGAGACAAGGAGAGCTTTGGCGAGCGCTTGTGATTCCGCTGTCAACACAACTCTAGGAATTATGCCGTTTCAGAAATAGTGAAATAATAATAATGGATTCTCAAACATCACGCAGTGTAAAGAATTACATCAGACTAGATTCAACTATTGCCAATGTGCTTACATGAAGTGAAAAACTTCAAAAACTAAGAAGAAATCATTCGTTTACAAGTTGATGTGGTGGTAGTATTAGTAGTAGTATAGTGGATGTAGTAAAATACGTACTAGTAGTGTTGTTAGTGGCAGTTGTAATTGTGTTAGCTGTAGTGGTGACATCAGTAGTAGTAGTTGTTACCACACTATTGTTAACTGTAGAAGTAGTACTCGTAGTAACGATAGTAGTGGAAGTAGTATTTAATGTAGTAGTAGTAGTAGCTGTGCTAATAGTAGTGGTAGAAGTTTTGTAGTAACTTTATTAATTGTAGTGGTAGAATTAGTCAAAGTAGTAGTAGTAGTAGTAGTAGCATCTACAGTACTGGTTCCATCAGTAGTTGCAGTTGTGGGGGTAGTAGTTGAAGTAGCAGTATTAGTAATAGTAGCGCCTGCAGTAGTAGTAGTAATTGTTGTACTATTGTTTATAGCAGTATCTTTAATAATAGCAGGAGGGTTGGCTGCAGTAGAGGTAAGCAGTAGTAGTAGTAGTAGTCGTCGTCGTCGTAGTAGTAGTAGCGTTTGTTGTTGTGGTAGTATTTGAAGAAGTGGTTGTAGTAGCAACAGTAGCATTCGTAGCAGTAGAGCAGAGGAAGTTGTTGTGGTGCTGGGATTTGTAAAAAAAAAAAGTGTGGTAGTAGGATTAGCATCACTATTGGTAGAAATAAAAGATGCTGGTGATGGTACTAGTAGAAGTCTTAGTGGCTCCACGAGGCTCTGAATTTACACAGAAATAATGAGATGTGTATTCAAAATGTATGCATAGGTTATTAAACTGTGTCCATTTTAGATTTCCCTTCTAATGGCACATATCCTGTTTGGCTACTTTTTGCACACAAATTAACTGAGCAACGACAAATCGATGTGCTGCATTAAACTAAACCTGTTGATAAAACTCAAATATCCAATCGGCCGCTCAGAGCTCAGAATTTGAACTCAATTAAAAAACAATGTGAAGGATTGCTAATGAAATACAAATATTCAGATTAAATATAGAGATTTACATCTGCGCAGCATGTCATTTTGAGGAATGCATGATGATAAATGACAGGAAACACAATTAAAATCAACTCTAGTAAAAAAGGTCAATTCAAATTATTTTTTAATAAATAAAAAAACAGAACATGACAAGGTTAAAAAAATAAATAACAAATATTCAAATAATATATATATTTTCAAATGCGTGTTTTATATGTGTATAGTACTAAGCCTGTAGAATAGTGTCAGAGGAGCAGCTAATCCTGGATGGATGCTGAGGGACACGAGCTGAGGTTGTGGATCCATGAGGAAGGCTGGCCTACGCTTGCACACAGAGTTCTCCCAGCAGGCCCATCTGACATCGGTGCAGAGCAAGCATTTTACAGAGCCAAATACACCAAGCCCTTTCAAAGCTGACATAAGGACGCAGAAGATGAATCAATGCAGCACAGATTAGCATGCAGTAAAGCATACAGCCTATTACCCAGCATACAGTATTCAGCATAATGGATGCTCCGTTTTATTGAAATAGCTCACAGTGCGCAGTAAGAAACAATAAATCCACCTCAAAAATACTGCGTAAACCTGGAAGCTGTTTATGACGCTTTTGTGGATTATGTTGTTTGTGGAATGTTGTGCCTGAAAACAAAGGCTGAACAACTGGATGCAAATGGAGTATTTCAGGGATTGAATAAATGTCTAAGAACCTATGAAATGACCTTTAATCTTTTCTTTGTCATGGATTTCATTGGCATTTTTGTTTTGAATAGCCAGAATTCTCTATTTTCACTATGCAGATCTATGGTAAAAAATAACTAGCCATCCATCAACCAAATTAAGTTGTTTTTTTTTTTTTTGAAAAACAAAAAGCGCCCACTAAAGCTTTTTTGCCAAATTGACCCATTCTTCAAAATAAAAGTGTCTCATGACAGCTAAACGTGGATTCCATTGTGTGCTTTGTTAATAGCAAAGAAAAGGGAGCAATCATGAATAAAAACAGATAAGAAAAATACAGATTTGACCCAAACAGGTCATGTGACAAAACAGGATAAAGTCTGATTTCCTAATGATCATGATTGGCATGGTTTAATGCATTTGCTCGTCGTCTGTGTTTGTGTATATGTTTGCAACACATTATTTAATAGAGCATAATAATGTTTATCTCTCTCTGGCTTGATATCAAATTGTGCCCTTATTTGCATATAAATGAACAATTGTCCTCTACCATTTGATTATGAGGGTATTTCACAAAATGGTCACATGCTCCTTCACAGTTCCATAAGCATGGCGAAAGAATCCAATATAGAAAGTTCAATGTTTGCCTTGTTCTTTAGAATAATCCACAGCAACAAAGTTCCGATGAGAACGTTCCCGCCACAAGTCAAGAGCATGAGAAAGATCGGATTTACCATCCATTCCAGTTTTGTGTTTTTACCATAAATATGGAGATAGATGAGAAAAAACAGCAAACAGTGGCACTCATGCAGAGCAGCTTTCCCGACGGACCTCTTCGACAAATGTTTTCCCGCATTGATTGGATCCTCCAGGTCTGTCTCACTCCCCTGAGTCCACCGAGTGAAATCTCTGTCTCGTGTGGCGCTCACAGCTAGGCTGAGTGGGTTGTATTTGGAGAGACATCCTCTTGGATGAAAACCCACTTCAGATACAACCTCATCCATGCGGACGTGGCCAGGTTTCAAAAGCAGTTGCCATTGCACCCTTCAGTCGCACCAGACTCTCGCTCAAAAGCAACAGATCAGAGATGTTTCCTCAACTCAAAGAAAACACAACCTGGCGTTATTGTATTTCAACACACGAAGAGCGGTGATGCACCGGAGAGAAAAGGTGTTTCATTTTCACATACGTAACCCTGCTGATGCATCCAAAGGCTCCCTCTCTCTCTTTCTTGCTCTCTGGAAGGATCTTACAGCTTGTCACATGATTGGAGATAACAGTATCTGATAGAGAGTAAAAGGTCATTTAAAGACACCTTGAGATTAGAGCAGCTTAGCATTTCTCTGCCATCCGGTATGTGGGCAAAACCAGGCTCGAGTTTGGCAGCGATGAGGCACTTTCAGTCGTTCAATTCGACGTATGTTTAATGATCTGCTATTGGAAAAATCGTCAGGAAGTCCACGCCTCTCCAACCAATTACAACAGGTTAATGTGATTGCCTGTGATTTCAGAGGAGGCAAACTGACACCTGCTGGCATCCTCAGTACCACTGAAGGCATGGCAAGGGGATACATGCCTCCATTCTCTCCTTCAGGGAATGGTGCTTTATTAAAATAACCTAGCTTTTTTTATTTTAGATTAGTAGTAGCCTTTATTTGTCACATACACTGTTACATGCCGTGAAATTGAGACCCATCTGGCCACAAACATAGACAAGGTGAGGACAGGCCAATGTTGAGAGGTAGGATTTAAGAAAGAAACAGAGAAATAGGTATTCATTGGGTAAGATAGCTCAAAAAAGAGCCTCTTCTCCACTGTCCTTCAGAGGGCAGTGTGGAGCAGCTAAAAAAGCCATTGCAACCAAGCACATATTGACATATACAGGAAAAAACATTGCAGGAGGGGGTAGGGTCAGGGAAGGTAGTGCAACCACTTCAGTCGTCAACAGCCGACGTTTTCCTGCTGCCATCATGTGCGCTGTACTCATGGCCCGTTCAGATTACATCGGTTGGGATGTATCTCGCTCACTCTGGGGAGTGCTTTGACTCCTTGATGACCTTCAAGGCCAGAGGAGATGAGGGAAAGCCAGATGGAAGAGAAGTTGATTTTGGGTCAAAAACTGTACATTTCCACAGATTTTTACTGTCCATCACCGATCTTCATTTTATCCAACATCCGTTGCATAGCTGTCAGTCTCTCCCCGATGATATCCAGTTTGCAGTCACAGACCACTAAATGGGTCCCGACAGATTTAAGTCCAGACAATTGGATTTTACTCCTCTAGACTTTATCTTTGAATATTTTAAGGGACCTAGTCTTTGCTCCTTGTTCCTGACACTTGTGAACATTTTTTTGTACAATGCAGACTATTTTCCTGCATTTGAGTACTCACAACTTTTGTGAACTTTAGAGTAAAATTAGAATGATTCCTGTTCACTTTTCAGCATTAAAGTGATTCTTTTCAACCTTTGTTTGACGTCAGAACTAACCAGCGGTTCTCGGTCAGCCATTTAATTCATGAATTGAAGCAGATCCTTTACAGTATGATGGATTTGGAAAATAAAGCCAACACACTTAAAGTGAGAACAAAGAGTCACGATCTCGTCCTCCATCTGACGATCTTCTGAACAAATGAAGCATGATGTGCGACTGTAGCTCCAGGATAATTGCTTCATTAGATATTTGCATTTACAAGCTGCTGTACCTTAAAAACAATCCCTGAGAAGATTTTGCTGCCGGAAGCAGTCTGATAAAGGCTATAAGGCTTTATACGAGAGCACCAGGTTCAGCCCTAATTAAATGTCTCGTCAGTCAGTAGCGCAGAGGAAAGAGCAAGCAGTATTACAGCGTCCAATTCCTTTCAAAACTAAATGTTATACAGGCACATTTTCATTCATTTTGACCTCATAAAACAGCTAAATGTCAATGAAAGAATGTTATGTTCAGTTTTTTTTTTACAGTTTTTAGGCTAGAACAGACTCTTAATGACTTTAGAGACACCACTAACAAACGTGTTTTAACAACCGATAGGAGATCAATTAAAAGATGAATGACCTCGCAGGCAGCCTTGCCCGGTTTCTGGATACAAAGTTGACAACAAAAGCTGGCATTTAGCTCCATCTTGTTTCGACTTAACTTCCACGCCTCTCGGGAGATCAGGGTGTTCTTTTCACTCTCAAAAGTGCACAATAAACAACATTACACTTTTAAAATTAAATTATATTCTTGTTACATGATCAGCATTTTTTTAATTCAGTGCATAAAGTGACAACTGGTGCCACACTCTAATCAGCTAATTAACTCAAAACACCAAACTATAGCTAAGTAGGCCATAAAACTGCTGACGTCAAAAGATGAACAATGACACCTTGCGAAAGGAGGGCAAGGTTCAAAAGGTCATTGAAATAGAGGCTGCACTTCCCAGAGCTCTGTGTCCAAGCACATTAATCAAGAGGTGAACGGAAGGAAAAGACTGATGGGAAAAGAAAAGAATACGAGTTAATGTATCCTGGAGAGGATTGTGAAACATAACACATTAAAAAATGAGGCGAGATTCAGACATGGGTTTACTATTTCTTGTGTCCAGGCACTCTTCAACAAGAACTCAGGAACGAGTAAAAGCATTAAAGGTGCTTAGAGGTTATGATAAATATAAATGTTGCATGTGCTTTGGAAATCTCAGATTCTGGAAGAAGAGAGGAAAGGCACAAAACCCACAGTGCTTGAGGTCCAGTCTAAAGTTTTCCACAGTGATGGTTTGGGGTGTCCTGTCATCTGCTGGTGTTTGTCCACTGTGTTTTCTAAGTTTTAGAGCACTTCCTGTTGCTGACCAACTTTATGGAGATGGCCTTTCCTTAAGTGGCAGAAAACCCAACTGAGCTGAAACCCATGGGGTAATGTGTAGAAGAAGACTCGAAATAGAGAAGAGCAGAAGACACCTATCAGAGCAAACTGGGCTCTCGGGAATTCAGCCAAAAGATGCATCAGCAAAGTATTCAGTATTGAACTTTTCGGTTCAGGCCATTTCTAAAATCCTTTTTATTACTTGTTAAGTCATGATCATCAAAATGACAAAGGAAGTAAGAATTTGAAATGTATCAGTCTGTGTGGAATGAATGTTAAGTTATGAAAGTTTCACTTTTTCTATGGAATTACTGACATAAATCAACTTTTTCAAGATTATACGACCAGCACCCGTATAGTGACTAGAGAGAGACCAGCTCGTTTCATGTGCATCTTATATTAACAGACTTTGAGCAAGAAAAGCCAAAATCCGAGAGAAGATGTAAATGAAAATCAAAAGCAGATTCATGCAGTTTGTCTCGTCATGAATTATGCAAAGCCAGTCATGACTCATCACTTATAGTTGCTGTCCTCCTGTTGCTGACACGATCAATTTCAGGACACATAAATTTGGATTTGCATTGGGATTCAGAGCATGCAAAGTCATTGCACAAAATAACTTGGGAACCTTTACTTTAATGCGTTAACCTTTTAAAAGTTTAATGTGTCTGAGTGGTGTCTCGAAAGTTTTAGCTCAGATTATTCATTTAATTGGTAAATGTTCCTTTTTGGGTCAGTGGACTGTTGCTCTAAGCAGAACACATATCATTCTTCACTCCAACTACTACCATTTAAAGTTCTGTGAGTGATCAATAAAAGTTAAATATTTATAGAGCTCCTTTAAGAGATTACATCAAAGCACTTTGCACAATTACTTTAGCAAATCATGTTAAAAACACAACAAAAAATAAACATTTTTCTCTAAATTAACTTAATATTTCCAGAAGCATTCCAGTACAATGCTATAAACGTAGCGTTGTATATTGTGTGATAAAGGACAAGATATTGGATGTGGAAAAATGTAAAACCTCAAACTCATAGCGTACAGTACTTACACATCCTGAACATTTTCTGAGTAACACAATTGTTGTTCCCTTTCATTTGTAAGCTTTCCTTCGAAAGGTGGACCAAATAGTTTGATTTAGCCCTTAAAAAAAAATTATAATAATAATAATTGGGACACCCCTACACCTCATGTGAACACACAAAAGGAGTTGTAGGCTTAAATGGTAGAAATGTAACTCAATGTAACTTATATATATATATATATATATATATATATATATATATATATATATATATATATATATATATATATATATATATATATATAAATTTCCACTTTCTTTGTCATCCCTTGATGTGTTGCTGTCTCAAAAATATTTGGATATCCTGTTAAACATGTTACCCATGGCTTTTTGTGTGAGAGTGTTAGGAATTTTAGTGATGTATTCCATCAAAACAGATGTTAAAAAAATAACACTCCACCAATACATCACTTTAAAAGTAAGCATCATTTTTTTCAGAACAGGTGTGATGTGATCGTAGGTGTAGATCCTCTTAATAGCGGGGATTTAGTACAACCTAAACTGGAAAACCTACACCTGACAAGTAAAACAGAGACCAACAACTGAGTAAAAGTTGAAAGCTTTCTAATTTTAATCTGAAGTAGCCATTAGCTCCTTCAATTCCAGCCATGGAACATTCAGTGGGAGTGGTTTGGTCATCCACATCAGCGCTGCATTAGAAATTCCCATTAGCAAGAGATCACCCTAGCATCCAATTTGCCAACGAAAAATAATGCCACCATTCGCAGTAGCTTATGACGACTTAATGAGCCACATCAAACTCTATTAGCCCTAATGGCAATGTGTCATTTCGGTTGGAAAGTAAAAGATGAGTGAATTTCGTGCCACTGAGCACAGACTAATTGAAAGAACAGAAGTTCCAGAAGAAAAATGTAAATCACAGCATCGAATCATGCAGTATTTGAAGTAACGAGCACGTTAAGAGCAGTAACTGTATGCCAAAGGACTGGTTTGTACAGCTGTCGCTGATCGCAGCACAGGGGACAGTTTCATTCACCATTGAAGGCAGGTTTGCGTGTTGGGTGACAGAGATGTCACATGGACAAAAAAGTAATTGATTGGTAAGCAAAGAAGTATTTAAAGGTTAAAGTCTCATGTACATTAATGGTGAAGGCGAGGAGACCTATACCAGAGCCAGCCTCTAGGGGGGATCAAAGTGCCTGTGACAGTCTCATACAGAAGCGAATGAAGCTGCAGCAAGTGTCAAAAGGGAGCAGATCCCCTTGATTTCCCATGGCAAAAGTAAAAAAAAAATGTTTTGTTTCCTAGCACGGTGCATTTAGACTTAAGTTGGGGGGGGGGGGGGCGGGGGGGTAATCTATGAATTTTTCTCACAGTTAATTTACTCACAGAGTGTTTTGTTTTTCATGTTGCAACAAAGTTTTCCAACGGCTGCACTGGAGGAAGATCAGTCACGCTCTTGAAGGAAATGCAGCCGGAGAGCAAAGAGGCAGCGAGGTGAGTGATCTCGCCCGGGGAACAGCAGGATGAAGCGGGCGATGTGGCAGTGTTTGAGCTGGTTAAAGCTGATCTTTAAACGTGTGGAGAGCAGAAGGTCACGTAGCTCTGACAGCATGGACTCAGCAGTCTGATGTTTGATTAAACGGCGCGTTGACCTTTCGGAAGACTCTAGGGTTGAATCTGTCTTTACCCGCAGGCTACAGTCAAGCTCTTTTAACACTGAACACATCTTTCAATCAGAGAGGCTTCGTTGCATCTCAAGAACTAAATCCTGTGTCCTGTGGTCTACTCTAAAAGCTATGCAAAACATGTCACACAGATAACAAAATGTATACAACAATTAAAACTGGTTTGTTTGAAACAATGAGTGGCAGCAAAACAAGATTAGAGTTTGTTTTTTAGCTTTAGTTGAAATATTGATGCACTCCACACTAATCCATTCATTCTTTATGGTACAGTACATTTACACATTACATCTTACATTTCTGCTTGACAAATTAGTAGCCGAACTAAAAATAAAAATCAATTATTTCCATAGATATAAATGTACTTGTAAGTCAGAAGATATAATCCTTATAAATTACCGGTTGTGATTTTAAAATGTATTTTAATTTTTTTTTAAACATTAGAATAAAGTATTGATGAAATTTGTTTCATCTCTGGAATTAAAAAAAATAAACATGGGGAAAATGGGTCTTATATAGTAAATAAATAAATAAATAAATTGTTTTTTTTCCAATAAAGCAAATATTTATTATATTGTATCCCCTTTGACTAAGATTACACAAATATCTTTTGAATCTTTGTTTTCTCTAATTATTTTATATATCTAAGAAAGAAATTGTGAAATTGCACTTTATAAATGTGAAAAATGTAAAAAAAAAAAGTATAGAAAATATATTCATAAAATACTTATAAAATAATTATGAAACAAGTTTGATTTGTTTTACTTTTCGCTGATGAACGAGTGGCAGCAAAAAAAGATCAGACTTCATTCATTGGTTTAAAATCACAATTTCCTTTCACTAAAACCATGATCGTAATTATTGATAGAAAATAATGAAAGATCAAATAAATCCCTTCATCCCTTTACTATTGAAACTATTATTTGTTTCTAGGTGTAACTTAAGAAAACTTAAGAAACTTAAGAAAAGCAGACGAAACCCTGCGTACAATATTTGAAAACTCAAAACATTTAAATAATTAATTAAAATCATATTTTGATGTCAGCAAAAAAAAAAAAAAAAAAAAAAGAGTACTCTGATAGTTCCACTTTGGAAACATTGTAGGAACTGTTTTATCTATTCCAATCTTTTTATTGTTCAAAATTGCACAATATCTTCCATAGCAGTCTCCATACATCACAAAACTGAACCTCCATCACAAACAGAGCCACTTCTAAACAACATTTGGTGCCGTCTAAACCCACTCCCACATGAACCGCCTGCTTTGTGCCCTCTCCAACACTGGCATAACCCTGAAGCTCCGGATGCCAAAAGTTCTTCTGAGAGATTTTCACTCCAGAGAATCTCCGAAGACAAGCTGGACTCGTTCTTCTCTCGCTAAACTAACAGGAAGCTAATTAATAGGTGTGTGCCAGAGGCTCCGTGTCTGCCAGTGAGCATCTGTCCAAACGGTCGGATCTGGAAAGGAAGTGCGAGACGCCACAGACTGCATTATGCAAGCTCCAGTGGTTCGGAAGTTTTAGGTTTTTTTTTGAAGATTAGAGGAACCTGGTTCAGAATAAAGCAAGAACTGTTTTCTCATATTTTTATACTCTACCTGGATCATTAAAGTGTAAATTATCTCCCTCTGAGATAATAAAGTGTACTTAGTCTTGAATTTATTCCGCAATTTTCCAGATTTGGTGATGGTACGCTTAGCTTAGCTTAGCATAGACCACTGTATCAGATTAGACCAGTAGTTTTTCAGTATAAAACTAATAAAATAGTTTCTATATTCATACCAAATACATTTCACACTTAAAATGAAGTTTTAAATTTGAGTTACCTGAAGGTACTTTTTTTTTAAATAGCTAAATTGCTAAGTGATGTTGAACAGAGCTAGGGAATGTTTTGCTATTATTTCCCATCTTTCTGAACAAACCACCGTTGTCCAATCAAATTTCCCAACTAACCAAGTTACGCTTTTAAACATAACAAAATACTATGTACCGTCATTGGGGTAAAGGCAAAATAGGCATTCAACCCCAAGAACATGGTGGTGGAAGTTTAATGCTTTGGGGATGTTTCAGAGCTTTTGGTTTGGGTCAAAATTGTGTCTTCCAGCGTGACAATGACAAAAGCACACCTCACTTCTGGAAAAGAAACACCTCAAAAATGAGCTAAGTGAGAGAACTTGACTGGTTTGCACAAAGCACTGACTTGAATTGGTGGGGACCACTAATGTCTATAGTTTTCACCAGAAGACCAACCAAACTGGATGCTTGAGAGATCGGCTCAAGAAGATTGCTAGTATTCCACAGGAGACTTCTTGAGAACTACAGCAAACGACTAAAGCACACGCAGAGTCACTGGTTGGTCTTTTCTTTTGGAAGATCTTCCAAAGAGCACGGCTTGTGAGTAGAACAGTAAATACACTCGAAAACTCTGAAAAGTACAAATCACTGCAGTGTGAAATGCTGGAATTTTGTGCATAGAGTTAGTTTAAAGCATATAACAATAATACAGAACAATCCTTCATAAAGATCCTCTTTTCTCAATAGTCTTTTTTTCCAAGAAACCGTGATAATTTCATACTCTGTAGATGATTTCCTTCATTTTAACAACATTTCAACCCACTTTCGTGGAGTAAACAGTTTGTCCAGTCTTCAACCAACCACAGTTCCCACACAAAGACCCACGACTGAGGCAGACTTCAAAAGGAGATGCATCCCAGATCAATCAGTCACAGCCTCCGTCGATCCTCTATCGCTTTTACAAAGATTCCTTTCAGAAGCAGCCTTTGAAAGTGTTTTAAGGTCAATACCTGAGCGCGTTGTCGGCAGTGGAGATATTGCATGCCTGATGAGTCTGACAAACAGAACAAAAGACATTTGGAAGTCATGACTCTCACCTTCACCCTCCTCTCTTTATTATGTGCATATGATTGTCGAGACATTAGATATCTTCAGCGCTCTCTGGAGGGAGTTTCTTGCAGGCTTCAATCAGACAGATGAATATGAATCAACTGAACGCTTCGACAGAGAAGACCTGGCTCACCTCTCACCACTGATCCATGATGCACCCTCTGCAATCGTTTAGTCTCAGTTCTCAGTGGGCCACACCTTATGAATGACCTGCAGAGAGCTGGGACCAAGTAACAAAGGGTACCATCAGTAACACTGTGGCAGTGCCTCCTACTTATTTCAATGATGCAGAAGAGGACTGGGAGTGTTTGCGTTTAAAGATCACTATACCTAGCAGGGGTGTGGAAGCATCATGCTTCGGGGATGCAAATGGACCAGTACGACTGATCCGTGTTAAAGAAAGAATAAATGGGGCCATGTATTGTGAGGGGCATATTATTATGCAGATTGCCCAGGACTTGTGTATTTAAGCTTGTACAACATTTAAAATCATTAAAGCCATTGATAAAATCAAACGCAGCTATTCGATACTCAAATTCAACTTGACAACAATCCGTTCTGTGAAAACGACATTCATCAAAAGCAACAGCGGCGTTTTGCCATTTGTATCTCTCCGGCACACATCCCTCACCATCCACGTCTCAGTGGCACATTTAACACGTTGCTCTTCCATCACCCAGCGCTCGTCCTTCCTGACTGATGCACAGCCTGATCCGGAGGAGATTACACACAATCAGCACCTCCGGCTTTATCATCCACTGAACGTATGAAACACAATTAAACCGTGTGTTAGGAGTGAGAGAACGAGGGCAGCTTGTGACAGCAGCGTAAACACAAGGATCGACCACCACAAGTTATTACAGCCGCACACAAAACATTCTCATTGAAAGTGTTTCATTCAACAACAACAAGTTTACTTTTTTGTTGTTTTCTTTAACAATTTAGGTACTTCGGCATCAACCATATTCTACTACACTCAAACAAATTATTTGTTAATTTTTTTATTTCTCAGGTTTCAGTATAAAGTTGCAACCCTAAAGGCATTTTGCAGGAGGAACTCACTGCTGACAGAAACAAAGTTGAGTGAGTTAAAAACCTTCTGTGAAAACATCTTCTGGACACGATGAGACTGAGAATGAGATTTTATGAAACGCATCAATTTATTGAAAATGGAAAGAAAACATTTCCTACAGTTAAATATGATGGAGGTTCAGTGATGTGTTGCTGCCTCTTACACTCGTGCGCAAGGCATCATGAAATCTGACGATTACCAAATGTTTTTGGGTCACGTTGTTCTGTCCAGTGTCAGAGACTTGGGTTTGCATCAAAGATTTGAGGTCTGTCGGTAGAACCCAAAATCTACCCAGAAATGGATGGCAACAAAGTGATGGAGAATCCTGAAGGTGCCAGCAGCAGTGAGTCAAGAAATCTCATTGATCACGAAATAAAAAGGAATAAATCCCCCCAAATTGCTCAGGAGGCACTCTGAGGCTAAAGTCCCGTACCGTTCTGCTTCAGATTGGCAGGATAGTGAGCGTCTTCCAATTAGCCAGATATAATTCAGTGTTTATTCATTCAGAATCAGCTGAAGTGGATTACGTCGAAGAAGTTCTGAAATTTCTAGTTCAAATAAGTTCCGTGTCAGCGAGTTGGGTTTGCATCAAAGATCTGAGGTCCGTCAGTAGAACAATAACCCAAAATCTACCAAGAAATGGATGGAAACAAAGTGCTGGAGAATCCCGAAGGTGCCAGCAGCAGTGAGTCAAGAAATCTCATTGATCACCTGTGGAGAGATCTTACAGTTGTTGGGAAAGGGCTCCTTTCAATAAGAGAGAGATCAGGAGCAACTCAAAGATTTCAATGCAATACTTTCCGGAAAGATTTCAGGGGTGCCAACAGTTTTGGCCATGACTGTACTCACAAATGATGCATTCTCAGCAATTAAAGGTTCATGTTAGAAATGTTTTATAGATATATCTTTGAAATATATCACTGAAGCAGTCTGTGAGCGTTTCATTGCTGTACGATTGTGAAACGACTGCTACAGCCAAAAGTATAAATGCAAATACGTCTTTAACCTTACTCACTGATCAGAATAATTAGATGTTTCAGCAGCGCCGCTATCTGTTTTACAACACTGATCTTAAGTGTTCCATTAAAACAGCCCTGCACTTTAATCCGCTTATTCTGGATAATCTCATTTAAATGTGCTCGATGAACTTTTAACTAACTTTTAATGAGCTGCCGCGCATTTATTTACCTCACCCCAGATACACCCTAAAATTGCATTATCGGTGTCACTGCCATCCATTACACAATCTGCAAACAAGTAGAAGCCGTTAGATATCAAATAGCAGAGGGAACTCGTTTTAGCAATGCCTCGAGCCGTTTGAATCAATTATAATGTATTACTAGTATCAGCTCATCTAAACGATGTGTGAAGATGAAGGCACAGGGTGAAGCTAAAGGTGCGATTAAATATTCCTCCAATGTAAACTCATTATTTTGCTCCCATACCAGGACACTGTTGTCACGCTAGGGACTGATTGATGGCACCAGACCCGAGGGCCACTGGAACTGATGGGGACAGGGGTAAAGAGATGCAGTCTGTGCCCTGCACAACATCCATCCACCGAGGCTCCAGCAGGGGCATAAACACACCACAGAGAAACCACGGCACCTTCAATTAGCTTGCCATGAAAACAAGAAATAACTTTTAAATAATGAAAACCTCCATAGATGACTTCCCCGATAAAATACGCTTCTAATGCCTTGCTTTAACCCTTTTACAAATACTTTTTCATTATATCTCACAATTCAAAAATACAAATCAGATTTGTTTATATTTTGTACTGGAAAAAAATATTTTTATGAAAAAGGAGTTTTTTTAATGTTTTATAACAAAGCATTGAGACCCAAATTGTTCAGGAGGCACTCTGAGGCTAAAGTCCCGCCCCCTTCTGCTTCAGATTGGCAGGATAATGAGTGTCTTCCAATTAGTCAGATTTCATTCAGTGTTTATTCATTCAGAATCAGCTGAAGAAGATTATGTCAAAGAAGTTCTGAAATTTCCTGTTCAAATAAGCAACGACTCCACATTTTAAAGGATGGGTGGCAACCCTGGCTACTAGCAATGCACCAGTTCATTACAAGAGAGAGCTAGTTATTATTTTAACTGTGCTCTTCAAGATGAGCCACAAGTTGATCAATTGAAAACACTTCTGAAAGCTCATTTGGATCCGCACTGCAATGGAATTCCTAATAAACGTTCAAAGAAACGACTTCCTTTTAACTTCCACTCCTCTCTACGCTCTTGTACAAGACTGCACCCAAAAAGCACTTCAATCTCACATTTTTATTCATATTCAAATTAAGATTTGCTTGCAAATTATGCACATAAAAATGCACCTTGCAATAGCAGGCGGCACAATGTCTCTATTTAGCATAAGAAATCTTCATCCATATTCGACCAGAGATGGTTGTGAAACTTCTGCTCAAATTCATTTTAATAGTTGCATTTTTAGTCAAATTAATGCAAATGGCATGTAAGACCTTTGTCTAAATCATCTACTGTATATGAATAGAAGTTTTTTTTTTTTGCATCCATATTCTGAAATGTTGATGGGGAATGACCTAAATTTTGTTGCATATTTGGTGCTCAAAAAAAAGCATTCTTTCACATTTTTATTTGTATTTTTTATGATTTCTCTTTGTCGCACAGAACGCAGGTGCAGGGGTCAAACTGTTGGTATTTGCACCAGATTTTGGAACTTTCAGTGCAGGATGTTCCCAAAATATGAGCTCAATGTGAAAAAGATAAAACCTGAATAGAAATTCACATTCAGAACTCAGGAAGGATAAAAGACGCTGCTGCTGCTTTGTTTTCGATGTGCTGCTCAAAACAGCCATAAATCAAGATTCTTAACACATTAGAGGCAGAAGTGAAGCAGGCACTCATGTTGCTCGTTTAATGTAATATAGAACCACCGGTTACACGTGAACTGACCTTGAACACCAGCTGCTCTGGCTACAGATGCAGAAGCCTTGCAGTTATGAACACAAACAGCATAAGCTAATAAATGAAGAAGATATAAAACATCAAATTGTGAGTATAAAGTTAAAAATTGCTCTTTCACAGACTTTATACTTGATGAGATTGGTTCCAAAACGCAATAAGCACCTTTTTTATGCATTATTTAAAAATCTGCTTTTGACTGAGATGGCTCCGCCGTCACTCTTACTAATGTCATCAGCCAAACAAGGTGCAGCAAGCTACACAGGAGCAAAAATCTGTTTTTTCTAAGATGAATGTGTGGACTATGTTCCATTCCAGGCCGTACAGCTACTAAACACATGCCCAACCTACAATCAGATCTTAATCTGAAACAACAAAAAGGGTGAGCGAGCCAGTGTTTGGAAGAACACATCTATTTTTTTAAGGTACTAAAGGTTCCTGTTAAAAGAGACAAAATGCACCCAAAAACTCTACCCATAAGAATGAACTTAGAGTCAACCAAGGGAAAAATGTGAATTAGTTTTTCTACTAGGTTTTTTAATGCCATGTGGTTTGTTTTTCGAGTGTTATGTAAATTTTGCCAAGATTACATGGAAAACGCCATTAGCAAATAGTGATGGAAGTTTTCAGTATCTGAGCTAAGTGTGTGGTTGAACGGAACATTTGTAGAAACACTCTTAGGAACACTACAAGGATGTTGAGGTTCAGTTTAGGAGTGACGAGGATGGACAAGATTAGGAACGAGAAACATCAGAGGGACAGCTCAGGTTGGTTGTTTTGGAGACAAAGAGGCCAGATTGAGATGGTTTGGACATGTGCAGGGGAGGGATAGTGGTTATATTGGTAGAAGAATGTTGGAGATGGAGATGCCAGGCAAGAGGTCAAGAGGAAGGCCAAAGACGAGATATATGGATGTGCTGAAAGAGGACATGAAGGTAGTTGGTGCAAGAGTAGAGGATACTGAGGACAGTTAGGTGGAAACGGATGATTCGCGTGGCGACCACTAACTTTAGAACAGCCGAAAGGAAAAGAAGAAGAACACTCTTAGGCCCACCACACTGTTAGACTCTCTTCCTCAACCTCGCTCGTATCACAGACATTTAACTCCCTGATCACTGTATCCATTATAAAAGAAAGGCTGAATTTACTAGGACTGGATTAATCCATGTTCTGGTTTGGTTGACAGGGGACTACGGCAAATGAACCCATTTGAAATGTTAAGAAACCATACTCCAATTGGAAAATTAATTTTAAAAAAAAGGCACATGCCTCGGAAACCACTTATAAAGTTGCTTTCATAGAATTTCAATACTCGTTTATTTTTCTTTCCAATTTTTCATTCCCTTTCTCTCTCACCACTTTTGCATTACAAGAGCATTGGACAGGAAGTCATGCATATTCAAAGTGCTGTGCGATTAGAAAGAAGCGCTGATGTTAATCAAATGAGGCACCAACTCACTTCTGGAAGAATGAAAAGTATAAAGAATAAAAACTCCAATGTCATCCATGAACTGTACAAATAAATAAAAAACATTTTAAAACCAGTTTATGACCCTTTTAAAAGCATATATCGCTATTGTACCTCTAACTCACAGCAGAGAGGTAGCCCCATTACTTTTAAATCCATAAAAGAGTAAAACTAGCCGGGCAGAGCCTATTTTGATTAGAATAAACATTGTAAACAAAACCATTGAGAAATATTTGCTCAGTTTTTGCAGACTCTACAAAAACACACCTTAGAACCATCTCAAGTTGTGAAAAAGTGCCCTTCAATTGATCAAATATTTTAATGCTTTGTATTTGTGCAAGATTAGCATCCAAACTAGTGTGACTTGTGTTTACCCTAGCAACCAAAATCTCGGAACTCTCTCAGCTTTGGAAAGACATGCAGGGTTTTTTACATAAGGTAGTCAAAAAAAAAAAACATTATACCCCCATAGCAACCAATCGTTTACCAAGCAACAAGTTTGGAAAATTGTAGAGAAAAGGGCGTTTGTCCATTTTACTCTTATTGACATGGAGAACATTGTGTCACTGACCCCTCTATAGCAACCAGACATTTTAACCATAGCAACCAATTTTGTGCAAGCCATCTTCAAAGTTCACTATTATTTATCCATCTAGTTATTTATCGAAGCAACGTAACTCAATCGTGGGGCATTACGACTCGTTCATCTGTTTCCATGTCATTCCAGTTAATGTGGGTTTAGCTGTTCCCACAGTGACAATTAAGGAGTCAACTCAAGTTTAATTCACCTCCAATAAAACAAGTAAATGATGCAAGATCCAAGATGGAGATGTTTTGGGTTTCGTAATGGTGACAGCAAAGTGTGCATAATGGTAAACGTGAAGTGTGCGAGCTGTGATGGGACTGAGAATGATGGAAAACATTTGGGATGGCTTTTACGGCCGTTACTAAGAATAAATATCTCTCCATCTGTAAATGTCTGAGTGTTCATGCATGAACGTCTAACGGTGGCGGAAAATAACTTGATATTTACGTGCACGTGTAGCTGTTTATACAGCATGCAGCATTGGATTGAAAGAAACATTACAGATGATGGATTCCAGCAGGCCTAATGAAATGCTGCCGATGCCAGATCTAGCTTTGAAAAATGACGGCCCACTTAAAGGTCACTATAAATCACGGGCCTCTTTCCCTGCTGCGCACCACACTCCTCCAGTGGCCCAAGCCCAATCGAATAAACCACTCCACGGAGCAAGCCCATGCCCATTGCTCTTTATCTCCTTGACAGACAAGCCTGTATTATCGGTTCATTAGATTGATGACCATAACTGATGTCAGTCGTTCAGGTTCAGTCTTTCTCTGGTTAACATTCAATCCATCAATCGTGACGGCAAAATATCCACTTCCAGGTACCCTTGGTTCTTACCTGGAACAGCCGAGCATTGTATGTAATTGTGCCACTATCCGTCCATTAGCTCCTCTTTGCTACTAAATAATCAGTGCCCCTGAGTGGTCACAAAAACATTCAAATTGTTGTAATTAAAACAAAGAGCTTGATTTTAATGATTCCACATGAAAAAAAAGGTCACAGCTGACATTCAGATGCTGTGCAAACCCACTAGTGGAGACAGAACTACAAAAAGCTTTGATCTCGATGAACATGAGCGTTTCTCATGGAAAATGTGGGTTTTTTTGTGCTGGAGGAATAGAAAAAGGATGTTTCCAAAGTCAGTTTCCCTCCAGCTGCTGATTGTCCCCTTAAACTACACAGTAAAATCCTAAGAGTTAAATTAACTCTCCTCAGAGTGTATTTGGTCCCACTCTATATAGAGTTAAACCAACTCTGAAGGAGAGTTATTTAATTAAGTCTATTTGAACTAAACAGTCTATTTTTGTCTGTTTTTACTCTTTCTGGAGTGGACTTGGTCCCTCTCTGAATAGTTAATACTTAGTTTGCATTTTCCATGCAGATTTGGAAAAACATGAAGAAAATAGATTATTAAATTACTCTTTCTCAGAGTCGGTTTAACTCTATATAGAGTGGGACCAAATATACTCTGAGTAGAGTTAATTTAACTCTTAGGATTTTACTGTGCAGCTTTGTAAATATTGTTCTTCACATATAAATGTTTTAGTAACAAGTTGGTTTGACATGGTTCACGGTCCACCTTTGTGTTTGTACCCACTTAGACTTAGTTTAGAAATGCCACTCAAGACTACGGCAAGTCATTCTAGTTCCATTTACTGACGTTACAGCCATCAACAACTGGTTTGAAAATCCCAACACAGACAGAATCCCTCATGTGCTGCAATCTTTCCAAACACTGTCTGCAGTGTTTAAGCTATAGTTACAAAATAAATGTTATTGGGACAAATGAAAAAAGTTATTTTTACTCTAAGCCAGACTGTGGCACCTCAGATCTCAGCTGATCATTGAAATCGGCCTGAAGCTGTAAAATGGCAATATTCCACTGTGCTTTTGGTGAGATAAAATTTTTATGAATTCTCTCTGGTCTGAACCCCAGACTATAAAGGTCACCTCTGTGTTTGATGCTGGCAAAAACCCAAATAGAGCCCTTTAGCTTTCAAAAAGAACTGTGAATATTTATAAGAGTTTTGGAATAAAACAAAAACTTTTTAAAAATCTAAATGATTATTTATGATCGTTTTGATAGTCTAATGTACAAAAGGTCCCTCCCACAAGAGAATTTTCTCGATGGACTTTTCTTCCGTACTCTCTGTTCAAACCTCTCAGAGGTTTCTCTCATCATTCTGATGAAGGATGAAACTAACCACTAATTTAGAATAATTTCCATGTTCAAGTGTTGTTTCCAGGCCATCATCGATTTATTACATACCACACAACAATTTTCAGCTTCAAGTAAACACTACTGGTGTGATTGGTTTTTAAAGTTTTGGGCAGATGTTGAAAATGTAATAAACAAAATAATTGAATGATTCAACAATGTGAATTCAAAGGACTTTGGCTATAGGTTTGGGATCATTTTCCTGCTGCAGAATACACAGTTCATTCTGACCACGTCTCCAACTCCATCTGCAGAAATGCAGCTCCTAACATTTCAAGGAACCTCCACCATGCTTCACTGTTTCTGCAGATAATCTTTATTGCGATCTTCAGCCATAAACAAAGCCAAATATTTACCTCATCAGTCCAATGCACCTGCTGCCGGTTTCTGCACCCCAGTTCCTATGTTTTCTAATTTAACACTGGAGCAGTGATTCTACCCTGAAATACATATGTATTTAATACATAGTTTTTATGGTTTCAGACAGCTTTTTAACCTTATTTTTCATTTATTTTTTGCATTCATCCAAAGTGAATGAATGGGGCGGAGGCGACCAGCCTTCTGTGACAGTCAGTGACTCACCAGAAGTGTTCATGGAAGTTTCAGCTAATTTCTCACGCAAAAACAAGGTTATAGTTGTTATTTAAGTTGAAAGAGCTTCAATTTTGCATATTAATTCACCCTTCTATTTATTCGCTTTATTACGCAGCACGAACGCGCTGTGCCTCGTTGTGAAACTTGCCAGAGCAACACGATCGCTCAAAGCATGAACATGAAAGGCTTGCTGCAGACCAGCAGACGACAATCGGATCATCTCATAACCTTGTAGCATCTTCCTGCATCATCTCGCGTTTCCATCATCCCGCCGTTACCGCTTGAGAAGCGCCAGACAAACATTCCCAGAGACCCACTTCCACCGCGTCTGAACGCACTTGCTTAAATGAAATATGTTCCGCTTACCAGAACGTTTCCTTGCATTTTGGCCGTTTCGATTAAATTCTTCTCCTTCATTTGGGCTGCTTCTCGGTGATGGATGTGTGTGTCAGAGAAGACGCCTCGGCTGGTTGCGCCCGGTCCGGTTCCTCAGCACCCTGTTGAGCGCGCTCCAGACTCCCCGGAGGATCCTTCAGACTCCAGCTGAGGGTGTTTGTGTTCCCTCGGACTCTACCGGGACTCGAGACGCAGATACGGACGTGAGCGAACGGGATGAGCGCGACTGGGACGAGGACCGGGAGAGCGAGCGTCAGTAAAAACGCACTGACCACAATCCCGCGGTGCACGCCTCGCTCCTGGAACTTTAGGTCGATGCTAATTCATGTATTAACTACGCGTTTAGTTCCTACGACCTGCGGTTTCCAACAAACAGCTTTGGAGATTTTGTTCACAATAACAAGATATTTACCAATAACTATAAACAAGTACATGAAGATGTGCAGCTCTATACACCGCAAAAATCACAGTGCAGAACTGGAAAAACGCTTTAAAGTTATCTTGATCCTACAAAATCACCAAATTATAGTCATTTTTACCAAATTTGAATGAGATTTCAGTCTACAAATGATGCTTTGTATGTCAGTAACATGATTCCACTTTTTATGAGAAATTGATGTCAAAGACTGAGAATCTTTGCTTGGGAAATCGCCTAAAAGCAGAGGGGATCTAGTCAGAGGCTTTATGATGGAACATGAGAGCGTCTATAAATGGCAAAACTTGTTCTCAGAACTATTTATTTGAAAAGATTGCTCAAGTTTCAGGGGAGCCCTGGAGCACAGGTCCAGAGCTTTATGTTAAAATTATTTACAAAAGCGTCCAACTTTGAAAATGTCAACATTACAAGCTATGGATTTAATTATTTTTTGTATTTTTTTAAATAATTTATGTACATCAAAATAAAAAGGAAAACTTGATTTTTCATTGAAACATTACTTTTTTTGATAAACTTGTCAGTTTCTTGCTTGTTTAAAAATAGAGCTTGAACAGCACATCTTGAAACCCCAGACTGCTTTGAAATCTTTGTTTGGGAGACCCGTCTCATCCTCCTACGCAGCTGTTTCTGGTTCAGACCATCACTGGGTTTTAACCTATACATGCAATGATAGAAATGTCCTGCGATAGATAATGGTCCTACAAACTACCCGAAATTTTTCACTCACTTTGTATTTTTAAAATGTACCTAGAAAACAAAAAAACATTCTTTGTTTACAACATTATATCGAATATAATTATCTCAATTTGAGAATTTAAAATGTATTTTTTTAAAATGTCGTTTTAACCCTGTGCCATTCCCGTCAGCTCTACTCCAATGAGCCACTGTTCAGAGCAAACGGGAGGCTTAAAGAGTAATTTTCATAAGATTCATCCCGTCACAAGCGGTTAACATAAACTATGAACAGTAATCCGTCACCGACATGAAATAAGTTAGTTTAAGCAACATTAGCCATGTCCTCAACAAATGACTCCTCATACATCACCATGGTATAAACAGTCCATAAAAGATCTAAATAATAAAGATCTAAATAATAGCCCAGTAATGTCATTCCCATCGGTAGCTATCAATGTCTCCGAACAGAGGCTTTCGAGATCATGAGAAGTTTAAGCTGCTGCATTAGGAAGTAATTATTAATATTTCTTGTTGAGCAGACATGCATGAAAATGAGCCGTTGGCCATTTGTTTTTAGTGTAGAGCAATGAGTTCCAGGCTGAACATAAGGAGCCATAAAATAAAATATTAAGGAAACACAGCTTGGAGGACGTACCCCCCTGAATAAATAAACGGGTGTTAACAAGGCTATTATGCTAATTTAAGAATTGAGGGACACAATCAATGTACAGCAACACAGCGGAATGACTTCCTGAAGGACATTAATTACGTCTGCGTCCACTAAATAGAAGGAGTAATACGACGTGTTCACCGGTTAAAATGAAAAACAACGGCCCAAGGGCACACACTATCATTCTTTCACTTAAGGAAAGTTACAAGAAGATTTAATAATCGTCTCGACACAGACTAGAGTATTTCTCTTAACATTAATTAGTACAAAAATTGACATTTACATCGTTTATTAATTGTTGACTGCACAGCTTTTCACACTTTATACACAAAGCAAAGAGATTTTTGAACTTGAAAAGCAAACATTTTCACATTAACAGAATTTTCTAGAGCACAAATGTGTCATTACTATAGAAGGTCATTTCGGCCAGGTTAACAAAAAATAATTTTTAGATAAACGACTAAATTTACTGATAAAACATTTTGAGACAAAAGTTTTTGAGATAAGTCAAACATTTTTACTTTAGTATCTGGATTCCAAGGTAATCTTTGACCTCCTCGATCAAACGTACCGATGCATTGTGTTCCATTACACAACTGCAGAGACAGCGTCAAAAATCCTACTTCTGAACTGCAAAATTTCAAATTTTCATTTCTAAATTTCACACTTTAATTTACTTTTTTTTTGTCTCAAATTTTAAATTTGCCAAAATGTCCTCAAGCCAAAATCCTCCTGGGAAAACCTCATGGATAACTGAGATGAAATCTGAGGACTGCTAAAGGATCTGAGATTTTGGGTCTCAGGACAATGATGCCAAACACACATCACAGAGCACCAAGAACTGGATGGCAACAAAGCACTGGAAAGTTCTGGAGTGGCAAACGAGGAATCGAGACCTAAATTCTTCAAATAGTGTAGAAAGAATCCCTTCCATAAAAGCCGTTTGCAAAGGAAGAGTGTTCCAGAATTCCAGTCTGAAGCTTTTTCCAAAGCGTGCACAACCAAATATCACATTAGCGCTGCCGATTGCTTTGTCCAGTACGTTTTTAAAATTTGTGTGTCTCACGTTTGCTTTTCCCCCTCCCTTTTTTGCTATATTCCCAATTTAATAAAGGAATAAATGCATACGAACCAAACTGGTTTCTCAGACTCCTCCTTCGTTAGCTCATGTGGAAGATACCAACCTTTTGGGATCCTCACACCTGCTCCCAGTGATATACCTTCACTGTTGCATGGCTGTAAACTCTGTGAGGTGGGGTCCACTGGCAACTCTCCATCGATCTTCAGCCGCTGTTTGGAATTACTTTCTTCATCCTCAAAGATTTGCTTCTAGCTGCATTTACTACATACATGCAAAAGGCCGACCTGATGAAGGGTCATTTTTGTTCTGTGTGTATACTAAACAGTGGTTTGGGAGTTGAGGAGTTTGTTTCCGTTGACTTTAAAGCCATTAATCTACAAAACAAACATTCAAAACACCAATGTCTTTCCACGTAGTGTTATTAGTTAAATGTTCCCTCAGCAAAACAGAAGCAAGCATGAGGATTGCAGCCATAGATCTCTCAGAATAGATGCCTGCACTGCTGATTAACCAGCTCCTGAGTAACTTCCTGCAGGTTATTCTGGACGTTGTAATTTTGAAGTCACTGGAACTGACCTTGTGTCATGCAACAATCAAATAATAACTACAGCTATTTATGACGAATAAAAGTGAAGCACTTCGTTTCTTCGAATAGTTTCAAGAAACAGAAATCTTCCATGAAAATAATTCCCAGCATTCTCTAAAACTTTACACAACTCTTTTCTAAAGTCCATCCACTAATGATGACAATGATAGAAACTATGAATACGGCTCAAGCAATTACTAGCCTTTAAAAACAGTTCCTTTGAAAGCGAAGTGCTCTGCATATCTGAATATTAATGGAGGAGCTTCCTGGGAACAGCAGACATCTGCCATAAACGCATAATAAATCCATCATTTTAACCTGCTTTGCAGAGGAGATGAATGATGAGGAACTTCCAAAGCAGATGTTTCTCTACTTCTGGGTCTGTCCGGAAGAGTTGCACATGCCAGAGCAAATGGAAGTTGGGGACATGCCATGACTACAGGAACCTCCACCATGCTTCACTCTTGCCTAAATTGTTTCGCACTTGTATAAAACCTTTCCCAGAGTACTGTATGAACCAGATGCATGTTGTTTGACTTTCTTTTCAAAGACATGAAACCATGTAATACACTGAATTAAAAGTGCTTTTCAAAAACCCGTCATAGGAGACTGCATTCAAAAAATAACCATTCAAACGTGTTTTATCCAAGTGAACCAGGATTCTTTGTCTTGAGTGACTAATTGTTAACCCCAGGTAGTTCTGCAAGGGTTGTGAATGACCCAAGGTTCAGATTCTGGAGTGTGA
The DNA here is from genome assembly GCA_007224835.1 of Danionella cerebrum. Lineage (NCBI taxonomy): Eukaryota > Metazoa > Chordata > Actinopteri > Cypriniformes > Danionidae > Danionella > Danionella cerebrum. The sequence goes on from SRMA01026317.1 coordinate 52,221, forward strand.
AAGGCTCTTAAAAAGTCACTATAATTGCAAAAGTCTGTGGAGCTATTGGCTGGACTCAGATATTCCATTAATGTGACAGTCTCTCATTACAGATCCAGACAGCTGGCTCTGACGAACACCTCTCACACCCCCAGCTGAAAGATGAAGAGCAGAAGAGAAGATGCTTTATAGGCTTCTGCCGGCAAGAAATACAGCTCATAACTGATCCTCAAGGTGGTTTCTGGGGCGAATGAAAAGAGCATCAATCAATTCTTGCGAGCTCATGGACAGCGCTTTTAGAATGCAAATTATTGTCACCTTTCCGCTTGCGTATCCAAGCTCCACACTTACTTGAAAGGTCTTTTAAATAATTAAACATCCCGCTGCGGGTGTCTGGAGTGAAGCACCTCAGCCAGCGTTCCTGTGTGCATGTCTGGTTGTGTACGGGAGGTAAAAGTCAGAAAAAAACTACAACTCCCATTAATGCCCCTCCTCAACAACTGATGAAGAATTAAGAAATGGGGGAAAAAATTCTGCAAAAGTTCTCGGACGATAGCCACCAAACTTGGCCAAGATATCCACACTGGTCTGACATGGATTGCTCTATCTCTTTAGACTGGTGCCACTAAAGGAATTTTGGGGAAATACTGAGAATTCTGGGAACTATTGACTTAATATAGGTTCAATCTTTGTAACTGTAACTCAAACTAAGAACCTCATAGAAACCTCACACAGACCACACATGCGGACATTATCAGTCGGTGCAAGAACATACCAGCCACTGTGCAAAAATATTTACCAGTGACTTATAAAATCAAACTGTTTACCCTAGCAACCAAAGTTTTTGAACTCTATCTCAAATTTGGTAAATCATAAAAACATGTGGGTTGGTTTATATAACCTAAAGTGGCAAGGAGAGCCTTATATTATGTTACTGACCCCTCCATAGCAATTTTACCCTAGCAACCATTTTGGCACATCACCACCTCAGCTACGCAAAATCATAGAGACTTGGGGTTTGTTTAATGACTCATATCGGCATGGGGAACTTTGCATGAGGTCACTGACTCATCCATAGCAACCAAAAGCTCTACCTTGGCAACCAAAGTAAAATACTTGGCACCTTTACAAGCAGACATCAAAGTTTGTGCACAGGTTCATTGAGGGTTATGAAATTCAGGTGATAACAGAACACTCTACAAAGGCCTTCTGAAATCCCCAGTCCCTTACTGCTGCTACAGCCGTGTTGGAATTGCCCATCCAGACTGTCTTCTGAAGCATTTTGTAAACACCCCCTCTTCCTCCCCCAACTCCAGTGAAAATCTCTGAAAGAAAATAATGACACACTTTTCTTTTTGGGTGCATATTCCCTTCAAGTCTAGTCTATAAAAGGAGAGATGGGAGTTTAGTGCTTCTGCAAGCTCAACTGTTCGGCAGACGATCATTCATAAAGGCATGCCACGAACGACTTAAAAACCAGTTTTGGCTGCTTCTACTCCTATAAACCCCTTTTTATGTCCTGGTGTCTGCCATTTCCAGTCACATCTAAATGACTGCTCATTTGCACTCTAGTACGACATGAGTCAGGTTTAAGTGTGGTTCATACTCCACAAATCATCTCTTTTAACAGCCAGGGCCATGCAACCTGTCTCGTAATGCACAGCGGGTTATTTGCCAACCATTTTCAAATGGTCAATAAAACACTCAGCAGCAGCACGGGAAGATGGCAGTGCTATAGGCAGCAGTGCATTTCAATGAAAGGATTCAGACACTTGAGGAATGATATTTGAAGGGAGGTCAAGGGAGCGTGTGCTAGTATTGTCTAAATATTTACACAGATTTCTTCAAGTGCATTTGATACACAGCTGAATGGGACATTACCACTGGAATCAAGCATTCCGTTTGTTTACACAGATTTGAAACAGAATATGTCTTTCTGAACACTTCTTCTTATATGGCTGCATGCATTTATTGGGTGAGGGTCCCACACCAGTGTGCACTGATATACAGCGGATGATGTTTCCTCCAACTTCATGCAAAACTACATTCAAAGTGTGAAACAATTCTTTAATCCAAAACACTTTATAAACAGGGTGATGTGTTAAATCATAATAAATCAAATGTTCCATAACAAAGGTTTGCACCCCCAGCAAGTGAACGTCAGCTTAGAAATGATAAATTCTTGTTTTCATGGTTCAGATCTTTTCATAAGTCCTGTGGAAACATTTTGGTTTAGAATGCTAGTAATTGATTTAATGCGTGTTATTCAGCTTCTGATTAAATACTCATTGGATTCACCCCAATTTATTTGAGTAAGTTCTGCTTTAATTATTTATCCAGCTCTGAAAAGCAGATAGACAGACCAGAGTAAAATAAAACACATCTAAAGGGATTTTGTTACAAAAAACAAGTATGAGCGTAGTGCATTAAGAATTAGGATTAAAGTGAATAACACCATGTCCATCTTTCTGAATCTGATTTTAGAACAGCACTGAGTTTTTCCTCAACCAGAGAGAGAGAGAGAGGAGTGTGTGTGGGTTGCTGTGTGTGTAAAAACCTCTGGCAGACAGCCTGTCATGACCTCTGCGTTTAGCGAAGACGGCTGTTTTCTCCGAGGGCAGAGAGTTGAGTGTGACTCATAACACTCTGGCTGTCAATCAACGTCTCCCTGAAAACACAAAGGAACCAAATCCGAACACGAACGCACGCACGCACACAAACACCTCAAACAAACAGAGTTTTAAAGATCGATGAATGAAAATTTGGGGATGTGCAGATGAATGGATGGATAATTAAGATTAGAGTTTTGCGATTCCATTTTTTCTGTAGTGTGACCGGTTGAACTGGCCTAAACTACTACTTAATAATCAACGCTTAGAACCTAATGCTCAGATTAATCATCGCACATGCCAAGTATTATTTTAAAAACTAATTAGGGATCAAAACAAACTCATATGAGACCTAGGAAGCAGAAAATGCCATATTTACATAATTTGAAGCTATCAGAGTTTCATGTCTGTATGTTTCATGTAGAGGGGAAGTGAGATCCCATCACTTCACAAATAATAAACTGTTATTCGTTTTCCATGAAATACAGTGGAAAAGGACCGTCAGGCAGATATCCATTTAATTAAAAAGCAGAAACCAGGAATTTCTCCATGTTTTCACTCACCAACTAAACAGATCTTCACCACATTGCAAATGATCACACAATACTGGGTGTACTTTACTGTTGAACTGCAGGACAGAGATGCGCACATGCGTCATTTCTCTTTTTATACTCTTCCTTCAGACAAAGCTCAACAGGAAATGAGAGGATGGTTAAGTCAAAGCAAATGAAATTCAACACCATGTTTTCAGAACTTCCACTTTAGTATGTGTTGTGTGGCTCAGTATCACAGAGGAATGCCAGAGAAGAGGCTGAAAAGCCTGCTGTGAGCTAGTAAAGGTGGTATATCGAGGCTTTGTGGCCCACTCAGTGTGAAAGACCTTCACTCTCCTTGTGATCACAGGAGCTGCAAGAGGAGAGCCATCAAGTCAACCCCGGAAACTACAGAGAGGACCTGGATCCAGAGTCACAAAAACTTGCAGACCACGATTGACAAAAAAAAAGAAGGTCCAGGTAAGGGTCTACACCATGTCAGGTCAACAACTGACAGAGCATTGAAACAGTTGATAAGAACATGGTTCTGACCAATCAGCAAAGGGCCAGTAATTGGCTAGTGTTTGTGGCCAATCTAGTCCATTGGTGGAGTGCACTGAAACAGCTGCACGGTGCTTTATTAAAGTAAGGAATGCGGGGTTAGAGCTTTGTTACAGTGAGGATGTAGCAGCTGATCAAATAGTCTGCAAAACTGCTGCTTTAGCACAAACTGTGACCAGCAATGCACAAACGCAATAAATCACAGCACCCAGCCTCCATCGTGGTTTTTCCCAGTGGCAACCATCTCATCTGTTATTCCCTCCTCTCTCTTTTGAATAAGTTTCACCTCCATCACCCTCTCTTCCCAGCAGCCATCCGCATTAGCTTACAAAAGTGTCACTAATCACTATTAATATGAGGCAGAGGTGCAGTGATGTCAGGCAGAAATTCATTAGGCAGGGTTTATGCAGCTGATCCGCAGGCTTCGAGGCCTGTGTCTGTGTTCGAGTCTGTTAGCCCACGGTGATGGAGGACAGCTGGAGTGTAACATAGCAACATCGAGTAATTAAAAGCGGCCAAACTTACAGCTTTCAATTTTGAGGCTGACTTGAAATCAGCCGAACTTTGTACAACTGACCACTAGAGACCTGAAACTCGGGGTTAACCAGAAACAAGGATGTGGCTTTCAACATCTGGAAATATATCCCAAGATTACCATGAACTTTCAAAAAACTTCCAGAAAAAACTAATCCCACATTATTGTTGATTATTTTCTCCCCATGGCGTCAATGATGTGTCTTTTGTGGTTTAAACCGCTCCTGAGATGCTGAGCGAAAAGAAAACGGGCTGGACGCGCATCTTAACTGCTGACTTTGTGACCTGTGACTATATTTAGGAGCATTTTTGTGATAATTCTTGTAGTGGAACAGATTTTCAATGCTGATAACAATAACACGCCCCCGCATATATTAACCATAACTAGGCAACGCATAGGTTTGACGCACAAGTGTAAAGTGGCCTTATTCTTCAACTGCTTCTTTCAACAACTAGCTGTGATTGAATAACAATAGGAAGTATTTGCATGGTTTGCCAGCCATAAGATATGCTCACAATAGCAGAAAGAGAGAGAGGACTACTGCCACATAGACTAATGTTAGTGAGTTCAATGACAGAGTGCAATAGACGAAACATTATGATAATTAAATGTAAAATATGCTAATTTTCCAACTTTAGACAACTCGCAGAGCACTGAATTAAGTTGATGGAATAAAGACTTTGTTAATTGGTGTGAAAACACTTCAAAAGCAATAATCAGACAGAAAACAATATATTAAGACAGAGCTACCACAGACTTCTCGCTCAAATCGATGATTATTTCAATACGTTGTGGTACGGAGCTGCTGGTGATGACTATAGATTGCTTCGGAGAGAGTAATGAATTACAGCTCAATAGCTGGCAGGATTCCGTGAGCTCAGAGAGGCGCTGTTGGCTAATTGTGCCGCTATAATTATGGGATACACTTGAAAACAACACAGCAAGACTCCAGTCACCTTTAAGCTGCTTGGGTCAAGGCTCTTCTTTCAACAGAGATTAGATGTATGCAACGACAATGGCAACAAATGCATTTGCACACATTCTGAAGAGTGAAATCTTAAGCTTTTAAAGACAACAATGGAATGATTTTTTTTAATCGACTGCAGATTTTATTTTCTTTTGTTTTGTGTGGATGAGGTTTTATTTTAACTTTAAAATGTCCCGTTGTTTTTATTTTCTCTGAAGCAGAAGCATATTGACCTTTCCGAGGTGGATCCAAATTTGTCTGCTAAAAATTCTGTTGTGAACATCAATAATTCCTTCAATAATGAGGCTTCCTTTCAAAAGAAGTTTGTTAAAAACTAAGTAGAGTCTATCACGAGATATTGACAGAATAAATCAATATCAAAAGCACATTTCAGCCACCCAAAACACCACTTTTCCAGAAATAAGAGTAGAAATGCAGTCACTGGTGCAGCGCCTTTTGACTTTTAGCTTCTGATTTGTACGTTTGTAGCATTAAAGTGCCTTTTGGTACAAACATTTCCCTTTGGAAAAGGTTTGTCATTATTTCAGAGACGCTAGCGATTGCACTCAGGACATCTCGGCATATGTTCAGCGAGACATATTTCCTGCTTGCTAACCAACATCTACTCAAATCCCTTCCTGAAAGATATAGGCATGTAAATCTCAATGACAAAGATTCATGAGGGATTCAAATTTGACAAGCATGCTAAAAACCAGGTTTGGCCGTGTACTTAAAGGGCCAAACATGTAGTTAAAAGGGCAGAACAGACACAAAAGCCTGGCTTTATTCAATAATTGTTTATTTTATTACAGGATATTAAGATTGGTGGAAGAAAATAACAGATATAGGGTGAAATTATAAGACAATCAATTGAATCAATTAAATTATAAAATCACTATGGTAATATATATTAGTATAATTTATACTGCTCCCGGCAGCAGATAAAGCTTATTTCTTCCAGAAAAATAACAACATGACGTGTTTACCGTTTTCAGCACCATGGACAGCTCCACAGAGATGTTTTCCTTTAGTCGAATAATGACCTTAAATCCCATTATTTTTCACCAATCTAGTTACACAACACAATAGAAGTTTGCTTCAAATGAAGCTGTGCGTTGTTCCTTACTCTCTTGAGCTTCTTTCCAGATCTGCAGTGGGTATCAATATGCTGCAACTTGAAGTTGAAGTTTCAAAGCAATCTGTTGGGATTTGTATGATTATAGACTGGAGTATTATCCACCAATTTTACCAGACAGGCTATAATGGTCATCATTGTCACACATATGTTAAAACCCAATTATGACCTGAAACAAAAACAACTTTGTAGGAGGCTTACAACTTGTCAAGGAACAGTCAAACTCTGAAAAAGAAAAAGAGACAAGCAACTAGATATAAAGTAGTGAAGAACGGAAGAGGTTCCTTGAATGTTTATTAAGATTTATTTTTGGTTCATTTGCTGTAACTTGTTCATTGATGTAAATAAATCAACACTTAATCAGTTTGTTGAGAGTATTTTGTTTGCAGCATTTTCACACACGCATAGACAGTGGAGTACCGTTTGTGCAGACTTTCGTTTCCTTTCAACTCTCAGAATACCAAGAAAATGACATGCTGCCTCATGGTGAACGCTAGACTTCTAATCTAGCCTCAAGGCAAAACTAAATGTAAACTACTGGCTGTATTACGAGGGACAGGTTCAGAAACAGATTTCATCTGAGCAGCTGTTCTTCAGAGCTTGTTTTAAAAGTTACAGGGAAAGTTTGGAGACCACATGAGGCCATTTGTTCCTCATCAAAATCCAATTTGTTCTTGGGCTTATTTTCAGGGGGAGCTGTCTAGACACAAACAGTCTAGTGAGCACAATGTCAGAGTAATGACAAACTAGACTGTAATAAAGAGCCAATGATTGGACACTTCCTTCGGTAAAATAGAGCACACATTGCATTTACAAACGGTTTCTTTCTCTGAATGCTGATTGGAGGTTAAATCACAAAGGTAGTGCATCCATAAGCAACAAGATGAAACTACAGCTGACCATTTCAGTTAACTGGCCCCAAACAATCAAAACATGTTATGAGAGTTTCAAATAACCAAATTCAGAAGTGCTGCAAAACCAATTCCTAAATGAACGTCAAATGTTTTTATTAGGAATGCATTGCAAGAGAGACCTCTAGTGGCCAAGACCTGCTATAAAGGAAATGATGTAAGCCTCGTCACAACCAAAGCTTCTTTTTTTTTTTAAACAAAGCTTCTTTGGCTAAACATATTTATTCACACAAGTGAGCCACCTTTTATATTCCAGCATATTACCATTTTGAATTATCTCACTTTATTTTGTTTCCCCAGGTGTAAACATGTTGCAATACCATTTCACAAACTCTTTTGCGCACAGATCTGCATTTTCAAAATGTAAATGTATTGGTCTCTCAAAATGCAGCAAGACCCTTTACGAATGAACCCATGTTATTAAAAATTATGTTTGGTACAGAAATCCATTCCTCTGCAGTCACTGATATTTCTAGCTTTTTATAAACGACTGTCATTGCATGTATTGATGTGTGGGGACCCACACACACATAAAAAATAAACTCAATAAATTGATCCAGACCATTATGCATAGAGCCAGGCATTGCAAACGCACACACACACTATAGGAGGACAGTTTTTTTCCCCTCTTTAAGCCTCTGATCAACCATTGAACCAAATAAATGTTTGACCTGTGGTGGTGCCTTATTTATGTAGAATTTTCATCCATGGGTCCACTGTTCACTGTACTCGAATGTTCAGATCTCAATCCAGTAGAGCACCTTTGAGATGTAGTTGAATGGGAGATTTGGATGTGGAGCTGACAAATCTTCAGGAATTCCATGATGCCATCAAAATAATACTAACATGGCATACTTTTTTTTCTATATTTATAAAAAAAAAAAAAAAAAAAAAATGCACCACAATGTGCAGATGAGTGAACTGACCAATCAGCAACAACGATTTCAGGTGATTTAATGTAGGACGCTTTCTCTTAACTTGGCCTCTCCAACTCTATCCTCCAAACATCTAACATGAGCTATCCCTCTGATGCAATCATTCATTCCTAAACTTGCATTTCCAAAGAGTACCTCGATATCCTCAGCTCCGACTCCTGTCTCAGTTTAACAAGTTGTATTGTATTTTATTCCCTCTTCTTTTTAACAAATGAATCAATGGTGCCTTTTTTGAGAAGTAAAATATTTTACTAAACAACATTTCTCCTAAAACTTATTTCTATTTGCTGAAAAAAAAAAAAAGTCACTGTGGTCTTTCAGAGGACCATGAAATGCAGGTTCAAGTTTCAGGATATCTCCTAGAGTAGACCTTCCTTTGTAAATATGATCCGTGCTCCAGGACAGTGTATGGTACGTTTCCTACAGAGCATGTCGAACCCCTCTCAAGCTTCGTATTACCAAACACAAAACCCTCAAGATGCAACCAGCCTCACTTCTGCTCGCTGGACTCCCTGACACCTCAGAGGTGCCGCGTCAGAGACAGTATAAGTTTACCTTCACATCTCCCATGGTCACAGCTCATCATAATAAAGCATTACCGTTGTCCTCCCTGAGGAACGGAACCGGTGCGGTGGTCCTTGCACACAGCAGTCAAGGCTGCAATTAACATTTGAAGTCAACAAGAACTTGATTTTACAACTGTGCTACTGTAAAGCAAATGACATCATTAAACTTCCAGCTGTGCATCGTAAAAGTCATCATGCAGTCGGCACTGGATCATTTTAACTACTTGCTTTCATAAAAATGACTTCAATTAGTGCATCCAGCAAAACACGGGGTGCACTCCAAAGACACAAATACATCAACAGATCATTTATCTAAACTATCATTAATACGGTACAGTCATGAAAGATTTTAGTGCACTGAGAGCTGGATTATATAGATATAAAGGAAACAGCAAGCAGGAATATGGGTTCAAGCAGCCATTGGAAAAAAGAGAAGAACCGTTTTTAAACCATGGGCTGAAGCAGCAAAAGTTCTTACAAAAAGCAAAGTGAAACTTTGAACTAGTGGTAGCGCTAGAGGGTTTGAGCTACATGTTGCAAACTGGGTCAGGTGACTGACAATGCCCAGTTGTATCTGTGTGTCAAACTTCAAAACTTTAGACCAATCAGCAGAGGTAATTTTTTTAAATGTAAAATGTTCAGCTCGCTGTGGTTAAGGTACTGAATCAGAACGAGCAATAAAAGTAAAAATGGAGGATCAATACACATATTTTTCATTCTAAGCTGCAGACCACATAAAATAGAGGTTCTGCTTTGACTCAAACAGTGATCATCAGAGAGGAGCGTCAATCAATGAGCGAAAATTAAAGATTTATAGCCATGAACAAAAGTGGGATTCAACAAAGCTTTGCCTGAGTCACACATTAAACTAAATCAATAAGAGTTCTTGGAAAGCAGATTGAACACAAAGTTCTTCTGGGAATTTGAAAATGCTTGAAGAGTTTCAATGGTGTGTACAAAGAACAAGCTTTTAAATGTTCAAATTGTGAACCCAAAAAAATTATTAATCTGATAAATAATCAAATATAAACAAAGACCAATCTCTTGACCATGTGTTGATCTCACCCAAAATGATTGCACTCTTAATAACATTAACAACAGCAGCAGCAAGAATGTGAACACTGGCCGATACATCAGTCCGGCCGATTAATCGGTCTACCACAAACACAATACAATAGGAAACACTTTAAAGCAGCGTATCACTCACGTGTTTTTTTCGCAGCTTAACAAGCACATTTTACAAATACACAAGTGCTCTGTGGATACTGTTATTAGGACTTTTCTCGGACATTGTCCAAATATGGGATGAACCATCAAATACCAAACAATATTAATCTATTTAGAACGCTTGAGTAAGTTCTCACGTTCTTACACAATGCGTCTTTCTTGTTTCAGACCTTTTTCAATTGTTGTCAACAGTTAAACCACACACAAAACAGCTCTAATCAATTTAAAACAAGAAGCATGGATAGAAGAACAGTTCAACCACGACTTACTTTGCCTCCTTTGGAGCACCTTCTGTAAGCGTTTGTGGCACCCGCAGTTTGATTCATCTTCAATAACTGGGAAAGCAAATTTATAATTAACAAACACAGTCCAGCAATTCAGAATGTTTCAATAAGCAAGGTATTGTGTATAAAGTAAACTGTACAAAATGTTTTAAATTACAGAGTGTTTTGGGGAGCTCATGCAGCACCGAAAGCGCCTCGTGCGTTTCTTCTTCTGGAACGAATTTTGCGCAAACCTTCAACATTTTAAACTAGTGATAAACTTTACCTGTCGTTCGGCCTTTCAGCAGCGAGTTTAATCCCAAAAGATCCGTATACTCCAACGCTTCTCGTGAATATTCCCACTGTTTCTCAAACACAGAGAAGGGAAAGCGCCACCCGGCAGTCGTTAGATCCCATTAATCAGAAACAGCTGAGAAGATGCTGCTCGTTATGTGTTCTTCTCGGTGTGTTCTCAAAAGGAGCTTTTGGGTGTGAAAATGAAGTAAAAGATGGAAAATCTGCTGAAATCAAGCTGAGGGCTTTTGCAACTCTTTGGTTTGGTTTCGAGAGCAGGAGTTTCTCGATCTCCGCGTGCGCTTTGAAGAGGAGGAACCACCAATTATGATGCTGCATTAAAAGTCTGTTTCCTGTACCTTTCAAAGACACAGTCTCATTAGATTGGAGATCTTTCGAAAAATGTATGACTGTATGACTAATACTTGTTTGTAAAAAGTTTATTTACAAAGTCCAAATGTGGTTCTTTGCATCATATAGGAGAACCACTTTAAGAGCACTATGCCCCAGTCTGCAAAGCCACTGTAATAATGTATAGGTGCTGTCCCAGCTCATAAATGTGTTATACAGAACTTAATGTATTGAGTGCAACCTTCTCACTGAAACGATACAGTGCTACCCACTGCACCACCAAGCCTTTACAATGATAAGATGTGTTATTTAAAAGTTAGAAATATTAGAATAAGCTAAAAAAAACTGTGAAATCTTCAATTCCTTCACAAAGACAAATATTTATCTGCGCCGTCAGAAGAGTGTATCTCAACTGACAGCCACTTTCTGAAAGCCTTGATCCACCCCCACATGCTTTTATCAATCAGTTTCTTTCAAATGCTTTGATGTGCTGGAGAGAACCAAAGCCTTCCCTTCACTTTACTCACTGCAGTTGCTCTTCAGTCCTGGAATAGTTCTCTCTTGCCAAAGAGCTCTACAGTCAATGTTTATATGTTGTTTTGAGATGGTTATGGTGGTTTGGGCCGTTCCAACACTTGTCGATTATCGATGTTGCTTTGTAGCTTCCTGGAATTTATTAAGCTCTTTAAGCCATGTGGCTGGTTTTAGTGATGGAATACAGCATAATGAATAGCTCTGCTCATTCGTTTTAGGCAATTATTTTGTCAAAGAAAGGTAGATTACTTAAAAATTCCATTCATTTTTACCATTTGATATATACATGCTGAACATTTTGATTCCCCTGTTCAAATACGTTTGAGAAATATTGTATTTCAAAAGTGCAGTGCCTGTCTAGAGAGGTCCGACTTTTATTCTAAATGCATAATATAGACCCATTGTGCTAAACATAAAAAAACAAAGCTACAATAAAATAAACCCAAATTTGCAAACACCTCATCCATTGTCATTGTCCTATGCAAAGATTAATTTCTTCAAAAAAAAAGTATTACTCTGTTACAGCCCTGGGTTCCAATGGTACTGTCGGGGTGTTTCTTGTTTGTGCCTTTCTCTGTCTGTAGCTGTGTTCCAATACAGGTTCTGCATCCTTCGGAGATTAGATTTCAAGGCTGCTTATGTCACAACATGCGCGAAGGATGTACCATTAAGCCAAAAATGTAAGAGTTCTTCACATAAGTCCTCTTTTTTCCTGAATTTCGAGGATGCTTTGCTACACATATCAGTGATTCAAAGTGCTGTATAGAAATGTCTATACAGGGAAATTAGAAATGAATACAAAAATCCAATGTGCTCCAATGTAGTTTTCTAACTTGCCCACACTTACAGCATGAGCTATTGATTCCTGCACGGCACGCGTTCTAAGAATGTCCTGTGAAGAAGGATACAAACTCCTATATTTTTTAAGTTTCATGAGATCCTTTACAAACAAAAGTTTAAACCTTTTATGGTTTTCTAAAACATTTTAAAGCAATGTTGCAAAGTAAACAAACAAAACATGAAACATGACAAAGCATGTAAATGGGTTGAACAGAGAACCTAACCGTATGGTCCCAGTGGTCACAAAACTCCTTAAATGGCTACCAGTGTTCGACAATGGAAAGTCATTTGAAATGCATAGAAATCTATGCCAATGTGGGGGACATCTGCGGAAGTTGATATCATTTTAGATTAGTACACTGTCTGGGTGAATTTAGACCATTGGACTTGAAACATTTCTTTCCCAGACGCCAGATTGATACAGTGATCCCAATATCCAAACTCTAATATTTCATTACTTGTATCCTGCATAACAATCACTTTTATTCACACTCCATTTACTCAGGGATGTGACTCACAGATGAAACATCAGCAATGTTCTCTCTCTCAACATTAACGTGCAAAATGTTACATATTGTGTATAAATGATGAGCTATTAACCTCGTGCAAACATTTCCCACCATGAATGACACTGGATAGACAGTGCGTGGCCAACAAACTACAGTTGCACACTTTGACACTTTGTCGGACCGTCAAATGTGACATGCTTTGAATATGAGGCCAGATAACCTTCATAGGAAGTATGAAGTGTGAGATATGTATTCTAGCGATTCACCAGACGCTCATAAAAGCATCACGTTAACCCTCTGGCATTTTCTTCTCGTGATTTGAGCTGCATTATAATTCTGAGATGACTCAGTGCCGCGTTTGTTGCTTCATTAGAATTCTATATCTTTAGAATAGCACCCAAACTAAGTCCTTCTTTCACAGTCCCTGCATGTTCTTAAAATAATTCTTAGAGAGTTTGCCGCACACTTCATAGGCGCTGGAAATGGTGCTCAGTGACAGAAGAGCTTATTTAAAAACTTCTCTCTCTGTGATTTCGGCCCACTTGCATAAATTACATTAAATATAGCTGAGATTTTGTTGTTCAAAGCCAAGAGCTCAACGTTAAGGCTAACATCTTATCAGACCGCTGTCTGAAATGCTGCTTTTGATGATTATGAAATGGGAAAAAAAAAATCAGACTTCACAAAACCATGTGACCCAAGGTTTTGCGTTTATTCTGGTTTTTTATAATTACAACAGCATTGTTTTGCTTCCAAAGTCTAAGAAAAATTTATGTCAATCAAAAGGTATAAAAATCTGCAAAATATGAAGAATGATAAAATACTGCAAGAGACTGAACCGAAAGCAGTGTCACAGTGGCAAGAAGGATGGAGAGGAAACACGGAAGGAGCGCCAGGAAAGCAATAAACCCACAAAGTCTTCTTTGGATAATATTAGCTGGATAATATTAGGTGGAGATCAGGTTAATGTTTTAACTGTTGGAGGTGATTTGGGAGTGTGCTCTGGTTGGTTCATTGGGGTGATTTTTTGCAGGTGAGTTCATTGAAGTGAGATTGGTGGCTGGATGTGTCTCTGCTGGGCACACAAAGAATCCCTGACGGAGAGAATGTTCCCAAAGAAACAAATTTCCCTGTCAAGCACATTGCATTTCATGCATCTCATTTCTGGGTAAAACTTTCTGTAAAAATGCAAGTAAACAAATTGCAACGGAGTGAATCCATCAAATGATTATGCAGCAGACAATGAAGATCCAAAGCCTATTTTTCTTTTGTTACTCCCTTCATCTTTTTCCAATATCAAGCTTTTTTAAAGGTTCAGCGATTTTTGGATGTGATATTGATGAGAAATCAAACCAGAGTGTCATGTATCGGTGTAATGCTGATGGATGACCATGGGAATGCAGCGAGGATGCCTTGAATTATACAAGCAGTGGATGATGGATGACCACAGAGCTCATCACTGAAGAACTCAATGTTTAGGCAGAAATGCCGGTTCAAGACAAAAGAAACCATTGCTCCTAAACTCATATCGAATGGGTGCAGGAATGCAAGTGCCGATTTTCAACAAGCAGTGGAATTATTTGACCCACAGCTAAATGATGCTGTCATAATGTTAGATCTAATAGTAAAAAAAAAAACATGATAGGAAAAATCTGTAGACTAAAATAAGACAGCAACGACTAAAATGACTAATAAGTGATGAAAACCAGGAAAAAAAATTAAAACAAGAATGGCTCTAGAAGAAGTTACATTTTTACCATTGAATTATAATGAACAATGAAAACACAGGAGATGTTTACATTAATCATAGTAACAATGTACATTTTTTATGACTGACAGCACCCTAGCAACCAAACCATTTACCCTAGCAACCAAAATTTCTCAAATATATCTCAGCTTTGGAACATAATAGAGACATTTGGGGTTAGTTAATTTTACTCATATTGACATGGTGAACATTGTATAATGTCACTCTCATTTCCGTTGCAACCATATGAACGTTTACCCTAGCAACCAAATCAACAGATTTGCATCTCATTCATTCATTCATTTTCAAACCCGCTTATTCCCTTTCGGGATCACGAGGGTCTGCCGGTGCCTATCTACAGCACACATTAAGCTAGAGGTGGGGGTACATCCTGGACAGGTCGCCAGTCCATCACAGAGATTTGCATCTCAGCTTCAGAAAATAGAATATAGGACTTGGTATACATCACTCAAAGTAATGAGAGATCCTTTTAACATCATTGATTTCCCCCTAGCAACCAGATTGCTTACCCCAGCAACTGATTTAAAAGTAGCTCACCTCACGAAAATCAATGACATGTGTTTTTTTCTTAAGCATGATGCTCAAAACTTTTAAAACAAGCTCAACACTTTTAAAACAAGCTTAAAATGGTCAATGAATCAAAATATAGGATGATTAGTAGCTAGTTCACAGCCCAAAAAAAGTGGAACGAACATAATTTGAGCCAAAGACAAATGTGTTCTTGGTTTTTGAAACAGAACTTGCACGAAGCCACATCGGAACAAGAAAACCACATTGTCATTGTTTATGCTGTCTTCCAGTTTCATATTTAATCTTTTCTCAGTCATTTGAAGAGTGCAAGTCCTATGCTGTCATTCGCCTCCACAGCTTCCTTCAGAAGCTCCCATATTATAACACCTAGTCACACTCATCCCAATTGTATGCTTCAAATTTCCCAGTATTATGGATGTTTTCAGCAGTTTCAACACCAAGAATGCTAACATAAACAATGCAGATGTCGTATTCATGAATTCCCATCATCCTTTCCTACATCTCAGCTCTGAGCAAAACAAAACTGAAAGGATTTTTGCATAAAGGATTTATTGCTGGAAACAATGCCGGGAACAGGCTCATGTGTAGGAGCAAAGGGACATGTTTCCGCAAGGATCATTTACATTTTTTGACATGGCCATCGCTAAAAATAATCATGGGGTGGGTGGCTATGCTTTCTGCAAACAACATTACAAAAGAAAAAGCAGAGCTTTGATGGAAGTCTCCAAATCATCCCAGGCAAGAGAATTTGTGTCAAATACACTCAAATAATTCTGAGACTGTCGAAAAAAGTAAAAAAAAAAGTAATGATTTGAATATTTCCTTTGACTCAGATGATATTAACACAAAACATTGGGATAGCTAAGCACTTACCACTTCATAAAGTTTCCATTCCTTTTCATGACATATTTATTTTTTTACCTTAGCTGTAATCTTAGATTTGATTTTAGTACAGTTTTAAAAGAGATCCGGCTAAACTTTCAGATGATTTGTTGCTTTTCAACACGGCGGCGCAGTGAGTAATACTTTGGCCGAGTTTGAAAGTTTCCGGGTCGAGGCTTTTTTCTGTGCAAGCTAATTAATTCAGGCATAATTAATGCCAAAATAAACATTAACTTCTCTAGCTTTTCAACTTTTTAGTTTATCCAGCAGATTCATGCACAAGAGATGGAGATCTGGGCATCTAAACTTGATCCATAACTTCAGTGTAGAGCAGAGTTTGATACAGCTAGGGATTAAACATGTCACCAAAACTTACAAAGTGCCTGTGTCCGCACCCTTCTATCACATCAGTAAATTTGATGTTGAATTTAATCCACTGTTTGATGACTGAGACAGATCCAAACATGAGAGTTTGAACATGTAATTGCATGGGTTGGAGAAGCTGTACTTACAATAATTTTTTGCCTATTTTTAAGCTCTTAAAATGCTAATATTAAGCAAAACAATGACCCACTGACTGCCTGCTTTTCTCTGGTCCACGTACTGCAGTGTACAAGGTACTGCACGACACATATAATGTCCAGCAAACGTCATGTATTCCATCTGTTTTAACTGAGCTTCAGCGTCCAACTTTTAACCTTTAATCTAATGGTTAGAATCCCAAAATATCAAAAAAAAAAAAAAAAAAAAACAGGCCACTTTTTTGAATAAGATATGACGTTATAACCCTTACATACAATGATGGTATGTAATCAATAAGTGAAAGCAATGTGTGTTACTGAGTTTTAAACTATTTTGATGTGCACCTGCATTTTTAAAATGAAAACAGCTACCGGTATATTATTAGTCAGAAATTAAACATTTGAATTAATTAATAAAAGTTGTGCTTTACTCTCACACAAAATAAACGTTTCAAATGAAAGTGTAAAATACTTTGGTAAATGTCAGATGAAAAAAAATTAAATAAGTCATGAAAGTACACCATAAAGGTTGAATGCAATCACTATATTGAGCTAGAATCACAGAAAAGGTTATTTCTTTGATTGTGGTTCTCCTTTTGTTGACATTTCATCCGTTGTGAGTTTGATGTGTGCATTTTCATGTTCTGTTTTTTTTCTCCTTTTTTTAATGGCATCAGCCCAAAAGATGCCATCGATGAACTCGGGTAGACAGAACTGTGCTTTAAATGTCAAGCAGTAGCATTTTGAAAATACCAAAATAATTATGAAAAAAGTTAATCAGCCTTAGAGTTTGGCTTGCAAATTCCGATTAAAAATAATCCTTTATTGCAACTAAGTAGGGTTTGCACTCTTAAACCCTAAAGTACACAGATAAATTAGCTCTTGTCAGGACAAGTTTACTATAGTTATTAATAGCCTACTCTGAATTTGTTTGCAGAACACAAGAGTGACTCGCTGGACTTGCTGAACCTCGCCTGAACACGGAGAGAGTGCTTCGAACACCTGGCTGTGAACAGCCCAAAAGGCTTCCAAAAACAGCTGCCGATACCAGAAGCCTTTAGTTTTCTAATTTGGTACTTTGGGAAATCAATATAGTTTGGTTATGTTATGTTCCTTCGATGTAAGCAATCAATGAAAACAGATGCATTTCCACAAGAATGTCTCAGTTTGTGCTTCCTGAAAATGCTTAAATATTACTCGGTCTTTAAAAAAGATCCCATCACAGACATCGTTTGATAATGCAAGGATATAAAAACCTTGAGACTTTCTGCAAAAGTTTGCTTTTCTCTCTCATTCAATCTCTCCTGCAGCTGCAGGACTGAACCCTGATTAATTCAAGATGCTCAGATCCCTTGACTCTCACCTGCCTTCCAGCACTTCTCTGCTATCTGTGGGTGGATAAAAGACTTAATCCGAAATTCCCTGTGGTTACGGTTGCTATTAGGATGTTAACAGCAGAAGGTGCATCATTGCCAGGGAAGACATTCAAAGTTCTCTTATTTAATCAAGATCTCAGTCTCAATTATAAACAGAGCAGATGTCTGAGATTTGATTTTTGGGGAAGGGTTGTTAGAAATAAAGGCAGCAGGGGGACGTAGCGTTAAGATAAGTCAAGGTCGAGTGCAAAAAGGGCCCGAGTTGGACTTTCACATCGTAGTCACATTGTAGTCAAAGTCAAGTCCGGTAAACAAACTTTAGAAACACATTATAATGTCAATAATAAGCTGAACTGAGCAGGAGAGTGATATTTGCAGGTAGGAGTTTCCTTGGGGCTGCATTTCTGCAAATGGAGTTGGAGATCTGGTCAGGATTACTGGTGTTCTCAATGCGGAGAAATACAAGCAAATATGTATATATTATGCAAAACCATCAGGCAGGCTTTTGATTGGCCCCAAATATATTCATGCAGCCAAAGTTATAAAAAACCACATTGAGCATAAAGAACAAGAAGTGATGCAAGGTTTCCACAGAGCCCTGATCTCCCCTTACCACCGACTGTGTCTGGGATTACATGAAGAGATGAAAGGTTAGCTCACAGAAGATCTGGGGTTGGTTCTCCAAAATGTTTGGAGCAAGAAGACTCATTCATAGTGCCACCTGGTGGTCTGGGCATGTTATGTGGTGTTTTTCACTATTAAATTTGCATATACTTTTATTTTAATAATTCTTGTTTGAATTCATTTCCTATAAGGGTGAATTATAGTCGCAGGAAGTGCAAGAGTCCTTTGACTGCTGCTTGCAGCTGTAATTCTTATTGTTTGACTCTTGCATTTTTTTCACACTATATATAAAACTAAACTATATATTTGTGCTGATTCCCATTGGTCATTATTGCTGCTTCTGTTTTGTTTTCAGCCGTTTGAGGTTTACCTCATTTACCTATTTTATCTTTTTCTGTACTTTATTGAAAGTTGTGATTGTAGCAAATGTAATAAAGTGTTCGCAATTAATTCAATTGTTTATATGAAAAATTCTAATTCATGACTTGTATCTAAATAATTTTTGTGGTACACATCGGTTTTCCTTTTGCTTGATTTTCCTCTTGGTCTATTAATCAATCTGCTATCTGTCTTTTTTCTTTCACTCTCTGTCCCTCAACAATCCCTACGTGAGTCTCTAATGGTTCCCCTGAGACTTCTAATGGGAGTTTAGATGAGCTGCAACTTCTACATTCATTCATCCACTGTTTACACAAGGGCCCTAAATTGACTTTCTCCCAGGAAACAGTCACAGTCCTTCTGCTTTTCTGAGTTCTTGAAGAAATATGCAGGAAACGTGCGGGATTTGATCCATCAGCCAGTCGAACATCAGCCATCTGTTGGACTTTATGTTTTCAGTTTCTGCCATCATTATTCCTTCTGTGGATATTTATTCGAAGTAGAAAGAACTTGAAAATCTAAGTAAGAAAACTCTGTATTACTTTATTACTCGTTAGGTTAGTATGGTGTAAACCCACTGGGTGATTTAATGATCATTCAGTTCCATTGGCTGTGAGAATAGATTAAGGCTGTGACACTGTGACATACCGGTAACTACATTTGGAATGTACAAACCTAGCATCCCAATATGTACCAAGAGCTGATGGTTTTGCTGAAGCAGTCAAATCTCACTGCAAGTGCTCTGGGAAAGGGACAGAAATATTGAGATATTCAGATTTTAATTGTTTCTTAAAACCATAATAAACTTCACAGTTAAGTCCACAGTGAGCTTAAGAATCAAGTAGTGCACTAATTTCAGCATTTAAAATATATTGAACTTAGCAAACTGCTCCTTAGTCTATTTTCTGTTACAATATCAAGAAACTCAGCTTTACATTCTGAACAAATGTGAGCGTCACCTTACATACTTTAGGCAACAGTCATCTCAAAAACAGATTGTTCAAAGTGTGCATAGGGGGCGCTGGTGAGCACACTTCAGAGTGCTTCTTTACAGTTTGTATTGGGATGCAGCAACAGCAGCACCAAGAGGGAAATAAGTATTTGGTCACCATGTGATTTTGCAAGTTCTCCAACTTAGAAAACATGGAGGGGTCTAGAATATTGCATTAGTGCATTTCCACCGAGACAGAATCTAAAAATAAAAATCTGAAAATCATGATTTTAAGCAATTTATTTGTAAATGACCAAGGTCGTTGCTGGGGTCATGCACCCTCATGCACAATCAGACAACATCGGTAAAGCCAAAGAGCTGTCAAAAGACACAAGGGACAAAATTGTAGACATTCACAAAAAGGGCTACGGGACAAAAGTACAATTGGAGTAATGGTTGAAAAATATACGGAAGAGGCTAGAGATTGGGGTCTCAGACTGAAGATCTCACCCTGTGGGGTATCAATGATAGTAAAAAAGGTTGAAGAATCCAGAATTACACAAAAGGAGTTGCTGTGAAGAGTTAATGCTGTGGAGAGAGCTGGGACCACTGTTTCCAAGGCTACCTGGCTCAGAAATACATCATGGTTTAAAGTCATGCCTCACATTGAAGGTTCCCCTCCTTTAGTCAGCCCATGCCCACTCTGGATTATCCAATAGAGTCATGGGAGTAAGTTCTGTTGTGAGATAAGACCAAAGTAAAACATTATGCTATTAACTCTATTCACAGTGCTTGGAGGAAGAAGATCATCTTAATAAAACCAAACCTACAGCAAAGCATCATGCTCTGGGGTGAGCAAATATTTATTAACCTCAATGAACAAAATGAACCCTAACCCAAATGATTTTATCGAACTCTTATTTGACATTTAATTTCAAAAGGGGACCAGAGATAGCACTGTCTGCTAAAAACCAACACGCAGAGATTATTGTGTCATGGCAAACATCGTGATTCATTTGAATGGTTTCCTCAGACGTCGCCAATAGCTTCCTGGCAGGGACACAGTTCCCAGATGCCCTTGCACAGTGATGCTTATGTGAGACTAAGATAATTACCAGACATTCATCAGGCTTAACTTCCATGAAACTCCATATGTGGGCAGAAGCCTCCTATTAATGGAAAATGAGATGTGAGTGTTACAGGTGAGAAAACAAATGAATCTTCAGCGAAACAAGGCACCGCAGTCTCAGAGCTCAGCTTGAGGTGACTTTAGTGGCAGACCAAATTAGTTTTTGCAGAAATTGTTCCTCTGGTCTTACGCATAATTGTGCGATTTGTCATTATGATCTGCCAAGTGCACCACCATTACGCATTAGGAGATGTCATAAACCATGCAAACCAAACAAAAACCCCTGTTTAGCCTTTCTGAGCATGGAGCACAGAAAAAAAGAGGATTTCACAATGAAAATGGTAAGTAAGATGTATTTTTACAGCAGATTCGGGAGCAAGCTGAATTCAATGGAGCGTGCAAAGCAACAATCATACAAAGTTGTCAAAGATCATTGAGTTGCAATGATGTACAGCTGAATGATTAAAAGGCTTGCAAAAATAAACAAGTTTTCACTTAAAAGTAGAGATGCTGATATATCATCAAGTGGTTGCAGGGAGAAGCCATGGAGACACTCCGGGGAACGTACAGCAAAGATTTATGGATCAATCGATCGATCGATCTGCGGTTTCTAGCCAATGAGGCAGTGCAGTGTGTGTTTCGATAACAAATGCCTTTTTAACTCTGTATAATTGTGACATTATGTTAACTGAAAGCAAGTCTTTAAAAGCTCTTTAGAAGATAAATACTGCATTAAAGAACATTTTGACTTGTGTCTAGTCAGAAAAGATACTGCTGGTCTTAAACCTGATCAAACCATCTTATACCTAAGATGTTTTCTCTTTTTATTTGAAATTTTTTAAAAGAAATTCTCCAAATAAACAAGAACATGCTCTTAAATCAGAAACTAAAACTATGGTTCGGTGATAAAGACAACCTTTTTTAAAAAGCAATGAATATTTATGCTTAGTTCAATCAAACACAGCAGCAATCCTGGAAATAAAGGAACAGCAGCAATCCATTGTTTAAGCCATGGTTTCATTCTTAAAAGGAGTAGAAAAATTAAATATCCATCAGAATAATATAAGATTGAATATATATTAGGTGAAATAGGTTTGTAAATACAATTAACTTTTTGCAATGCGTGTTTATTCCCTTAAAAGTGCCACCCAACTCTTGAATAACAGCCTTTGTATTTCATATTTATTCCATTTACGTCTAGAGTCACGGACATGATTCCACGTTTTTGAGCACTGCCTGAAAATGAATGAAATTGGCCTCTGGACAACAAACGTGCGAGACAGAAAACAGTTGCGAGTTTAATTGAATCTTGTTTAATTTGCATCACAAAAATGCTAAATAATTAATTTACATTTTAATTTAATCACCTGTTCTTTGAGAAAAAGCAAGATAGTGACAAATGAAACATTCAATTGGAATAAAAAAAAGAGCGGTGGATCATCTCCAGGGAGGAGATCTGTAATTAAACTTATTCTGAGCCAATGTTTCTCTCTCTGTGCACAAACGCTTCCATCTCTTGGTATTAGCAGTCACAACGATAACAATGCTAGATTCTCATGGGCTGCACGGCGGCTGATCTCAGACGTAATTTGGGATGATGTGCTAGCCTGAAACCAGAGAAACAAATGACCAAACTAACAAATAATTAAGATACTGGAGACCGTTCCTCAGGGGAGAGCTGCCAAATTGATTCCAGGAAACTGCAAGTGCTTCCCAGGTGTCAGCAGATGGTGGTTAGCAACCGCAATGACGAGCAGATCTGCAAGCAGCCTTTGTGTTCAGAGAAAGAAAAAAATGTGCCAGTGATTATTATTAATTAGGAAATTAAAAAAAAAAGGTATTCTCAACGTTTTTTTTCTGGATGGAAAAATGCATTTTTTTTACCAATCATCTGGACAAAGCAAAGAGAATTTACCAAGAATTAATGCTTATGTTATTATATTTGGAGCTTATCTTTAAAAAATTATTGTATTTTGGAGGTTTTAAAGTAAAGTGACATATGTGCATTAAAAAAATTCTAATTTAAAAAATATTATTTAATTTGAAGATTTATTATTTTAAAAGCTTGAAAGTGTCAAAATGTGATACTTTTTTTACAAGCTTTTCAGATTTTATTGTGAATGTTTATGCATACACTTTAAAACCTTGAATGCTCTAAAAACATCGCAAAAGCTATTAAGACTTAAAGTGGATGTACACATGCATATTCACAATAACTCCTTAAAAGCTAGTAACATTATATTTTGGAGCTGACGTCATATATTTAAATCCTTAAAAGCTCCCAAACATAATAAAAGCTTTTAAGGTCAAAGTGGGTGTACGCATACGTACTTCATTTCAAAAACTTAAACGTGCCAAAAAATAATAACTTTTGAAAGGTGTTAGTGCGGATGATTACACAGTGCACACATACACATCAAAACCTGTCACATCAAAAGCTCCAAAATAATTATAAAAAAAGCTTTTAATACACGAATATACACATCGACATTAACACAGCTTCAACTCTTCACCGAAGACCACTTCTGGCCATACATCTCCAGATAGTTATAGATGGTTATTCCTGGGTCCAACTGGTTTCTACCAGTTCTCAGTGGAATCATCAAGTGGACATCGTTATCCCCAATGTTGGCCATTTCTTTGTACTTCTTCAAAAGAGCTTAGCTATTCCTCACCAAATTTATGCCTCCTACACATTTGTTTCTGTTTCAGTTCATGACTGGGTTTCAATTATAATCCTACAAAATCCCTGACTTTGTGCAAGTGTAGCTATAAGAACTGACGCCAACATCAAATAATGATTTTTTTTTGCTCATTCACATCTGTATGCAGAACAACTACAGAACTACAGTCAGCAGAGATATTACAAGAAAATTTGGGGACTGTGTGAGAAGAAAGACCCTGAGATAAGGTCAAACCCTGGTCACCGGCGGTCAATGCGTCTTACCCACGGGTCAGCGGCATCAACGTAATGATTGAGTTCAGAAGTGAAGCGAGACGCATTCAGCTGAGGATGTTTATTAATATTTTAGCAACACAACAATCAAAAATGCAAGACTGAATCAAACAGTTGTCCAGGTTTCACATCACCCCAGAAAAGTCTTCCGTATGTGAAAGAATTCTCTTTCATTTTGCACACGGACCACACGGTGGAAAAAAAAATAAAAAAAAAATCCTCACCTGCTCCTCTGCAGACGGCAAATTGATTTCTCTGCTCCTTCATGCACTTTGTAGTTGTTTGTTAAGGAAGATGGTGTTGCATCAAAGGGGAGCGGGATTTCCTTTCTTGATCAGCAACTTCTTCTGGAGCATGATATTAATGCCTGGAAGTTTTTGGATCTATATTCTCTGATGCCGCGCGCCGATATTTCAGATGCTAAAGCTAGACAAAGATATTTTTAATTAAGAGATGCTGCAAGACCTCCTCAAGCAGTCACTTTTGACATTTTTATAGTTGAAACGTTCAGCGTTGTACGTGGGACAAGCCTTTCCAGTCATTGTAAGCTGCTAATGAATATTTGATGGAGAAGTGAATTTTTCAAATGGTTTGCTTTCATTATACGTTCAGTCTGATGCAGAAGGAATGCGTTCGTTAAAACGGAAAAATCAGTGCAGGTGACAAATGAATTCTCTTGTGATGGATGGTAAATGAAAGCAGAACTGGACAGAGGCTCTGTGACCCGGTGGGCTACAGACAAGACATGCTGACCCCTCCAATCAGATCCAAATCTCCTGGCCGCAGCAGAGAGAAGGTTCAATATACACCTGGGACCCAATTTGAGCTTCCAGGTCAGTGACTTCGTGGTGGAGGGAATTCATTATGTGAGCTGAAAAGATTCACGTCCCGCTGTTCTTCGGAGAGTTATTACTTTTGCAAGAATGAAAGAATGAAAGCCACGCTCTTCTGTTGCCTTAATAAAGCCACATGGAAACCTTCACAATTCTATGTGATTTAGAGTAACAACAACAACAAAAAAAAAAAAAGACAACTCAGTAGCCAGTACCAGATATCGAAGACAAGTGGCAATTCTAGGATTTAAGCCTAACTTCTGCACACCACACACAAAGTACGTTTTATTTATAGAACCTTGATTATCACAAAAAAAGTTACTCCAGAATGCTTCACAGTACAACAATCAATAAGTACAATATTAGCGATCAAACGGCTCGTGCGCCTCTGCTGCCATCGTTTCTCCATGGCCAGTTTGTTGCAATATTCACTACGACCAAACCTTATTCAGGGATACAAACATCCCATTTGCCTTCGGAGAGGACTGATGGAGTTTGGAGGTGAACAGACACAATTATTTAAAAAAAAAAACGTGGTACTTTTGCAGATGTCATACTTTTATGAACTCCTCGTAAAAATGGACTTCCTGTTGGTTTCGGACCTTCACTTGAAAAGAATTCTTTGTGTATAAGAACCATAAAACATCAGAATATTGTTTTATGGGATATTCAGTGTTGCCTCTATGTGGCGCTGTAACTGACATGGTTGCTACATAGAATTGCTCATAACACGCATGGAAAATTTTAACACGACTGGACACAAGTTTTTAATAGCATCCTGATTATGGCAAAACACGACTGCAGCCATGTCGACGTAGTTTAACAAAGTCAAAAAAGCTTCACAATTCAACATCCCACACGCCTTTTGATAACACTGACGGAGTTTGGAGGTGAACAGAAAAAAATCTCTTGGAGTGTCCACCATAAGCATCACATACACCAACATGAACCGATTGATCAAAGCACCGCAAAACGTTATAAAATCTACCACAGGAAGTCGAAATACAAGTGAAGAGGTCACAAAGCTGAAGTGCATTGTTCACACTGTTACCGTTCTCTCAGAAGGTGTTCAAAACTAATCTGTCACTCCCCATTATCCCATTATTCTGATCTTCCAGAACAAATATTCACCGAATAATGAACACAGCACCTACAGTATGACATTTTTGAGTGACCCATAACTAAAATATGCATGGCTAAATTTTAAATTACTCACGAGTAGAATCCTGCTGAATTATTGATAAACCGTATGGACTTTCACACTCTACACTTTTCTCTGCAGTCTTCATGACCAAGTAGTGAAGTCGATATAGGAAGAGATGGTACAAACACAGAAGATGCAACAAAATTTCTGATCCAACAATAAATGTTTTTTAAAGAGGATCACAGACGTGATGTGTTCTTTCTATCTGTTTGAACAGTGAGGAGGAAACAACATGTGAGCAGCATCCAAACAAACCAAAGGGAGAACACCGGGTAAACAAACCAAAAAATGCTGAACTTGTGAAAAATGCCTTTAGTTAAATAATGATTGTGTTTGTAAACGCGAAGTGAAAAGGAAGCAAAAGAGAAATATTTGTAACTTTTCTGATGGGGACACTTGCTCAAAGTCTGGGAATTTGTAGAATTATAATCAGCTGCTAATGATCCTCAAGGTCACATTTAGGTTGAAACTGAAACAGAAAAAGCAGTGTAGGAGCCTTAAACTGGTTGAACAAAGGCTAAATTCTGCGATGGGGTTGAGAAAGGAACTTTCTTGTCATGAAAATATTGACCACAGCAAAGTAGTTATACTGCATCAGAGACAATTACATAAAAAAAAACACTTTTGAAGAAACTCAAGGAAGATGAAAAACACAAAGCTAATTACCTTCCAAAAATGGAACATGTCCATCATCAGAACTGGCAGAAACCAGTGGGATACAGGCGCACGCATGAACCGTGGCTTGAGCTCAGCAAACTTTGGAAATGAAACACCAGATCCAATTTACTAACCCGAGTATGTAAAGTTAGAAATCGGTGCTGCCAGTAGTACAAATACCTTTGTGAATCAAATATTAAATAATGTTAAACTCCATTTAAAAAATGCTACACAGTCCGCGTTTGATGGACATCCTAGTTTGTGACATCACAAATAAAGCAAACAGCTCATGTGTAAAGGGGATTAAGCATATGTGGTCATTAGCAAACACTTCACAAAAAGGGCTCGTGATTTTTATCACTAAAAAAACAAACAAACATATTTTTACATTTCTAGGTGCATAAATCATTGGATATTTTTGCAGTATGCAAGTAAACAGCTGCTTGAGATCAATCACACCATGCAAGTGGATAAAAATCGTTGTACAGAGCACTCCCAGTTTATCATATGCGGCAGCCTGATCCATCGCTCGCTGATCAATTCCAATTTCGCAGACTTGAAAACTTGAGCAGAGATATACGTGCAGCCCTGGAGATAGGGCACAGTTTGCATCCATGAATTATTGAAGCCATCAATAGCGCAGCAAGGGCAGCTCGCACAGGTCTCTTCAAAGTCATTCACAAAAGCTGGAGATGGCTGTAGCGTCCAGGTAAACAATACCCTGCTGTGAGCGGAGGGAGGGAGGGAGGGGACGGATGATTGATATTGCTGAAAGTGGCACGGGGGTGATGTGTCCTAGCATCCCTCTGTCTGTGGGGACTCACTGATGAGACAAATCTCTGCTGTTTACAGGGACTCTCACCAGGGGACTCAACCCTCCACTGAGCCGTGTCCTCATTTACACTCACAGGCAGACGGCTACCTTTGCTTTCATCGTTTTTTGAGCTACACTTTTCGAACACCCTCAGGACTGTCCAAACAGTTCTCTAATAAATGATCGTAATTCCACCCTCTGCATGATTAAACAACCTCCATCCACTGTTCACATTGAACCAAATCTAATTAGATGTTTTGCTTGAAACTGTTTCCATGGGTTTTGAGGTTTAGTGGGTTTTTCATGACAATGCGTTTGTAGGGCTACTGTTTCAGACTGAAGGTGGCGGAACACAGGTCATAGTATCCATTCAGACTGAGAACGTCACGTTTGTTCGGTTTCCGAGAATGTTAGCTCCCCCCTCTCAAATCCCCACAGTTTTGTGTTCTGTTTTGCTTTTTTTTTTAAGATTTTGTTTTGGCTGTAGCGTTTTTTATTTACGACGGGACAGTGTAGAGTGACAGGAAGTGAGGTGGAGACAGGGGAATGGATGGCAAATAAGTTCTGGACTTGAACCCACTGCGGACACATATTCTCCAACCATTACTCCATGTGGAGTGGTTACATATACTGTATATAAAGAAAGAATGAGTTATTAAGTCACATCGAGGAATAACTTCCTCTTTTGAGCCACATGTCCCACCCATTCCTCCACCAGCCGGTCTAAACCGTTCTCGAGACTATCTCTGGAAACGGTTCTTGGAAACAAAAGGATTCCATTAAGATACGCAAAAATATACCATTACCGAGATTACCGACAACAGGCCCTAAGATTTATTCAGTAGAATAAGAGACTGATTTAAAACACAGGGGGAAAAAAAACGCAATTGGAAAAAAAGACGATCATTTTTTATTTAAATAAATTAAGACCCTTTTATATGGAACAGCACTAAACAAAAGTAACATGTCACATGTGAATTATATATAAAAAAAAGAAAAAATAATAAAGAAAGTGCAGATGTGGTCATGCATCAAAAGTTTAAAAAGAAATTTTGTGTTTAAACTAGTTCTCCTTTATTTGATTTGATCAGATTTATAATTAAATCCTATTCATTCAAAAGCTGGGCTTCCATGGATAATGCTGAATATTTCCAAAGAGATTGCTGGTTCTAGTGAATGAGTTCTCTCAAAACTTGTCAGATTTCCCCATAAACAAAAGTTTAATTTAAGTAATACACAAATCTAAAAGAAAATACTACACTGAGTGTCTGAAAACTTCAAAGTTGTGAAAGATAAGTGCATTAAGCCAATTAGCACATTAAACGAGGCCTGATTGCAAAAACAACAAATAAGGCGCGTGATAATGAAGGGTCTGTGAGATAATTACTTTGCCTCAATTAGTCACGATCATGACCTAATTTTGATCACAGGGAAAGAAGAGCTGCGAGCACATCTCAGCTTAATTCAACACTTGCACACGCCACAGGGGACAGCCCTGCAAGATCAAAAACACTGGCAGAAGTTTGGATTATATAAAAGAGAGCGCGGTGACAGAAACGTGAGAATCCATTTGTTCGTTAATCAATTAAGACACTGATGGATCGGGCTGGTTGACATCCAAACATTTTTGGGGGAAGATTACCAGACTGAATGCCAACTTTCCATCTTGCACTTGCTTGGCTAGCAAATAAGTGTTCATTTCACATCCTCAGAACCCAGCGTTTGGGCACAGAGTCATCTGCACTGACTTGTTTGCATTTGGCAAATGCTTTTATCTGAAGTGACTTACTTTTGAAGGATGGCACACTTTCGCTTGAGATCAACACATCACTCAACTGACTGAGCCAAGGGAAAATAAAAAGAAAAGATGAATAAAGTGGAGATTACGAATGGGTCAGTAGCATTCGATAAATGATGCATTACATTGGTGATGGGTAAATTAAATATAAAACTTAATATCTGCGCTGAAAAGAACACTAGGCATTATTTTATGTGTAATTTCCACAAGTAACAGAGCAACTGCTTTCAGTTACAGCATTGACTGGGTTCTACACTCTCTCTTTTCCGGATTTTCAAGATTTTAGTTTGTGAATGGTGTACGTTGTGTATGCAAAAAAGCAATTTACATCTCTGTACAATTTCTTTCTTTTTTTTCAATCTGCCGTTGAATGCAGGAGAATGTCAAAGTTCTCAGCATACAAGGCATTGCTCCTAAACATGTTTGCATCAACAACCTGGAATCAGTTTGCAACATTAAAAAAACGGACCTTGCTTTGGCCCTGATGTATTTCTGTAGGTCCAGCTGCGGGCTGGGAAAAGGCAGCATGACTTGTGTTCTTCCTCACCTCGGTTTGTTGTGTTGTGTTTGGTGGTCGCACTCAAAGGTTTGGTGCTGTGTTAATGAGCCCCTCTGGGCTCGGTGTCAGATGCTGCAGTGCTGACCTTATCCACAAGCCCGCAGGTGATACTGTGATGGAGGTATTTTCTTGTAAATATGAGAACTTCCCTGTTTGGTGGCTGATGAAAAGGAAACAAAGGTAGGAATCTCGAGGGCTAAAGTTTGCACGCAAACTTTGATTTATGCTTGTAAAACTGCCTTTAAGACTTTTTTTAAAAGTAGGCCCATTGTGACTGAGTGCTATAAACTTTATCCATCAGTCAATGATTATTCTGAGCTATAAATCTTTTAAATCGGTTGTTGGGGTAAACAGTCTGGTTACTAGGGAGGAATCCATTTTGTTATTTAAAGTTACCCCTCTAAAAATGAGTGATATATACCAAGACCCACATCCCTACCATTTTCTGTAACTGAGATATAGATCTGCTGATTTGGTTGCTAGGGAAAAACTTAGTTGCTATGGTAGAGTCAGTGACATAATATAATATTCCCTTTTTGACTAAGTTGTGTAAATCAACCCCCGTGTCTCAAATATTTTCGAATGCTGAGATAAAGTTCTATGAATTAGGGTGCTAGGGTAAACATTTTGGTTGCTAGGGAGTGATCTGTGCAACTTTTGACAGGGTTGGGGAAGATGTGGCTGAACATTGAAACCATCTAAAACACAAAATGCGTATAAAAATGCAGTAAAAGGCTTAACCAGAGAGACTAAACGTTTGACACGTGACTTAGTGAGACGTTCCAGTGACATAGAGAAACCACCAAAAGCCCATCTCCCATGTTTGTAGGCTGCTGGAGAAATTTAATTAAGTTTCTTTGTGGAGCAGAGAATTGTGCATTCTATTCTGTAATGGACTGGGAGCCAGTGAAGAGTATTTAGAATAGGGGTGATGTGCTCGTACTTGCACACTCTTATCACTTATGAGTTAAAACTTGTAATCCAGCCTGGAAGAAACAAAGCCAGAACGGTTTAATAAATTACACATTATGGGAGTTGAATACAAAACAATTGATGTTATGAACGATACAGTACAACCTCAACCATTTATCGAACCATTAAATGTACACTTCGGCATCAACATTAGAAAGCTACAAGAGTTAATCAGAGATATATTAGATATGTGAGAGGTCAGTGCCAAGGCTCTTTTGGTGATGATAAATGTCTGAGGGACCAGTGTTGGAGGTTCTCCTTGGATTAACTAGGTATCTAAATAACACCTGAAAAGCTTGCAGACAGATTTATGTCGTCCTGTTTTCAGGGCAGGGTATATCCCTCTGATAATAGCTGCTGAAGCAAAGCGCATCAATTCTAGTGATGTGACATGGCCCTGGACAGGTGATGGCCAGAGAACGGCCCATGAATTTCATTGTCTTTCCAAACGCAGGACGATATATGGATCACAGAGCACAAAAGGACAATGGCAATTGCATTGAACCTCTAGGGAAGTGGATGAAAAGGAACTTGGTCTTGATGTTCACCATGATCAACGTTGGTCTTGAGCAGAACCATGATGTCATGCAGATGAGCAGAGGGAGTAGTTTTCAGTCAGGTCACAGGGATCTGGTGGATCTTTTAGATAATGGTCGGAGACAATGGTAATAATAAAAAAAAAAAGCAAATGCCATTGTGTAGAGAGGAGTTTTATTTTTTTAACAGCCCATGGTCAAGATGCATCGGTCACAATGAGACGATTCAGGAAGTGATTTCCATAGTCTGTGGGAAGCATTCTAAAGTAATTTTTATCTTACACATCTTATCACATTTACTCACAACAAATCTGGATCTTAGCATCCAATTAGTTCATTTTAACACTTTAAAACAATATATTTAATGATGGATATTGTCTCTCCAAACACCATTTAAATCATGATTTCACAGTAAGATTTAATACTAATTCTCATGAACACAAATGCTAAAACCAGATTAAACAAAACCAGAGTAGTCTAATAATGTGTTATTGTATTATTTTAATCTCCAACTAAACCCACCTCATGTCTCCCATTTAGTTCACATCCCAATCTTCACATCCACCTAATACAGTTTATGTGATACACAGAAAATATAAACATTTCAGTGGTTTTAAATTGAGTCTTTGGAAAAACTCGTACAGATGTGGTTTCATTCTGTTTGAAGAGTCAGACAAGGTATGCGCCAGATGACTTTAAACCATGTATGGCTACTTTTGAGATGGAACTTAATGGTTGGTTGAGATTTTTTGAGAGCTGATGCAGGACTTTTCTGTCTTCATTCAATGTTATTTTGTCAATGTTGACTCACCCATTATGGTCATCCTTTCTTCCTCCTTGAACTTGGAAAATAAAATAGCGTAACAGATTTTCTTGGTTTTGTTGTTGATTAAGTTAGAAAGAAACAGTCTCAGACAACACGACACATAACTGTGGTTGTGCTAAAATGATAAGGAACTGGCGCAGTTTTACGAAAGTCCATTAAAATGTCTGGAGGTGGGCTTTTACTCCTGTAAATGAAACAGTTTACACACAAAACCATAGACAATGATTCAAAACAAATCCAGGTGTTCAGCCATCTTTCCACATAGTTACTAAATGAGGGAGTGAATCATGACAAAGGAATTCATTCAAGTTCACAGCCCGGACTCAAACCAGCAAGCTTCGAGTGAAGCAACATTCTACATCAGATTGCATGTATTGTATAATAATGTATAAAACACATTAATCTGAAAATATTTTACTTCAAAAAGCCAACAACCAAGACATCTTTTTAATTAATTTTCCTTACAGCACAACCTTCAAGAGAAGCTCACTGATTTCCTCCAGTATTCATCCACACAGTTGTTCCAGCATGCATTTACATTTCAAATCAGTAAAAAAATGCATGCATGGTCACATGGTTCGAAATGAAATTCACCTGCATTTCCAGCAAGGCTTTGCATTCACAACCCTGGCTTAAATATAAACTTACAGCCTCCATTTGATCGAACCATGGGCAAACATTTCATTTAGAAAGCCTTAAAGTAAAGGTCAGTATTAATGTCAGAGAATGAAGGTCTTACAGACCGCTTCATCTCAAGGGAATGGAATACCGGAAAAGATTTCTTGATTGAAAGTGACACTTAAAAGGATTTTCATTACAATTTCAGGCACAGTTCATTACTATAACTTTATTTAAAAGATTGTTACGTTTTCTCCTGCAATGGGGGAAATACAGAGAAAATTAGCAATGTGCCTGAGCGCACAATGAATTGTAAATACAGAACTCATGAATAAAATGCTAAATTATTTTGCCTATAGTCCCACAAACATAACGATTTACATATCCCCTCTTCATGCTGCCAGTTAGCCTTGAGAAAGAGTCTGGCGTCAGTCACAATCTGTCAGTGCAGTTGTGTCAGCTGGCAGGACCCAAGTGGCTCGGCCGATACTCCGGCTGCCCTCTCTCAAGCCTGGCATCCTGAATCACAGCTCCCCTGGGCCCAGCTGTGTGCCAATTGCCCCGTTGTGTCATGTTTCCAAAATATCATGCCAGAATATCTCTGGCTCTCCAACTCAGCCAGGACTTCATTTGTGGCTATAGCTCTGATTTTATAGACACCATAATATATATATATATATATATATTTATTTTTTGATTTTTTTTTAATTGTTCAAACACAAATATTGTACAAACATGTTTAATCCTTTGGGAAAGTTGTGCTAGTCGCATGTTAACGTATGCTTCAACAAATAAAGCTCTTCCACTGATCCTAGCACTGCAATCTAACTAAAAACCCTTAAAAAAGGAGGTTAAAAAACAAAATAAATAAAATATATAAAAAAAAACAGGCTTAAGTCCTCGAGAACCAAATGCAGTATTTATCATAAATTAAGTCCAACAGAGCAATGCAGAACTCTAAGGAACAAACACTAATGGACCGGTCGCCATGATCCTACCCTCAAAATATTATTCACTATATAAAACTCATTTAAATTATATCAGGGTGCTCTCTATAATCCTCTTTAAGGGAATTCTGATGTCCTAAAATGTGTAAGTGCTTCATATTGAACAATCACAAAAAAGTTCACAGGTCTGACCTCTTCAATGTGGAGTCTCAAGTTGCATCACATGACTCAAAGGTCCTCCATGCTGCACTTTGTTTGGAATCCAGAATTGCACTGCGGAGGCAGGAGTTCATTGAGGACAATTCTATTCGTGTCCATGACATTTTTTATAATGAGACTGCCTCATAAAACAGGTGCCACAAGTCGGTTGTAGAGGGCCACAATCCTGCAGTTTTGATTCCACCCTCACGAGGCACACCTGCTCTCACTGATTCAGCTCCTCGTAGCTGTTTGCAGACTGGCGCATGTTCTAAAGCAGGATTTGACTTCACTATGCAGTCTGCAGCCCTCCTGAAACAACGTTACTCAAGGCTGTTTTAAGAGCAGAGTGGAATGATATTTCAGTAGTTTGTAGAGAATTATGTAAAGATATTTATTAATAATAATGAGCTGATTGTTTGGTCAGTTGGAGACACCTGTTGAATCTTAGGGGAAATAGTTTGGAGAAAGTAGTGGAACAGCAGGACTGGGATTCAAAGAGCAGATTTCTTTAGCCCTTTGATTCAAGCTGGTCAATGAAAGCCGTCTGCTTACTTTGATCTTTGGATTATTGGTTTGAGTAAAAGAGAATCTCTCATCACAAGAGCGAACATGTCTTCAAAATCCCAAACACAAATACAAAGGATCATTTGGTTGATTAAAAGGAGAGCGACAAAGAAACGTCACATAAGCAACAAATCCCAGGGGAACTAAAGAAAACTGGGCCTTTCTAAAGGATGAATCACCTCCTACATGTGAACATGAAAGAAAAGAACATTAACATTTGAGTCAAATGCTGCACTCTAAAGATCACGATCAATGGGTCTCGACAGACTCGTGCGTCTCATTGCAGGTCAGATATATCATCAATGACCAAATGCAACACATCTACAGCAGGATTACTTCACCAAGTCTTTCTAAAGAGATAAGCCAGTGGTTTGACAGCAGAAATCAAGAGACTTGTCGTATAAAAGGCAGTGAAATCTGGAAAAAGGGATATGAGGAAGTCAAATGGGTAGAGAAGTCAAGGCCTCGAGGTGCTAATGCAAACAAAATCACATTCAGCGAAGTTTGCTCACAGTTCCAGATCACCGACATCTTAGTTCCCCGTGTGGTTTTGACCTGACACTTCACCACACATCTTACCTGGAAGTGACCTAAATGGAAAGATGTCAACTTTTAGAAAACAAAAGCCTGACAATATTAATGTTACTTTTAGATTTTTCAATGCAACCTTGCAAACCATTGCATCACAACCAACAAGTTGAGTGCTTGCTGGGAAGGTGGAGTAAAGTGTCTTTTTTGAAGGACTTTCCAAATTGCAGCTGGAGAATACAAAGGTGGGATTCTGAGTAAAACAAGGAAAAAAAATCTGGTGAGGTCTAGAGGTGGATTTTAAAAGAGATCTCTACCTCTAGAGGTAAAAGGTTCTGAGGTGCCCGATCCTCAAACTTCTAGAGGTAGCCGAGATAATGGGCCGGATTTCTTTGGTGCATTGGTCAATCTCCAGTATGGCTCTTGAATGTTCCCTTCATAAGTAGGTAAACAGTTGAGGGTCCAAAAGGCCCAGCAAGCTTCTGCTGATTCTCCCAGTAATGGTGTTGACCTGGGTTTCTTTTCAACAAACACCCCAAAGATGGTCTGTAATATGCCTGACCCTGATGATCCGCACCAAGTTTTCCCACCATTCCAAGGATGACGGAAACTCCAACCACACTCTCTCTTCACATAAGCTTTAGATCATAATGCAGAAACTTCTTTACAGCAATCAATTTTATTAATATCATCTGAGAACAAAAAATCAGTATATAGTTAAACCTTAAAAAGACTATTGCTAAACTTTTCTGAATAAGCGTCATACTAATGCAATATAGTACACCAAAGCAAAATATAAATATATTCATGTGCTTA
Source organism: Danionella cerebrum (assembly GCA_007224835.1). NCBI lineage: Eukaryota > Metazoa > Chordata > Actinopteri > Cypriniformes > Danionidae > Danionella > Danionella cerebrum. The sequence goes on from SRMA01026317.1 coordinate 87,939, forward strand.
AAAAAAGACAAATTGTAATGCATTGCAAAAGAAACTTGTCTGGCATATATCCTGAGCAGGCTGCTGTAAAAGTGCAATTCTGGGATTTTCCTTTTATGCTGCATTTGCAATATTGAACATTCAGCACAACCAATCAAAGCGCACACCTCAAGTCTCTGAATCCAATCCGCATAATACCCTGGTGCCTGGCTTTGACATTTTCTATGATAAACAAAACGCTTTGTTCTTTTCATTCTATGCTTGTCAAATCCTGTTCCTTTTCAAAGAGCGGGTTGCAAACAAAGCATACAGTGCGGTGATGAATCGATTTAGCTGATGGCTAGGTGTTGCAAGACTAGAACTAGGACATGATGCCGAACACAGGGTTGTGCCGACAAATTCTGGGCCCATATTCTTCATAGTCCTTCTTGGAGTGGCAGACTTGGAAGAACTCAGGCTGAAAATGAGGAAGGGAAAATTAAGGGTTCATCTTGTTAAAATCTTTACAAAATCAATAAAAGTTTGTTACCGTAGAAGCCAACATGGACCCTCCAAACCATACGGCATATCGCTGCATGTGATGAGAAATCACCTGCACTTCCATGGGCTTGGGCTGAAAGCAAAACCGAAAGATTGGAAACAAAGCAGCATTTAGCCACGTGGAGTGCGTCAACACGATCTGTTCAAACCGAGCGTCAGAATGGGGTGAAAGGTGATTTAAGTGACTTTGAACCTGGCATGGATATTGGTGAGTATTTCAGAGTATTTTTCTTTTATTATGCCATCATACGCATTTGTTTAAAATTATTCTATGTGCGCAATCTTTGAGGTGAAACACATTGTGGTGCTTAAGAAATCAGAGCCCAAATGTACTGCTAAAGAGAGATAAGGGAATGATCATAATGAGAACAGACCTTTATTCTGCCACCGCTGAGCTCCTCACTCAGTCTGAGTCTGGCATCCACCACACGCTTCAAGTCCCGCTGCAGTCTACGGCCAAAGTCCCGAAACATGGTGGAGCCCCCCGACAGTACGATGTTCTAATGCACGTTAAATATAAAGTACAGATGCATTTCAACTAGTTTGTGTGCAGCAAACTACTCTAGAAATGAAACAAGGTCAACTGAAGACAGAATGTGTTGTGTAAAAGAAGGCAGAAGCCTTTCATGTTCACATCTGCAATTAACTTTCATTTAAAGCTGCATGCTGGGAGCTCATGAGCAAGTGACTAAAGATGGTTTATGAATCTGCAGGATTCTGCTAATTGGGGATTTCAGACTAGCTTGCAAGACTTAACTCAAATGGATGTGATCTCACACATTTTTATATCTTGATTAGCATGTACACATAAAATATGTACATGGATCCAAATAATAATAATATTGTAAAATATAGACTAACAACAGATAATGGCATTTATAAACACGCTATTGATTATTTGGTCTGATAATTGTTTCAATCCATTTTCACCGGTTTTACCTTTTTTACAGTGACGTGTGCAAGCTTTCACCCATTACAGATTTGGATAAACACTGACCCCTCGTGGACAAATAAAGTAACAGCAAAAAAGATTCACGAAAAATTCGTGGTTTGTCACGGTTTTGGAGATTTAAATATGACTTTTTCACTTAGAACATGTTCGAACACATATCTTTATTAACGGAGCTAAATTATCTCTTTCAGTTACATTAATTATAACTATCGGAATATCGAGGGAAGGATGCAAATAAATAATTATTTCTGTTTCTAATGACCTTTTTTGTGAATTTAAATGTTTTTAGTGTTATTGTAGGACTAAAATATGCTAAAGTCACTGCAAATTCGTGAAAAGCTAACCGCTAATGCTAAAATGCTAGTGCTTTGGTATCACACAAACATTAGCTAAGCTGGGATATATTATGTGATAAAAATAAGCCATTACAGTAGAAATATCCCTTACACAAAGGCATGCGGGGGTTTGATGATGGTTAATTAAGGTTTTAGCTAATTATTCTGGACTATTTGTAAATGGAGTAGCAGGCCCCGTTGACTCTAATTAGGATTAAAACACGATACAGAAAAATCACTCAATAAAAGAGTAAAAATACATTATGTTATGTATGACAAGTGGAACAGGGTGATGTAAAGTTTCAAACCAGCCTTGAAAACACAAAGTCTGGGCTGCTGTGTTGCGTTATACCAGTACCATACCTTGTATAGGGGTCTTCTGACATCTATAGGGCAGTTCTGAATCACTTCATCCACAATGTCTGAGATGGGCTGCATGAAGTCTGGGTTTGCAAACTGCAAAGTGAATAGACCTTCAGTTACACAGGTCCCAAATGTAATTATGGATACTGGGTATCAATGCTGAATAATGCAAAGAATATGGCCTTTTTACCTCAGGGTGAAAAAATATCTCAGGTCCCAGAAAACGCTCATAACCAACGTCTATTTGAAATTCTTTTTGACTGATAGAATTGATCCCTTTGTATTTTTTAATCCATTTCCCAGGGTCCAGATCATATTTGGTGAATTCCTTCACTATGTCTGGACAAATGTAGCAATATCGCTCCTAGAGATGTATGAAGAAGCAAACAAGTGAATTAGAAAAAAAGGTCACATCCTACTCAAATAATCAGAGTAAAAAATTCAGCTTCGATGATAGTAATTAATAAGTTTTACTTTGCATATAAAGTACATTAAATGAAAAAGAATACTTTGGTATAATAATTACTTAACTAGTTAAACTCTATTTTGGTTTTGGTAAAGACTGGCCAATCAGAATTAAGTATTTTTACCTACTTTCACAGCTTTTGCCGTCTCTAGTGACTGTTCTGGAGGAATACCGATCTCTCTTTCTCTCAGGAGCTGCTGAATAAAGTAGGTGATGTCTCTCCCAGCGATAGGGATGTGTTTTATACAGCTGCCAATGACGTACCCTTCTGCCTGAGGGATCAAAAGACCATAGCAGTGTGTGCCACTGATGCTCACGCAAACTGTACATCTACAATGCATTTTACAAAATGACGGTAAAGATACACCGTTTATGAAAATAAATATTGTTATCCATTATATGCAAGTTTATTTCAACATTTTACTGTACACCGATGTGTCTGTGGTACAGTACCACTGGAATGGCATGAGTAACGCCATCCCCGCTGTCGATCACAATTCCCGTTAGTGTTCGTTCTCCAACTTGTCTTGACGTCCAAGATGCTGCCAAAGCCAAAACAGCCTGAGAAATCATTGTTAACATAATGAGACGTTTTTGCCTTTAGATCAATCCATAAAAAAAAACTCCCTTGATGACAAGGGAGATCCTTGTCATCAAGGATCTCCCTGAAATAGATTATTTATACTAAACTACATAAAGAAGACTCCGGAAGCCAGATTAGGAAGCTTTTACCTGAACAGCGATGTACAATCCAGGGACATTGAATGTTTCAAACATGATCTCAGCTAAGTATTCTCGGTTCTCTGGAGTGTTCAGAGGAGGTTCTGTCTGAAGACAAAATATGAAGACAAACAGACACAGGACACAAAGAAACTGGGATATTTAGTGGGATATAAATGGTGAATCCTCAAACCGAGCATTGGGACATGAAAGCACAAAAACAAAGAACCTTACCATCAGGAAGCTGTGGTCCTCAGGCTCAGCTCGTAGATATTTGAATATAACCTGCTCCATGAACTTTTCCATTAGATCCCAATCCTCAACTATTCCATGTCTGATGGGCCACTATTGTGTGGATGGAAGAAACAAAAATGACAATTTTACTTATTCAAGTGCTACAGATGATTCACTGTTGTCCATGAACAGCTGATTGACCAGAATCTCTGAAATATTTATATATGAAACAGTCCAGGGAGATGAAACTTAGAACAATCCTGTTGAGCCTGCTGCCCCAGCGCCAGATAAGCAGTAGGAGGATGATAGGAATGGATGAAAGCAATAATAAAACTCCTCACCTTGGTTGCGTAGTTGGGCTTATCGACGGCTTCATCCCCAATAAAGAAATCTAGATCATCCACCCCTTTCATGAGGCGTCTCTGTGCCTGATCTCCAACACTAGCGGTCTCTCTGATGGCAATACCTGCAGGGATATTACAAGCCCAGTTACACTGAGTGTTCCTACCACAGAAAGTTTGAGGACATGGAGACAGGAGAGCACATGGCAATCAAAAACATGATAGCCGTGTGCTGACAAGGAAACATGACTATGCATAGACTAAACTAATGAGAATAAACACAAAGAATAATAAACTTACAGAGAATAATATAATGATATTTTATGTGTTCAATCACAAATGGCTAAGCAAATATTGAGCAAATTGTCATTTCTGTTGAACTTTCCCTCTAAGAGCCTTTATTAAATTGAGGTTACTCCAGTGGTGGATGGAGAGTTTTAAAATAGCTTTAAAAAGTGCTTTCCTGAGGGGACTTTAATTAAATTCATGATCCAAATATTAAAGTACGCTTCAAAGTGCTGAAAATGCAAAGTGTTTGCACTATTCTGGACTAAGCCACAGATTTAGGAGCTTAAACATGAAACTCACAGGATGGCATGATGAACTGGGGCTCTGTGTTTCCGGCATAGCCAATCTTTGTGTATCTGCAAAAGAAGGACAGCACATGAGACAACAATTATCATAATAATGGACAGAAACACTTGCAAAACCAAAATTTCTTCAAGGTAACTCCCTATTTTACAGACCTTGTGACTCTGCCATCCTATTGTGGAGTAGTTATCTTTTTTTAACTAGTTAGCTTTAGTAGGTAGCATTTTATAACTAGTCACTATCAAACTGTAGATGTTTCATTTGTATGAGTAGCTGTTATTCCAGTCAATACAAGACTTGTACATGTGGAATGATAGTACCACGCAGGAATTCACTGAGCTCCTGAGAGTAGTCCATTCTTTCACTCTAGTCAGTCAACCAGACACATGTGACTTGAAATGGCTATTTATCGACTTGTCATTTTATGTGGCATCTAACCTGCGAAATGGCTTTAGGATAAATACTGTAAACATATTGTTTGTCTATAGTTGGTAATAAGGACAGAATACAGGCAAAACGTATGAGAGTAAACAACTCACCCCGTCCCATAGTCAATCACGCACGGAGGGGGCTGCACTGCCATCACCAGCGCTGCAGACAGCACACAAACACAACCACATGTCTGAGCAATAATCGTGTAAAACCATAGCGCTGTCACATTACCTTTAAAGCCGTGTAAATTGTCTCTTGAAAATAGCAGTGTATTTTCTCGTGACTTCTTTCCGAGTCAAAGGGAAGGCAAAAATAGAAACATTCTGGATGCACTCGTGCTGTCTCATCATAGTTCACTCGGCCGACAGCTAAAATTCGAATCGCACTATGACAAAGGATGATTCGGTTCAACAGTCTTCGCGAGCCAAGCCTCCGCCAACGCAGTTGAAATACCGTTTGTGATTGGATGATTAACAGCTTGCGTCATGACACTATATTAATATTCATGACTAGACCAAAGCTCGCCATAGTAGGGTATTCTTCTGTGGCGCATTACGGTTTATTTTCTTTCTCATTTTTTAGAGTGAAATATGGTAGCAACTCAACTTATAAAATTATCTTTAAATTGTATTTGGTACAATATAACATTTCTGTATTAAAGTAAAACCATCAAGGTACAATTCGCAACGGTTTTTCTTCCTCTAAAATCGCTAATTTGACTAAATTAATTCATTTATTGTCCCACGCCAATAAAGTATTGTAATTTATCTATAAATTAGACGGACACATGACACGTGCTGGAATTCAAGAATTTACGTGTTAAACATAAATTGAAAGCACTGCAATTAATACTACTTCGAGGCTCGCAGTGGACGTTCTTGGAAGGAGTTTCCATATTCTCCCAGTCGGTGCGTGGGTTTCTTCCGGCTACTCCGGTTTCCCCCACAATCACAAAAACATGCGGTAAAGTTAATTGAATAATCTAAATTCCCCTAGGGTGTGAATGTGTGAGTGAATGTTGTCCTGCGATGAACTGGCGACTGTGACCCCGACCAGGAATAAGCCGGTCGGAAAATGAACGCATGAATGAATAATAATCTATTAAAAATGCAGACTACAAATGCGTGAGAAAATATTCTACACTGCTTAAAAATTAATTCCAACAGTAAAACATGATGGTAGGTGTATAATGCTGTCATGTTTTGGTGCATTTGGGACTGGGAATCTATAGGATTAAAAGAGTAACAAAGAAGGAAGACTTTGACAATATTTTGAATGATAACCTCAAAACTTTGCAAAACAAACAAAAAAAAAACTTTGCATAATAATGACCCAAAGCAAGCCTCACGTGAAGAAATACAAAGTGAGTGCACTTGACCAGGCTGCACAAAGTAAAGTGCAGACTTAAATCTAATTTGAAAAAATCCAAAGTTTGTGCCTGAAGACCAACAAATTGGAGCTTGAGTGATATGCTCAGGAAGAATGACTATTAGTACCAGACTGTTTATTTTGACCAATAGTTTTTTTTTTTTTTTGCATTTATTTCTGTATGTATTAAAACGCTACAAAATTCTTGATTCACTCTTACACTTAAAAAATGATTTCACTTTATTTTGTGCTGGAGGGGTAAAATGGTTTACGCTTATATGTGTAACATTTTACTGTTGCATCAACAGCGACAGTAAAAGAATGAAAATAATACAAGTGGTGCTACTCACCCATTCTCCCAGCAGGGGGCAACAGACCGGTTCAGATGCAGTGGCGCAGCGTCTCACTCACCAGCGAGTAACGGACACTCAGTCGTCGAAGGAGAATGGGTCTGTGAGACACATCAGCGAGTGAGTAACTGGTTTATACTCTCCCTTTACTGGATTGTAGACATTCAAAAGTCATAGCTTACACATCATTGGCAACAATTGAATTATCTGGTTGTTTTATTTGATGTAGCTAGCATTTTAGCCACTGGCTCGTAATCCTTGTGTGTGTTAAACTTCAGAGATTGCTGCAGACAACATGTTTTGGCGTCAGAGATTTATTAAGCTGAAAAATCTAGGACATTGCCCGTTGCGTGAGTTTTTATTACGTTTTGAGGATAAGCCCATCATTACTGGGCTTATGTTTGGGATTTAAAGGTCATAACTCTTCATCCAGATATGTTGTTTACATAGTTAGCTCTAGTGGTTAGAGACTGGATTGTTTTGCTGCTCAGATTCTCATGTCGAGTTGTGTTTTTGCTAATCCGAAATCATTGGTTTTGCTTCTCAGAAACATTTATCTGTAACGTGTTAACTAATGTAACGAAAGTCACATTTATGACAGACATCTTGCTTCCTAATTCTTCTGTATGCGTCCGGGCACACACACGTATTAAACTTTAAAAAGAGCTGTAATTCCATATGAATGCATTTAGTGGTTTCAGGTTTCTTTGAGCTCTCATGTTTCCGAGCTGCTGAATGTTTGGATGAGGTTATTCTCTGTGAGTACAGTACAATGTAACTTGTTTTAAATCGATTTATTTGTACTCAGATGTGTTGTCCTGTTATGCATGTTAATGACTGTCGAATGTATTTCATTAAAGAGGTCAGTGACTACAGTTATTTCTGTTGACCTATTGAAAGAAATTGTCTCCACCACGTCATTGACGTCTTTTACTCATCAGGCCACGCCCCCTGCCCTGAGAGGGTGACTGGCAAAACAGTGAACAAAATGGTTACGGTTAATAGAGAAAGTGTGAAAATGTGCAAATCCTGGTGACTTACCAAACATCAGACGATCATCTCACTGCAGAAAGAGATTTGGCTAAAAATAGAATTTCCCAACTTTGAACATTCCAGATTTTAACATTTAAAAAAAGCACTCTTGCACTGAAAAGCACCCTTAGCCATTTGAATTTATTTGAATCACTTTTTAACAGTATTTGATGTATTGTAAAATAAAAACATGCACAGAACTATTGCTAAAATATTGTTTGTCATTTAACAGATCACACGTTTCTAAAACTGTAATGAAACATTGAACTATAATAAGTAATATATGTGGCTAAAAATCATATTTATTGTGAAAACAGTGAAATCGGCCTTTAATTTTTTAATATTTTTTATATTTAGGCTCACAAGATTTGCAGCAAACTATTTGCTTCTCTTTTGCTTTCGGATTTTATGAGGCTTTAGAGTCCCAAACGTCTTTGAAAATCATTTAATCTAAAAATCACGTTTTTCACATTTTCATTGACAAGTAAAATTCATGATATATGAACAGATATAAAAAAAAATCACGACACACGAACAGCCACTCACTCCATGACGTCTGGGTATTGTGACGACATGCTCAAACCCTATACCTGCACAAACTAAACCAAACCAGTTAATGGTTACTAGTATAGAATAAACCTGAGGTTTGTCTTACAGGGGCCTGATAATGGCCAGCCAAGGATGCTAGGATTACCATGGGCAGCGTTACTCTGCGCTACTTTTGTTATGGCTGCCTCTTCACCTCTGTGACCTGGTCCATTCTTCTTTTCCTGTATTTCAACCTCAGTCAAGAAAGCCATCTGTCCTTGAGAAATGTGCCCATCCAGGGGCATCACCGCTTCCAGCCTCGATTCACTCGGGGTCCGGGAATCCAAAAGAAAGATGGTAGTCCACTGCGCAAAGACCATCTGGAAGCTGCAAAACCAGACTTATCTCCTGAGCTGGGTAATATTATGAAAGTTATTTTAAATTCCAAACAGAATGGGGGTAAAGAGGTAAAGGAAATTATAGTTGCAAAATCAGTTTTTATGAATGAAAAAAAAAGAACTGCTTTGAGATGAAAAAAAAAATACTTTAATTTTTGATTACAGGAATGATTTTCAACAAGCAGGATCAAGAGGTACGAGACATGGGCTATCACAAGCATGCCTTCAACGTCCTCATCAGTAACCGGCTTGGCTACCACAGATATGTCCCAGACACCAGGAATGACAAGTACGACTGACTGGAAAAATAATGTTTTAAGAGCAAAAGTGTTGGTCACGTTTGATTTCATAATGAAATAAAAACACATATGATTTCAAAACAAACACTTCGTGCACAATAAATGATAAAAATGATGTAAATAACTGAAAAGAAAAGCTTTGTGATTCTGTTTTGTTTCCAGTTTAATCTTAATTTCTCTTCAAAAGAAATTAAGTGGGTTTTTTTTTCCTGGAGAGAAAATGCATCATATTTTACGTAAGGTAAAGGGGTGTCACACACGAAGGGTTTGTTGCACATTAAAACGTGACAAATAATGTAATGAATGTTTGTTATGAAAAACACTGGCACAAAAAATTATAAATGTGCATAAAATCGGTCCATAGCAACCAGATTAATGTCCAGTAAATACAGCCGAGCTTGATCAGCTTGCTTCTTGCTCGCTTGAGGCATAGGACAAGCATCAGCGGTAATAAACTGACAAAATTACACATTAATTTATCCTATTTTTTGGTTTATATTTACCACAATATATGCAGCTGTTCGACATCGTGCTCCGACTGTTAACAATGATCACCAGAGATCATATTTTACCTTGTCGACAAGAATCATCACAAACACTCTCAGTCAGGGAAAAACAGGTGTAAGAGAGTGAGCAGCTCACTGCTATCTCATTAAATAATGGCTGACCATACCCCTTTATCCTGGGTTTTTCTAAACGGAGTTTCAAAGTTAATATTTATGTCAATAGCATGGACTACACTTAACCTTCTGGGGCTGGGTGTGTGGTGAGTTTAGTTACACTTTTTAAAAAGTTTAGTTACTTAAGTAAGTACATTTAAATTTTTCTCTAAGTTATGGTTTTAACAAGTAACTATTTTACTAATGTATTATAAAATTTACCCCAAAATAGTTTTTGTGATTGAACTATTGGAACAGTCGACAGGATCTAACAGATGCAAAAGAGGAGGCATTGGTCTCTGAATCCCTTTTCCTTTAAAGCTTGGTAAGATACATTTCTGATAATGTTTAGCCAGTTTTGGACTCGAAAGGTTGCTGGTAAATGAACTGCAGGCGTTGGTATGTTCAGGTGAAACATTAGCATCTAGACCTGAGCATTTTATGAGCTCAAGGTGCGATGGAGTGCCATTTAAAACCTGCTGTGTTGTGTAAAGGATGTTAAAAGTTTGCTGTTGTAAATGATCTCGACAGATGCAGAGACAGGATCTACCCTAAGCTCCTGCCCACAGCCAGCATAGTAATCTGCTTCTTCAACGAGGCGTTCTCCGCTCTGCTGAGGACTGTTCACAGTGTGCTTGATCGCACACCACACCACCTGCTTCATGAGATCATACTGGTGGACGACCACAGTGAACTGGGCAAGTTTCTGGGATGCTCTGCATGGTTTGGTTCGATGTGACCCACGGTGTGCCAATAATTGACATGTAGCTTTTGTCCTTGGTGGACTTTGTTGCTGTCCTCGTGACAACCTCACACCTATTGTCATTGACCTACAGCAAGATTTACAAGCTACAAACATAGGGGGGGTGGGGGGGTTAAATAGGTGTACTATTTTAGGGAGTCACTTTAGTCCATTTATAATGTCATCACTGCTTCTCTGACAGATGATCTAAAGGAAGACCTGGATACTTACATCAGGCAGCATCTGCAGAAAGTCAAGCTGGTTCGTAATGAGAAGAGGGAGGGGCTTATTCGCGGGAGGATGATCGGTGCGTCTCATGCAACAGGTATATTATCAGTGCTTTGCATATTTATTTTTACGTTTCGTTCACATATTAAGCCACAGCTATTTTAAATCTCCGTCACGTCTTTCAGGTGAGGTGTTGGTGTTTCTGGACAGCCATTGCGAGGTGAACGAAGCATGGCTCCTCCCACTGCTAACACCGATCAAAGAGAACAGAAAAACAGTGGTGTGTCCGGTCATCGACATTATCAGCGCAGACACGCTAGTCTACAGCCCGTCTCCCATCGTGCGAGGTGGATTCAACTGGGGCTTGCACTTTAAATGGGACCCTGTGCCCGTGTCTGAACTCAACAGCCCAGATGGAGCCATCAGGTACGGAGCCATCAAGTATGAAGGACACCGCACCGTAATCTTCATAGACCTCAAACGGATTTTACGTTGTTCACTGCTCTCAAAATGTTTAAAAAATGTTTTAGGCATGAAGGCTCACAGGAAAAGCGGTCGATAACAAAGAGACTCGCAACTTCCCAACCACGCCCCTAGCAACCAATAAACTTCTCCATAGCAACGTTTCAAGTTTAAATATCTTCAGAATCAAACATCTTCGAGACACAGGGATTGGTTGATGTCAATCATAATCACATGAGGATTTGAATATGACATCGCTGACCACTGCCTAGCAACCAAACTGTTTACCCTAGCAACCACGTATGAAAATCTTTATCTCAGCTTCATAAAGTTGTAGATACAGGGTTAAGATGAATTTTGACAATTGATAAATGTAATAATTTTTTTAAGCTATACATTTTACGCTAAACAATGGTATTTATGTGATGCTGACGTCGTCTTCCTCTCTCTTTTATGTTTCAGAGATCACTTTATTTTTCAAAATATCAGTATTATGAACTAATATTCACGTTTAGGCTTAAAAAGAAGCATGGATTTGTGTGAAAAGTTACTTTTTTTACCACAAAGGCAGGTCGATTAATACAGTTTAATGTATGAATATTCCACTGAACCCCCCCCCCCCCCCCCTAAAATATCTATAACAAGATTTTATTGAATTCCAAGCATTATGTTGCTTATTATCAATAATTAATGTTTATTACGTTTCTGTGCAGGTCTCCCACAATGGCAGGTGGACTGTTCGCCATGGACAGGAATTATTTTTACGAGCTTGGGCAGTACGATCGTGGCATGGACATTTGGGGTGGAGAGAACCTGGAAATATCTTTTCGAGTAAAAGATCTAATCTTTTTGACAAGACTAATGAATTAATAAATAGTATTCACTAATACGGATAGAAATCACATTTAATGTGAATTTATGGTTTATCTAAATTATATACAGTGATTTCTAAAGGAGGATGTCACAAAGTCAACTTGCTTGAAAATATAGATAAATATACCGTCGTGTTACATCTAAGAATATTGCACAGTACTTTGTGTGTCTTCCTCCTCAGATCTGGATGTGTGGAGGTCAGTTACTGATCGTTCCCTGCTCTAGAGTCGGCCACATCTTCCGCAAGCGTCGGCCGTACGGCTCCCCTGGAGGTCAGGACACAATGGCCCATAATTCCCTGCGTCTGGCCCACGTCTGGATGGATGACTACAAGGTGATTAACATTTTTCAAAAACACTTGGTGGCTGGAAACGATATCGAGAATATCCACGTTCATAGGCGCATGGCGCGAGACCATGATTCAGAGGGGTGTAGGATTTTTTTAAGCAGTTTGACCTCTCATGATGAGGACTCATTAGAGCTGATATCCTGTGACTTTTTCTTTACACAAAATCTTTACGACCTGATCTCGAATTTGAAGGTCAATCAATATATTGATAGTTTTGTTGGGTGCGTTGTTCATTGCTTCTGGCGAGCCACGACACGTGCGGCATGATGGAGTTCTTCACATGTGATGATATTGCATCACTCGTGTAAAGAAGAATGTAGGGACTGGTGTCAGAGCCACTGATTATTTGTTTCTGCACAGTTTAGCATTTGATCAACCTTATGGCATTCGTAACCGTATGTGTTCATCAGGAGCAATACTTTGCTCTGCGTCCTGAGCTGAGGAACCGTGACTATGGGGACATCAGTGAGCGGATCGCTATTCGGAACCGCCTGCAGTGCCACTCCTTCAAATGGTACCTGGACAATATTTACCCTGAAATGCAGGTGTCTTCTCCCCACAAGCCTCAGCAGCCAGTCTTCATCAACAAGGCTTTAAAGAGACCCAAAGTGCTCCAGCGGGGTCGGGTAAGGTCTAATCTTCCCTGGATTTCCGAGAGACTGTAAAAGAGTTTGATTCAGACACTCTCTGAGGAAATCATGATTTAAAAAAAAGATTTATGTAATCATGGCCTAGTATCTCAGTATTCACCCATACAGACCATTTAATGCTTATTGCTATTGTCTTTAATTTTATTCTGGGCATTTATCTCGTCAATGTTTATATATATATAAATACATCTTATAAGTTTATGGCTATATTCAATGTGCATCAGTATTTTTGGCTGAAATGAAAAATTTATGGAGCAACTTATATTTTTCCCGTGAGTTCCCTAATATAAGTGCACATAATGGGTTGTTTGTAGACTGAGGATCTGGGTGTGTGCAGTAGGGTCGACTCTTCAATTGCTCTTTGTATAATCAGATGTAATTTCTGTGAACCGTTATTTCTCAGTTTAAACTGCAGAGGGCAGTAGAGTAGCTATTTAATTTTAAGTTAAACAATAACAAGTAGATATGCCACAGTCAAAACAGCTCCATTTCAACAAAATCAGTAACATTTACTTGTGTGCAATAATGTGAAAAAGAGAACTTTTCATTTCCCGTAACATTCCAATTGTTTTTCTCAGTTGCGTAATCTGCAGGCGGACCTGTGTCTGGTAGCACAGGGGCGTCCCAGTCAGAAGGGGGGTGCAGTGGTGCTGAGAGATTGTGACACACAGGACCCTGAACAGGTCAGTTATATTTAACTTTGCTGCTCTGTTGATTTAAAAAAAAAAAAATGGTAAAGTTGCTTCAGGGTTTAACACGGAGGTCCTTGAAGGAATATCATAGTGTTGGTCGAAAAAATAAAATTTGCATTTCACTTAAGTATTTTTATCTTTAAGCTGAGCTAATGTGGAATGAGCATATTTCCCCTTGTTCACACTCTCCATGATTGTAAATAGAGACACGTTGACGACGTTGGTGTATTGTGTTTGCATTCACAATCAGGCAGCGCGTTTTCTTCTACTGATGCCATTTACCAATCCCATGTACTTTCTTTTTGGTTACGTCTGCTACTGCTAATCTCCTCCACATCAATGTTTCAATAATAGTGTGTTTTTAGCAACAAGGCTAGCTCATGGATTTTTTTTTTGCAATTACTTTTTTTCTCTCCATATGATCTTTGTTGGATTATAGGAGTGGGCCTATGATGAGGAGCATGAGTTAATTCTGGCTGGGCTTCTGTGTTTGGACATGTCTGAGATTCGATCCTCCGACCCTCCACGATTAATGAAGTGTCATGGCTCCGGGGGATCTCAGCAGTGGACTCTGGGGGTGAGAAATCCACACGTTGTACCTATTTAATATTATACATCAATAGATATGTTACAAAAACTGAGTGCAATAAGGGATTCTGTAGAATGCCAAAATTAAAAATTTGGTTTCTGGGGTAAAGTTTGGTTGCTAAGGAGCGGTCAGTGACGTCATGAAATGTTGAAGTTGTTCATTTGATTAACACATAAATAAATCCGTATTTCTCAATGGTGTTTCATCTTGAAGATATTTTCATATGTTCTTTTACAAGCTCTTTTTTGGTCCCAAATAGTTTGGGAACCCCTGGCCTAAGCATTCTATGGAATGCTGAGATTTCGCTTTAGTGATAGAATAATAATAATCAGATTGTTCAAAATATGCAGAATGCACCAGATGAATATAGAGGCTTGGATTAATGTGTTTTTATAACCTTTCCAAATTCCTTAGAAGAAGAACTGGCTATACCAGGTGTCCGTGGGCCAGTGTTTGGCTGTGTCTGAGCCTCCCAGTATTAAAGGATACGTTTCCATGGTGATCTGTGATGATTCCCGCTCCCAGCAGTGGCAGTTGGAGGCCTGAGGATAGGGAGACCTCGACCAAACTGCAGTGACTACAGATCATAGTCTCGGTCTGAGCTTGACTAAAATGGCTTTTGTTTTTTAATTTTTAATTTGCTCTTTGAAATGTTTACCAATTTGCACAGAGAGAATCTATTTTCTTTCATGACAGAGGTCTTAATTCTAATCATTGTCTTTTAGGTTTGTTTTAAATGGTACTTTTAGCGTCATGTTTTTAACGCAAACCTATTATTTTGCTGATTTTGTTTGATTTCTTCATCACTGGAAATAAATAGACCTCAACAAAGTGTAAATGGGTGCGTCTTACAGAAATAAATCAGTATTTTTATTATGTATTCAACCAGCCCAGTTCCATTTCTCTCACTTACTGCTTCATATAAGAGCGGATGTATGGTATATGGTAGAAATGGAATTGAGCCTCGTCTTCAACTACAGATCAATCAAAACAGTATTTTTCACAATTTTTCAAGTCATTTTGCAACTGTTAATACAATGAAAGTAAAAATGGTTAACTTTCGTCAGTTGGAATCACACTTTTTACAAGTGGTTTTGACTACGATGGAAAGTTTAACATGAATGTAAACTGCAAGTATTGATTTTTTTTTCTTGATGAAATTGATTAAAAAAAAATCTAATGAATCTAATTTGACTCATTGATTTATTTGACAGTAAGAAATGTCAGATAATCTAACATGATTTAAATGTCAAATAAATGTATTTGACATTAAGAAAAAGAATTCGTAAAACAAATACTATAGCTTCTAAAAACTATTTTATATCGAGAAAAAAAAAATTCAATTTGATCCCTCAAATTTCGTTCAAGCATTTCTGTGGGTCAAACTTTGTGTAGGGTTTGTTTTCATTGTAGGCCCAATAGTGATATCTGTAGTGAGTCCTCAATTAGGAGTCCTGCTGTAATTATACATACAGTACTCACATGAAAGCAAGGAATGTAGTGGTGACCCATGCTTAGAAATTGTGCTCTGGATTCCACCCCACCCAAGTGTGCGCACACAGCAGTGAACAAACACACAGTGTAAATCTCAAAATAAACACTATATTGCATAAACATATTCACTCACCCATCAAAATGATTGAACTGAGATGTTCTGATTACTTCATGATCTGTAAAGGTGTACAGACTCTTGTGAAAAAATTGGCTGCTCTCAGGAGCACAGTGGATTTCAGATGATGCTGTGATGGAGAGCAACTAAATATTTCACATTCATCCAAGACCAACATAGAAGCAAATGGAAATGTCAATTAACTCACCAAACAAGTGGAGGGTCAGTGTGTGCAGCAGAGCAAGCAGGTAGCACCAGCTTTCTGCACACAATCCCTGTAGACATCCATTCAAAAACATTCGCAGAGAGCGATGCATGAGAGGAATAAATAGCAGCAGACCACGATATACTGTTTACAAAACTATTTTTATACATTGGGTTAGTAAATGCAGTTTTAAAACCTGCCTTTTCATCGCCCATTGACTTACATAAGAGGCGGAGCTTACAGTGAAACTGGCCATCGAGGAGCAATAGATGCAGATTCTGCGTAAAACAACAGGGCATGTGTGTAGCAAATTTGTTTGAACAACGATTCATTTCAGCGACTCAGAAGTCAACTCTTATTAAATACAATAACTCAAAAACCAGCACTCGAACTGGATTTTCCTCGAACTGCAAGAAAGGTGCTTTGGGCTTATTGAGTGGGAGGCGGTGTCATTACATCAGGCACAGAGACCATTTTGTTTGTAATCTTAGTTTCCACTAGGGGTAGCTCTTGAATTGTTGCTTTTTAAAAATACAAAATAAGCAACAATTTCTAATAAAATAGAATACCAAAACCCAAAAATAATTTGGTTAGTTTTATTATTGATCGAAGGCGATCTGTTTAATGTGTAACTAAATTGTGGCGTCATGCCGCGATGTCACTCCTTCCGCTCTATTATATGGACTGTTAAAAAGTGAGTTGATTAACAATGAACACAAAAAAACTGAATATGATGTAAAATATTTTATTTTGTAAATGTCTCTAAATCTTGATTCCACAAACCCACACGCTGTATACTTCCAAAAAAAGATCCATGTGAACATGATACTACTATACAGGACAAAGAAATACTGTTAAATGTCCAATTATTGTACAAGAAGAAAAAAATTATCCAAGAAACAAACGTAATTACATCCAGTCGTTGAAAAAAATCTGTACAATTAATCAATTAAAAAATTAAAAAGAAAAAAAAAAACATCATGGCGTGTATATTACAAGCTCAGGACTGTTGAAGAATCCCTACAACAGCAGTCTACAGGGGGATGAAAAAGTGCCACGGCCAGGTTTGATTCGACTCAATCGATTCATCAGTAGAGTTTGTGATATACCATGACTTTAACCAACAGCAAAAGAAGTCGATCATTAAATGTAAACAAGGAAGAAGCGTATTTTACAATTCATCACACGTTTATGAGTGAAAGGCATCGAAGAAACTTAACTGTGCCATGGGTAGCTTCCATATAGACTGTAAAAGAAATAGGGGTAGCTTCAAATGGGGTTCACAGTGCAGACTAGGATGACGAGCGGAGCACAGATCACCTCAGCATGATCAGCGCTCGTTCGGATTGTGAAAATATATTTATCAAAATGGCAAAGAAGCAAATATAAGGAAACAGCTCTTCAAGTGGTCAGATCATTTTAGACAATATTGATTCTGCATCTAAATACAACAAAAATACTCTGAATTCTTTCCTTTTTACAGATTCTGTACAGCTTTATACAAAACATAATCTTTCAAAACGATATCTTGACATCCTTCTTAAATACTTTTTAATCTTTTTTATCATTTTTATCAAAACGAACAAACAAAGAAAGAGAAGCTCACCCAGACAGCCTCGATAATTTCAGGTAACATTTGGTCGAGTATCTAAAAATGTCTGCGAATCGACGGATATTTACACGTGGTTATAAAGTAACGATGTTCTGTGCACTCGGCAGGCTGGAACCTCGGCTTTTCCACATCTTTAAAAAATAGCTCAATTCATAATAAATACAAAAGCTGTCTCTTATTTTACAGAAATCAAACAGAATAAACTGACTCATGGAATCAAGTATTGAAACGGTATTTTTCTGATTTAGTGCAAGTTAATGATTCCCTTAGCTTCATCCCTAAGGAAGTCTTCGCAGTACATTCCTTGTTCAGTGGTGTCTACATTTCTGGAACTATACGTGTATGTATATTAATATATTTATATATATTTATATTTGTGTGTATATTTCTTCATCAAGAGGACCAGCCTCTTTGAATGTAAATAAGGCTGTGCTCTGCACGTCTGTAATTAGCGGATGCTCTCCATCGTCTCTGAAAAATTAAGTACGTTTACATTGTCTCTGCAATTTCAGCCTACACACCTCTAGGGTGAAGGTGCTCAATCGACCACCATTAACCCACAATCATATACCTAGAAGCCTGGTTCTAACCAGTTCTAAAGTCTATCTCCATCCCCTTCTGAGCTAAAGATAAGACATGTTGAAAACTCATAGCCTTTGTCTTACTCAGCAGTAAAAAATGAAATCAATTGTTTTGAAAATAGACAGTATCTTTTGTGTTAAACGTAGAAAACCATCAGGGTGGTTTTAACAAGGTCAATGCGAGTAGATGACATGAAGAGTTTAATTTGTTTGGTGAGCGTATTGATAACCTCAGCCTTCACCAATGGTTGAGATGATCTCCATCAGTTCATCCACTTCCTGCAGTTCACCGCACCACAGTGACAAGGGATTTTATGCTGATCGTCCTCCAGATCAAACTTGTAGTCGTAACACAACTAGAAAAATTGAGAGAGGGGAAAAAAAATAAATCAATGTTGCAAAAAAAAAATGTGTTGTTTTAGATTCTGATAGCCATAATTTTGTCCTGAACATTAGGGGGTGGTTGAAATATTAAAATTAAATACATTTCTGTAATGCTAAAGAAACGCCTGCTCAGTGTTAAAATATGGCTAAATATTCCAACCTTCTAGATTCTGAAGTCTCAAAAACTGTAAAAGTGAGCGCACAGAGACAAGCCCTCAGACTCTTAAACTATACCTCTTCTCCTCTTTGGATGGGGCGGTTGGAACTGATGATGATTTTGTGACCCCTCTCAAAAGTCACAACCTCAGCGATGCAGTTGGGTGCGCAGGAGTGGTTGATGTACCTGGCGGTTGTAAGGAACGTTAAGAGAAGATTTCAAAACCTCAAATGAAAATCATTTAGGTTCAAATTATTTTTTCCACCTGGCGGGTCCTCCTGTGATGGTGGCATCAATCACATGCTCGCTGTCGATGCGAAACATGTACACCCCACGATTCTGAAACGGATTTTAAAAAAAGTATAAAAATTAAATGTGAAAATGGACAAAACAGATATCTAGCATTTAGTGCTGTCCATACCTGTGCTTCATACATCTTCTCCTTCCTGTTCGCCACCTCATTGCGGATGATCGTTCCAATGTATTCAATCACCATCATGTACGGTTCAAGTTCCCTAGCAGCGTACAGCCCCAAACCCTGCAATTGAAACCATTTTAAGTGGTTAAAACAGGAAAAAAACACTATATGAATATTAGTTGCAGCCCTTTTATTTTATGCAAAGCAACATTTTGGATTTTTGTTTTGATACAGCCTCTCACAGTTGACCATGTAGCTATTATTAACGTCACAGATTTCTCCATTCTTTGTGTACAAAGCACATTTAATACCAAATGTTAATGCAAAAAGAGTGAAATTTTTTTTTTTTAAAAACTGTAAGGTCAATTATAAAAAAAGAGATAGTTTAACCTTTCTATTTAACCTAATAAAGAATCCTCCTGGATCTACCTGTATCCGTGAGCGAGCCAGGTAGACATTGGTTTTCCACTCAGCGATCATGCGACGGTACTGAAAGGACTTGGAATGGACGAACTGCTTGGTGACTGGAACAGCGACCTCCACTGGAGTCCCTGGGCTCTGCAGAACTTTCGGGAAGCTAATGCTGGTGAGGGTATGAGGTCTACAGGAGACATTCAAAATCATTCACCTCAATCAATAAGAGTTTAATGGTGAAGGTGCTGCATACGATTTAGAAGGGATCTCATTTAAAGATCGCTAATTCCTAAAATCAATCGTACAGAAGTTCTAAAAACAAACCTCTTGATGTGTGAGCAGGCCTTAGGCTCAGAACGAGCGCATCCTGTTGGGTTGATGGCCAGGGGAAGCTGCATCAGTGGGTTTCGTCCGTAACGAAATGTGTACTGCTCACAGGACTCTACTCCAGGAAGCTAGTCGATTGTAAAAACAATATTAGGTGCTGCAATAAAGAGAACTATATTTGGAGGAATGAAACCCTTTCACTGACACTCATCCCCTTGTTTCTTTTCAGCCTAAGCCTGAAGCATTAAAAAAAAAACAAGTTAATAAAGTGATGTTTGTGGTTTTAAAACATATGCCATTTACAGAGAACCAGATGAGCTGAATGTTCCTGTAAAGCTCTACTCAATCAAACCATTTAAGAGTCTTTGAAAGGATCTGTTGATTTCTTTAAAACTACTAGTGGGTTGAATCTATTAATAGAATTGGCTCTATAAAATTCCCAATGAAATCAACACATGTTTGAAAGTAATTTAACGTACAGATTCCATGATCCTGGTGACAGCAGATACAGTGAGTCCGAACAGGTCCTCCCCCTTCAGGTAAACTGGGAAGAGCTTCAGAGACCCTGTGTCATTCCGTCTTTCTGCCACAGGCTCCAAAACTTTATCCCACACCCCTGCAGGAAAATATTGAGAAAGCCATGCAGTGTGAGTTGGGCTTAATTTAGTTTGTCATTTACATTCAAACAGAATCCAGTCCATGGCACTTTGCCAATCTTTAAAAGTTGTTAAACTTTAAAAAAAATGTCCATAAAATTATTATATGCAAGACAATTGTTTTGATTATTTGATAACACTCATTGCCAAGCTTTTTATACAGTCTGTACATCTAAAACGCCATACTCATGGCTGTGTCCAAATCTTTTTTTGAGCATTTCGATTGCCCAACTAAACAAACACAACACTGTCATGTTTATTTGCTTTTTTCAGACAGACATTTCTTTTTCAACAAAATAAAAAAAATATTGCTTTCTAGTTTGATACTAAAGTACATTTCTAGACGTAAAATTGCATAAAATACATATTTTTTGTCAGTTTTTATTCCATTTACCGACATTATACCATAAATAAAATAAAAACAACTAAGCAGAATTTTTGTGCAAAACTATTATATAAATTACAAGTTATACCAAAGAAATATTCAGAAATTGTCGCTTATTTATGTGTTGTAAGAGCAATCATTCAAATGCAAATTTTAACTGGTCTTATTTGCATTTAACTCCAGATCTACTCTTTGAAAGTATGCTTTTTAAAATTGGCTGACTATCTGCAGAAGGAGAGGACTTATGTTGATAAATGTTGCCTAATGAAACGGAGGCAGGGTCTGAAGGGGCTCACTCAATTTGCACTATTACTTACCTTTGGGTGAGCATCCAGTAAGCACCAGGTCATCGTAACCCTGCTCCACGACTCGGATGGTAAACTCAGGCTCGCCTTCTTTCTCACTGATGGAGCACACATAGTGGCAGCGGCGGTTGCCATGACGCATGCTCCAGTAAATCCGACTAGCCTCATAGCCCACAGGAAAGATGGCAGTCACTGAGTGGAAAACCTGCATCTGCTGAGGGTGCAGCTGACCGACTGCATGCAACACCAAGCTGCCTACACGGAACGTATGCTCTCGCTCTCCCCTCTGGATGATGCTGGCAATCTGGCGGGCCTCGTCTCTTTGCACGTAGACCCTGCGGAAGACAGCAAAGCAGCGGAGTTCATGCTCCGTCCCGAGCAGACCTCCTCCGACTGAGTTGATTCCTCTAGGTCTGTGGAGATGGCAGAGCATAGTCTTGTCTTTGAAGAATGTGCACTGTGCTCTAAGGGCGCAGGTGAAATGATAAGCATTGGTGCAACGCAAACGGTGGCAGCCACTCGTTGCGCCAATTTGTTGACAGTATGCACAGCGCACTGATAATCCTCTTCTCAGTGCCAGCTCTACGTTAATAAGAGCTCCAGCTTGTGTCTCATACACCTCAGTGGACCACAGAGCACAGTTAAGATGCACCCACAAATCCAGATCCAGGTTGAGCAATCGGGCCGAGCCATCAGTGAGTCCGTCACCTTCTTCATGACAGAAGCAGCAGCGGCGCAAGTCTTTGGGCATTGGATCTGGTCTAAGAGACGTCCCCAGT
Organism: Danionella cerebrum; assembly: GCA_007224835.1. Classification (NCBI taxonomy): domain Eukaryota; kingdom Metazoa; phylum Chordata; class Actinopteri; order Cypriniformes; family Danionidae; genus Danionella; species Danionella cerebrum. Next base: position 109,943 of record SRMA01026317.1, read on the forward strand.
TTCTTTAACATCTCATCAACCTCTTCCTCCACAGGGAGGTGGTAGTTACCCTTAGGAACCACAATTTGTACACTCCACCTCCTCCAACGTAGAGCCCTCCAACGTTTCCCTGCTAAATATCGAAGGTCATCCCCTCCATTGTGTACTGCTCGGGGCCGAGGCTTGAGTTTGACTGTGACCTTTAGAGCGTCAGGTTTGAAGTCTCCTGAGAAGGTGTCAGAAGTGATGGAGGGGAAGGATATTAGTGACGAGTGGGGTGGAGATTGTTTGGCCTGCAGATGAGCCAAGCTGTGCACGTCAAGATCTGACATGTTGTTACTGTACTGATGAAGAACCTTCGTGGGATTCTGCTTGTTTTCAGAGTCAGGAGGAGCTTGGTTCCCCTGAGAGAGAAGAAAAAACGATTACATTTGTATATTCTGCACAGTTGGCTTTTTCACTGGTGCAGATAGTCATTATGTTTGGTTTTCATGCAAATAGTCATTATATTTGGACTAGAGCGTCAACAAAAGTGTAACACCATACAAATCAACCAAGCAAGAACAAAAACGTTTTCATGGTTTACATAAACATCAGGAAAAAAGACCTGTGAATATTATTCAAGAGCTAGAACCACAAATGTACAAAAATTACACACACAGAAAAGCCCTGTTGGTTAGACACAAGATGTTAAAGGTCCTGTGCTTTACTTACTTTCCCATGTTGCACTTTATTCTGCACGGAAGCTGAATAAAGAACACAGCAGTTATGGCTGCAGAAGACCAGGCTGTCTACAGCTCCCCCGTGGCCCTGTGGAAAGAACATCTCTGAGGTTGCTTAAGGCTTTAAAAAGCTGTGGGGACGTGCTATTTCCCCATCTAATGCCACACATTATCATTAAACGAAGTGCTTCACTGTTAAAAGATCAAAGGCAACATATGTTGTGAAGCTTTGTTGATGCCATGAGGAATTCCATTTACATACTACGAAGAGGAAAGGGCGGGTGAGAGGCTGGAAGACATCAAAGGTGTCCCATGATTCAAATGACCTGAAAAGGGCTTAACTGTTTTTGAACTTGGCATCTCACGCTCTCTAACAACATGTGCCTGTGTACTTGCGTTCCCTTGGGTAATGTCAGTTAACTCAGTGGATGCAGCAGGGTGGATTTCACTTCCCATCAGGACCCCGATTAGCATAATTGAAGGGCTGTTCTGTGCCTCCTTCTGGGGATTTGAGGGGGGTTGTATATTTTCAAGTGCTCTGCGGCATTTGGGTTTAGCCTCTTTAAGGGGTTTATCATAGGATGTAGTCTAGACCTACACCACAGCTACCCCCAGAGGGAGTGAAATGAGCTCTTAATGACTCAATGTTGTATGCATGGTGTGCTACTGTAGTACACATTTGCTATAATGCCTCATTGAGACGGTCGGTGCACATCACATTCCTTTCACACAGACTGTTAGTCACAGACTGAATAAAAGTGATGCAATAATTGCAGGATTCTGAAAAGGTAAAAGTGGCCAACAAAACATCATTTGCATGTTTTGGTTCTAAGATTTCTGTTTTCCATCTTTAGCCTGCCATCATTCCGTTCCAAAACCGTCTCGTACTTACTGAAGGTAAGTTCTGGCCATAATTATTCATGCAGGTATTTGGTATAAAACAAATTAATAATAAAAATGGTAAAGAGGACTGAGTTTGTTATGACTAAATCCTCTACATTTTACGGAATGGTCACTTATACGAGACAGATATTGCAATCCCTTGACGGGTGCATTTAGTCTCTTCTCTGTCTTACACAGAGTGTTTATTCGTGGAGTTAAAATGTGGCAAATTGAGAAGTGTGGCAAGTGTAGCATTGAATCAGATCGGAATGTTCAGATTAAGAAAACAAATTTGTAAACATCACTAAATGAAAATCAGTTGTGGTGTTTACCTGTTTGTTTATCTGCAAATCTTTGGTGCATTTTCGAACCCCGTTTCCAAGAACCACCACCCTACAATGGGAGCACCACTGTGGTTTCAGTCCAGAACTGTTTCCACGCATCTGAGAGTCTGACCTGACCAAAGCTGAACAGGAAGAAGCACAGCATACAAAAATCACAATATAAGGGTTGTAGTGATAAGTGATTAAAATGCAAGTAAAATGTAAAACCATGGTTTTTTTTAAAATTTGCTCTCATTATGAGCAATCTTAGATGGTTTTTAAAACAAATCTGAGCACTTACACTTGAGTTACGAACAATAAAAAAAAAATGAGAAAAATTAAAAACGAAATACAATTTTCATAATGAATCATCTCTCTTGTAAATTCAACATTGCTTACTTGAAATACACAAATAACATCAGAGAAAATCAATTCCTTTACTGGTTTTGTGAGAAAAATGTAATTATTATTATTTTTTTAAGATAATCTGACCTTCGCTGAATATTTGGTGCGGCAGTGGTGGTCTGTGGAGCCTCATGGCAGATTGTGGATGAAACATGGGCATCTGATGAGGAACCTTTAGCCCTCTCAACATGTCGATGGAGCTGCGGTGCTCAATGCCTGAGGACTGATTCACTTCAAAGTTCCCAGGAATGGGCACACACAGCATGTTCGAAAGTGCTGTCATCACTCCTTGAATATTCTGATTAAGAAACAGGCATGTTGTAAGAAATTAGATGCAACCATAACACTTGTTAAATTCACTCACCAGTGCAGCCACAGGGTTCAGAATAACAGATACAGGCACCATCTCGCTTCTCTGGCAAGTTGGAAGTTGTCCAAATTGTGAAGCCAAGAAATTGCTTGGAGGCTCTGTCTTGATTTCCCACTGCCTGAATTCAGAACCTAACACAGAGTATAAGGATTATGTTAAATATACATTACTGCAATTTCATAAATGCATGGTAAAGGAAATCCAATCTGCTTTTCATGATAAAATCATTTAAAAGGTATAATCAAATCTGAGGAAAAAGCTACATCATTTATTATTATTTTTGCCTGTTCATCTTAATTTCTAAATTGGCTGTTTTTTTTTCCTTGCTTACCTTTACCATCCAGTATGGGTATGACTGGTGAGACAGCTGGGGATGGTGGCTCCTCTTTTACTCTGGATAGATCTGGATACCGGCTGATCTCCATGCCAACAACACTTTCAGGGGATGATGATGGGATGTAACTGTCAGGAGTGTCCCTATCCACAGAATGCTCTTGACCCCTATCACCAGATCCAAGATGATATTATAATATCTTATGTTACAAAACAGTTTTTCCCAGCCTGGAGTAAACCTTATTACTATTCTTGAAGTTCTACAAACTATTTAGAGGTCTAAAAAAAAAAAACAAGCCTTGTGTTGCCTGCCAGAAACGATTCATGAAAACCTACCGAAGTTCCTCCTGGTTGTTGTGGGGAGGTGTGGGAAGCGAAGCAGGTACATCGACTGTCTTTGTGCCTTGAGTGATGGTGTGTCCCAGAAGATCTTCAGATTTGAATGGAGCACTGAGCTGGTTTTGACCAATGCTTTTAGAAGCTATCAGAAACAAAATATGTATTACGCTTCATTACTTCTCAAATTCAACACCCCAATTACTTCGACTTCCGTATGTTAATATTTATATTTTCTGATGTCTTGACAACAGAGACTTTAAAAATGGCCCTGATCAAATGTTTACACACCCTGGAGATTTTTCAAGGCTTCATGCAACCCCTTTATAACCCCTGTGAGTGTTAAAGTCTCTGAAAAATGGCTAAAAAATAAAACATTTTGCCAGGGTATGTAAACTTATGAATAGTATATATAGTATATATAGTATATATATATATATATATATATGCGTGAATTAATTATTAGACAAGGTTTGCATGGTGATGCTTACCCATTACTTCAGCTTTCCTGGCAAGTTCCTCCGCAGTGGCAAAGCCATTCAGCAGCTTCTGTCTTGCAGCAGGTGGAGGTGTGGGGGGCAACGACGCAGGAGGTGTGGGCGGATTGCTTAAATTGTTTTGCTATAAGTCCAACCAAAAACAAAACAACTTAACATAAAAGGATTGGCATGAACAGTGTTCTGGCTTTCTGGATAATCAATTCTCATCTTGATAATAAACACTAATGTTCAATTGGGAGACAAGCATTGACTCAGAGAAATTGCCGAACCTGCCTTTAAAGAATGTAGATTTTGGCAAAAGTTTAGTTTCCAAACTGGTATTGTTGAGTCGGATTACAGTGGGTAGTCTGTTGCAGATGTGTGTGTACTATGTTACAATTCAAAACTGGTTGTCTTGCTGTAGATATCCCTGTCGTGTGCTGAATTTCTGGCATTTTTATGCACATTCCACTGCATCTGACCATCACAAACAATGTGCATCACTACAATGAAATTAAATGAGGAGAAAGAAACATTTTAAAACCTTGAAGATGAGTTGTGAGTAGTAATCGCCGTCTCCATTCAGTGATGCATTTCCAAAAGAGCCAGACAGTCTGTTCTCTCCATTGAGTTGCCCGATGCCAAGCGGGGGAAAATGTGCAAAGTTCACATCGATCAAAGGCTCCATGAGAGGCAAAATCGACAGCTGCTGTGAGAAAGAGAGAGAAGGACGTGAGAAGAACTTTAAAACGGTATAGATAATGCAAAAACAATTATTGATCCATGTATAAATAGTTATAAATAATTAGAAAAATCTTTTAGAAGACTAAAAAAATACATTTAAATGTTTGTAATAGGTCACTTACATGCTTGAGCTGAGACATCAGAGTGTCTGTGCTGGTGTACACGGCTTGTCTCTCATCCTCATCCTTCTTCCTCTTCTTCCAGCGAGAAGGTGGTTTCTCTGCTCCATTCTTCGGCAGCCGTTTGTTACGCTGCTTCTTTTTACACTGCTCTGGTACATAAGCTTCCAGTTCTGAAGTCGCAGTCAAATGACTGTTTAACGCACTCTGCAGATAAAGAGTTATTTTTAACATTTTTATACTATAAAAGCTACATTCTTAATTCCAATGGGTCACGCCTCGATGAGATTGCGCAGCAAAAAAACGGTTTAAAGTGGCTTCAAATCTAGCCTTTTCAATATCAATTAACTTAAAAAGCTTTGTGTACAACATATTGTATTTGACATATTGCAAAAACAGACATATATTTGAGCTAAAACGGATTAAAACTAGTAAAAGCACTTAAAACATATGCTTTCATCACATCTGTAACAGAAAATGACAAAATATAAAATAAATAATTTTTTTTTTTTTTTTTTACAATTAAGGATAATGCTAGTTTTAGCAAGCTAGTCATTTTGATGTTTCACTAATTACATGAATATTATGGAAAACAAAATATATGCTTAAAGTGTAAAAGTGTGTTTTGCTGTTCAATCTGCTGTTGAAAAGACAGTGAGTGACATTACGACCAGGTAGGGTCAATTTATGGCAGCTTTTTGGGCCAAGACTGGCCCATGTGGCCGTTTCACCGACATGTTTCACATAACAATGTTTGGTGGAGTATACATGTCAAAATAACAACTGATTGATTACGTAATAAGAAATGGTTCATCGGTCCCTTAGAACACAAGTAAATCGCTGAGAATGGAAAATCTATGCAGATTAGCAGATACTAATTTAACAACACTACTTTAACCATGATTTACACATTTTTGTGCTTTTATCTGACCCCTCAATCTTTAAAGATACAAATAATAATTGCGAGGACGTAACCATGAAGCTCTTACCAAAGAATCAATGTGGCTTTGCCTAAATGAGCCTTTGCTGTCAGCCAATATCTCATCCTCTGATCGTGTGCCATCGCTGGACATCTGGTTCAAGCGAGGAGTTGATAAATGAGGTGGTGTGCTCTTGTTCTTGAGAAGGTGCTTCAGCAACTCTATGCCGGTGTCTCCTTTGGTGCTCGTTGCTGAACTTTGAGTTGCTGGGCTAGAGGAGATACATGCATTGCCAACTTCAGTCTTTACTAAACCACATTCTTCTGTACTCCCATCTTTTGGAGCCTCTTCCTCATCTTTCTGACAATCACTAGTATCAAACTTTTCAAGTTTGATATCAAGGAGGAGTCTTTGCTCTGTGTCCGAACACACACTAGACTGGCGGCGCAGTGGAGTACATCTTGAAAGTGGGTTTTCATGCGCAGAGGGAGGTGGCAGACCAGTCATGGAGCCAAAGGGGTTAGAGCCCTCTGATGTGTCATGATCTGAAGTCAAGCCAGTAATGCGTGTTGGGGTGGAAGAGGTGTCGGATCTACAGGGTGTGAGTGGCGCAGTGATGTCAGAATGAGGTGTAGAAGGAGTTCTAACAGAATCTGAATCGTCATCTGGTTTCTTCTTTCGATTCCTTTTCTTCTTACCCTTCTCCTCAGGGATGATGTTGGAGTAAAGCTGGATGAGAGACTGTCCTGACCCAGGGAAGTTAGCAGGTAAAGAGGCAGTTGAATCCATTCCGTAAGATGAAGCATCAGCTCCGCAATGACCTGGTGTTCTAGGACCACCAAACCCATGTGGACGACCCTGTGATAGTCCATGCATCATGGGCCGGTGCTCTCCACCTTGCAAAAAGTCTGAACTTGGAGCCACAAAATTTAAAGGCACAGTTCCTTGCTTGGGGAACAACGAACCCATTTGTTGCTGATGTTGACTCCTGGGGGTCTGTGTGAACTCATGCGACAACTCCGGGTTGCTAAAGGGTATCTGAGTAAGGCCATCACCGTTGTTCTCACTGATCCCCAACCCCTGCTGCTCCAGCTCTATTCTCTGCAATGCCCTTTGCCTCTCGACTTCCTGCATTAGCTGCACCCTCTGTTTCTCCTGTTGCTCTCGAAGACGCTCTCGGCGCTCCCGCTCTTGGAATCCTTCACTGAAGGGATTATTATCATCAAACTTTACATGGGGTGTGCTACTATTGGCTCCTGCACCGTTCCCTCCAGCAATGGCCCCTGGCTGCACAGGGTTACCCCCTGGAGCTACTGGGGCTGGTGGTCGTGCCTGGAGTGGCTGGGAAGAATTAGGAAGTGCCATTTGAGGTGGCAGATGAGGTGCCATCCTAGGTCCATTAACACCTGGATGCCATCCTGGCATGCGAGTAGGGTTACCAAAGTGTGGGTGCTGCATGGGCATCATGGAGCCCATCATCGGTTGGCCCATAGGAGAGCCGACAGGCATCATTCCAGGGGCTGGACCTTGCATTCCAGGCATGGGCTTCATTGCATTCATTCCTCCAGGTTGGAGGCGCTGTTGCTGTTTAACACGATATTCCTCTATGAGCTCGGCATGTTCTTTCTGCTGTTTTCTTATCTGTAGGTAAAGGGGAAAAAAGCATAATAGTATTAAAGCTGCAAGCAGTGATCAAAGGGCTCGAGCACCTCAAGCACCATCACTCTACAACTCTATGTTTATAATGAAATTTTGACATTCATAGTTTAGCAAAATCAGAAAACTTCAGTATTTATCATCCCAAATGCCTTGAAGATTTGATCAATTATGACAAGCAAAAGTGGCGATCAATTATGGCGCGCAAAAGAGGTTTTGGCACGTGCAAAACGATTTTCATTCAAAAACAACAAACTGTTTTATCATCAATTAAAACACGTTAGGTGGCACTACAGAGCCAACTTCCATTTTGAATCTAAACCAGAAAATCAAAAAGTAATGAAATTTATGAAAGTCCACCATAAACTTGTTTCAACAGCTTAACTATTTGAGCAAACCGCTGTAGAGTTTCACCTGCTCTAGCTGCTTCTGAACCACACTTTGCTGCTCAGTCACATGTTTCAACTGCTCTGCATCCTCCTCTGGGAACTCGCGTCCAGCTTTTTTCGCAGTGCGCTGTTTTGCAGAGAGGGCCTTTTTAGACTTCCTGTGGGCTCCGATCTGCTCCTCTAGAAATTTTTGCTGCATCTGAAGAAGCTGTTGAGTTTCCTGAAGCCATTCTTCATACTGTTTTCTTTGTGAGTCGTCTGATAAAGAAAAAAAGATTTATGTTCTGCTTCCATTCACTTATTTGTACACTGCACCTCACAGAGAGTTCATGATCATAATCGTTTCCAACTTACTGCCAAAACCTGGCCCAAAGTTTGGAGGGTTGGGTCTTGCAATTTGTGGTGGCATCTTCCCATCCTTAAAAGCAGATTAAGCATTAGCAATTAGTTCCTTTTTGCCACCTCTTTAACTGAGGTGAAATAAAGTCTAGAAATACTCATACACATACCGGCCCAAAAAATGGTGCAAAACCAGCCGTATCTGGGGCATGGGATCCTTGATTTTGTGGCATTCTGCAACAAAAGGAACAAAGGTGAACTTTTGTAGGACTATAAATTATAGAGATGAGATAAGAAACTAGCAAATCAGTTGTTACCTGTTCATAGCGATTGGCGCCATCCCCATGCTGTTCTGTACCATCACTTTGTTGATCCCTTTTAGAGCAACCATCTTCGCCTTCATTATTGGGTCGGTAATTGCATCAAAGTCTACACCAAAAAATAAATATATAAATTACCAGATTATATTGAGGCTTGTTAAATAGATTTGCGAGTTGTGAGAATTGAATAAAAACAGAGTTTTATTTTTAAGTACACGTAGAGCTTACCAATATTGGGGAAAAAGGGATCATTTGACCTTTGCCGTATCATGGCCTGCATCTGCCTTTGCTGTTGTTGCTCCTGTCTCTCTTGATCCAAAAGATCTTGAAGAAGAAGGGGTTGTTCATCTAACAGAAGAGGTCTATTCTGTTGGCATTGTTGTATTTGAGACCCAGGATTGAAAGGTGATGCTTGATTTTGGGGATTTATAGGAAGCTGCTGCAAGTTCACGTCAGTTTGTTGTCCATGTGAAGCCCCAAACCCTTGAAGTGGTGCATGCTGGTTCCCAGTCTGCAAACCTACAAGTGCTCTTTGGGATAAGGATGGATCCACTCTGCAACCCAAAGCGTGACCATGAGGTGGCCCTTGCAGCATAATGTTGGGGTCAAGGTTAGTCTCAGCACTAGGGTCGCAGGTGACAGAGGAAACTATAGATTCCCTTCTAGTTCCTTCTACTTTCTCCTTGACCAACAAGGTAGACAGCGCTGAAGCAGATCCAGCATCAATATCTCCACAAGTCTGCTCAAAAGGACCAGCGACATCATCTTGACAACTGCTAGAACTTACAGGTTGGATTTCAGTTTTGATGGTCTTTCCAGAATGATCCAAGACCTCTTTTGTCAGGCTGTTTTCTAATTTAACATTGCCAGTACCTTGGGTGCCTTCTGGGTGCGCCTGAGCTGAGTTACCTTTACACCTGGAATTTCTTTTCTCAGACAATGCCTTGTGAAGATCTGAGGAATCCCCATGGTCGTCATCTGTATGGTCGCTCAGATCCAAGTCTTCATTGAACATATCTTTTTTGTCCTCAAGGTTTAACTCAGGATCTGCGTAGGCAAGGAGATCAAACTTTCCAGATTCCAAAAGGTCATCAAGATGGAGGTCGTTTGTTTCCAGGTCTAAGTCTTTGGCATCATCTGTATCAAGGTTCAAATTGTCTAGGTCTTCATCGACGAGGTCTTTGACTTCTACATCATCAAGATCCTTTACAACGGTGTCATCTGTTTCAATCTTCTCAATTCCACCACAAGCCATTGGAATTTCCCCTGTTGCACCAGGGAGCAGTGATGACTCAGAGTGAGCAACCAAATCACTTCTAACCGATTGGCTAACAGGTACAGCCAGTGTAGAGTGGTGCAAGTTGTTCATGTGGTTGGAAGACTGCAAGTGACTAATGTGTATTTGTTGTGACTGACCCAACATGGGATTCATATACCGAGGACCTTGGTTTCCAGAAAAGGCCATGTTTTGGTTTCCCATGAAGACATGATGCCGTTGAGGATGGCTGGGATGCTCCAAAGCATTTGGCCCGAGTGGAAATCTAACTCTATTTTCTGGAGCCCTGTGGCACAACTCAATGAATGGTTGACCCATGATATTATGTTGCTGCACTGGAAGTCCACGTGGTGGGAAATGCTGCGGAAGGCCCATTTGCTGATTACCACCAATCGCTCTTACACCATCAACGGTGAGATGTTGTCTCATTTGTGGTGGAATATCATCAACTAATGGCCCAACGTGCATCTGATGTGGATGCCGCAGAAACTGTTCTTGATTTGGAGCACCAGGAGGAAATCTAAATCTGAAAGAAAGTATAATTACTCATTTGTATCGCTCATGACTAATAACTAATTTGTTAAGAGACTATTTACCTTTGTCCTTGCGGCCTCATGCCCATAATGTTCAGGTCTCTGACGAATGGAGGTCGGGAGCTCTGTGAATCATCAGGTATTGGTGCTCGCTGATTAACAAGAAAAGTCCCGGGATACCTTTGTCCAGTGTGAATTGGTGAAGATACCATTGAACCAGGATATGGAGGTGGGGGTCTACCGAACATCTCATTCTGTGGCCTAGAATCAGATGCAACAGTAGAAATCTCAGTCAAAACTGTAGAAGTTGCCTCTGGAAGTCCCTTTTCTCGTCTGATTGCACTTTTCTCTTTCTGTTGCTTGAGTATTAACTGGCGAAGTCGCTGGCGCTAAAAAGAGAGCAAAATGCAATTAATAATGTGTCCAGTAAAAAGACAACATTCGCTACAGCATTTACAGACCTGTTTCATTTTCTCTTCAGTCTCTCCAAGTAGTGGTTGGATCGTGTTGGGTGAATCTGAAGGATTAGCTGAGTTTCCTGGCACATCGTGCTGCAATCCTTCCCCTGTCTGCATACGAGGTGTCAGTGGACCTTGATCAAATGGATCATGGATAGGAGTCTGATTCGGGTTTGTCTGTTGTATGGAGAGGCCTTCACCAGAAATCCCAGAATGTTTTGGGGTTAAAGAATCAGAGTCAGAGGAATGAGCTAATGTCTCCGGCATTCTGCTTTGTGCTGGTCCAAGTGGATCTGTTTGATGGGCCATGAGGTTAACTCTGGAATTTGGTCTGGAATTGCGTTCTCCTAGGTGTGGAGCCCCAGGGGGTTGAGAACATGGGTCAACAAGAACTGTGCGCGGAGTTGTTTGCTGCTCATAAGAATCATTCTTGACTGGCCTAGGAGTTCCAGGGGGCAGTGAGTAGGGATCTAACATTCTCTGACTAACTGGAGATTTAGGGTATCTATCTCCAGGCCTTGGGGTACCTGGCATCTGAGCATAAGGATCAAAAGCACGAGAAGGAGATTGTCTGCGACTATTGAGTTGTGACTGAGAAAACTGATCAGCTGGTTCTGTTCTAGATACAGACTGTGAATAAGGATCAGAGTGTGGTCTTGGTGTACCAGGCATCTGAGCATATGGATTATGTGGTCGTGGGGTACCAGGAGGTTGGGCATATGGGTCAGGTGTTTGCTGTGGAAAGTCTGATTTAGGTATCGATGGTGCTTGTGAGTATGGATCTCGTTGCTGGTTCCTGCTCATAGGTAAAGGCTGAGCAAAAGGACTCCCTTGCCCTGGACGCATGATTCTGGCATCATTGTGGAAACCATCTCCCATGGATGGATGTGGAGTAAGAGGCTGATTTGAATAAGGGTCAGTGTGTTGTGCTTGAGAGAAAGTGTCAGATCCCCTTCTCAAGCCTTGCTGCCCTACACCAAATGGTTCCTGCTGCATCTGTGAAGGAGGCATGGGTGCTTTGAATACGGCCACAGACCCAGACTCATTACTTCCTGGAACAGGTGTTAACAGTGGCCTTGAGTAAGGGTCAGAGAGAATCATGCGGCTTTGGGCCATGCACTGGTACGGCTGTCCAGGTCTGAAAATATTGTCTCCAGGCACGCCACTACCCAAAAAGTGTCGAGTCTGTTGCTCAGATAATAGCCCTGGTCTTGGGGGATGCACTGGTTTGAGAAATGGTTCTGATGGTCGAGGTGTATCTGGAGGTTTTGCATATGGGTCTGCACCTGTCGGAGTTGGAGACCCAAAGGATTCATGAGCCGGTGAGGGACGATTTATTTCTGGCATGTCTGTAAGAGATCCTCTTTGAGGGGTGCTTGAGCCAGATGTCGGTGGCCTGGGGGTTCCCACAACTTTCCCATAAGGATCCCAAGGAGAAGATGGACGGGACCCAGATGATTCTGGTGAAAACATCTGAGGAGACTGAGGCTGAGATGAGGGCCCCTGGGGGTACTGCGAGTCTTGACTTGGAGTCTTTGCAGTAGATGAAAGCGGTGGAGGTTGAGGACGAAGAAATACATCATCTGGTGATATCCCAGGTGTCGATGTTCCAGGCATATGGGCACTTGAAAAGCTGTCCTTGGAAGTTAACGTTTGTAAAGGAGATTCATTACCACTGCTGGTCTGGGGAGGACTATCATCATTGGTTGTGTCTCCACCGAACTGAAGTTGTTGCTGCTTCTGAAGCTGTTGCTGCTCATTTTTGACCTGTTCCAGCTTTTGTGTAGCTTCAATTTTGGCCTGCTGTTTGCTCTTTTGTCTCATTTGCTACAACACACACAGACATTATTGTTAACAACAAAATGAAGCATACTCATACAAATATATTACCCATCAAAGCAATCAAACAGATTAGATTTGAGGTAAGTTAAATATTAGTAAAGTGATTTCAAGTACCTGTCTGAACTTCCACTCTTGCTCTTGCTCAGACTCCTTGTGCTTCAGCGGGTCCTTGAAGAGCAGGTCGGTGTCCATGGGAACATTTGGATCAAAAACATCAGCCACCGGATGCTGTTGCTGCCTTTTCATTGTGTCATTAGACAACTGAACTTTGTTGATACGAAGGGCTGCTCGGTTATCTCTCGCCTTTTGCTAATGGGAAAACAGAAACACATTTTATATATATATATATATATATATATATATATATATATATATATATATATATATATAAAAAATAATAATAATACATTTTATTTATTGGGCGCCTTACAACAAGTGCAATTTAAAATTACAGTAAAAAATACAACAGTAAAACAAAACAGTAAAAGTTTAAGAACAGCACAGTTATTATTTAAGGGAATAGGCCAATCTAAAAAGATGAGTTTTGAGATTCGATTTGAAATGTGGGAATGTATCAGTGTTGCGGAGGTCAGGAGGGAGAGAGTTCCAGAGTTGGGGGGCATAACGACTGAAAGCCCTGCTCCCCATAGTAAAAAGCCGGGCAGACGGGACAGAGAGTAGAGGAGAGGAGGAGGAGCGGAGAGAGCGAGCAGGTCTGGCAATAGAGAGGAGATCAGTGAGATTTGAAGGTGCAAGGTTGTGGATGACTTTGAATGTGAGGAGCAGAATTTTGTATTGAATGCGGTGTTGTGATGAGGAGCCAGTGGAGCTGTTGTAGAATGGGTGTGATGTGGTTGATGGAGGGTGTGCGTGGGCAGAGCAGGTGATATTGTTTATGTGAGATGTGAAAGAGAGGGTGCTATCAAGGAGGACACCTTAACCTCTGGGGAGGGAGGGATGGAGGAGCCATCGATAGGAATGGAGAAATGTTCAGTCTTACTAAGGGTAGATTTAGTGCCTACCAGAAGAAGTTCACTAGTACATAAAAAAAAAAAAAAAAAAATTATATATAATATATGAGAGGAGATATATATATATATATGAGAGTATAGCAGATATATATATATATATATATATATATATATACATACATATTCTTTCTTTATATATATATAGTTTGTCACAAATTAGTAACGGAATTAATAAAAATAAATAAAATACAATATCTAACCTACTAAGAATACATTTCTCAATGGCATTGTAAAAAAGCAGGCCTTTTACAAAATTGAATACAAGAATATCTCACCACATAAGGAGCTCTTTCCTGAGAGCTAGCTTTCCTCCATAACTTTGCAATTTGCTTCACACGAGTTGCCCAATCTGTAAAAAATGCAAGATGTTTAGTCTCCAGCTTGAGTTAACTTGAATAATTTTAAAAAAGGGGATTCACCAGGAAATTCATCCTGAAGATTTGGGAAGTTCATATTGGTGTAAAGAACAGGAGCAACTGTAGCCATTTCTCCAAGAGTTTCCTCTTTCTCCCACTTCAATGTGCTCCTCTGAGCGTTAGACATTGTGTCCGTCTCCACTTCTGGTGGAGGGACGGTTCCAGAAACAGGACCAGAAGCCCATGGAGCAATAGCATCACCCCCCATCTGGCTGAATTTCTTCTCTCTGCAGTGGCACATCAAACCAAGTATTGGGTACTTGATTAAAAGTGTATAGGTGTTTAAAAACAAAAACACAACTCTAACATCCCTCACCTAACATTTTCTGGGAAGGGCATGCGATGGACAGCAGAAAATGTGCCAGAAACAGCAGTTCCTGATCCCATGGGGTTTGGGGGAAAGTGGGTGCTTTGCCCCATCATGCCATTCATCATAGGCATGCGTGGGAACATTCCGCCAACCTCTCCTTGAATGACATCACAGAAACACAAGCGCCCTTAACATGTGCTGAAATAATGAACACTAATAAAGTTTAAACTACATCGTTTGGCTGTTTCAGGTGAGAAAAAGCAGCAACCTTATACCTGTGTTCTGGAGAGGCATTGCTGATGCATTGGGGCCAGTGTTGGGTGGATGAGGAAGCTGAGGCTGGCTCGGGTTTGGACTGAGAACCGCGGTGAACAACTCTTCCACATCCTTGCCTTCCAACTCTAAATGAAACAAACATAGAGAAGAGAAAACTATGATGTTCTTTCAAAGCCTTTCTTACAAAGTGGTTGTTGCAAAACAGGTTATTGTGCTTTTTTTAGCGAATTAAATGAATGTTTCTTTTTGTACAGGTTTGTGAATTGGTAATTTTGAATGAACTGTTGCCCGAAATTCTAAATAAATGTATATTATTCTGAGTAGACAGAATTTTTAGATTGAAGTGAAAATAGACAATGCAATAGTAGTTACAGAGCAGTTCAATGGCTCAAATAACACAAATAAATGAGAAACTACAATGTTCTCTTCAAGTGTACAGGTTTTAAAACCTTTATAACCATAAATTGAAAAAAGAAAACAAATAAATCACTAGGAAGAAACAAACCTGGGATTTTGTAAAGCTTACTCAGAATAGCTCCTGTAGAAAAAGGAAATAAAATCAGAAATTAATAATAAATACAATGCCCTGTGAAATTCTTTAAAAAAAAAGGTTGAATGACAAAGAAGAATCAACAAAATCTTCAGCCCTTCGATAAGAAACTAATTTTTTCTCATGGAAAGCAATGCTACAAGAAAACTGTTAAACACATCCATGTTATCTCTTTTCAATGCTAATCAATATCTTCATTAAAAAAGCAGGATGTTTTAATAATGGACTAGGACTATTAAAGGAAAAATCCAGACAATCTTGAGATACAGCTCCTTAAGGAGATTTTTACCATTTTATTTCAACACTTCTAATCATGTAGAAGAACTTTTGGCCTTAAAGAAATGTCAATACTAATACCATATTTTCCCTGTTTCAGCATTACATCATGTTGTAAGACTAGTGGAAATTGAACCATTGATTATAATATGAAAGTAATCTCACCATCTGAGACCATCTTGTCTAACTCGGGACTCAGTATGACATCCAGAGGTTCTTCTTGTAGTGGTCGTGATGTTCGAGCAGGACCCGGGTGAGAGGGAACCGAATGATGGTCTGGTAAGGTACCAAGGTCCAAACCAGCTGAAGGGAGTAAACAAAATCTCGAACTTATTCATCAACAATATTAAACGTGAATTTGCGGCTGCGAGATCGAATAAACAAAGAGGGTGCAGACTTATAAAAAGTCATTATAGGAAATAAGAAAAATGTTTTTCTTGCTCACAACAGTTCTTTTTACAACTGAAGAAGGAAAGTAATGGTGAACTTTAAAAGTTGAAGAATTGCTTTTCCACATTTTACCTCTAATTAAACATGTGTACATCACATTCTGAAAACCTTTCCCCTTAACAGTTTGGGACTTGCTTTGAGTTACATCACTCAAACCGCTAGTTTCTTCACAGCAAGGCCATTCCACAGAGAGCAGGGAATGTGTCCTTGCCAACAAAAAGCTGGCAATTCTGAATAAATAACACCACAAAGCAAATTGGTCCCTGGAGAAAATGAAAAAGAACTACGCACAGCATGTTTTAAGCTTAATTCAGTCAAATGTCAGGGACTGCAAACATTCAGAGCTACCAAACCTAGCAAACATTTGTTGTCAAGAGGTTTATGTTCATGAAAACATGCGGTTTGTTTAAGGTTAGTAAAACAGGAGCGAAGAGCCAAGTACAAGCACATCAGGAAAGGGTTTGTGCAGAAACTAGCACAACAAAACAACCGAAAGATCTGTGTTTGAGCGAAGGGCCAAGAGAAGGGCAGTTTTACTTCTGTGAGAACAGAGCTCTTACCGAAGAGAGAGGGGGAACTGTCCACCTGGAAAGGGCATAAATCAAGACCTACAAGAACCCAAACCAAATAATTATAAAAAGCACAAAAAACAAAGGATGGTGCAAAGACAAAACCAATATGTAGAAACAGAGAAACTATTAGAATGCAAAAATAAACAAAGGAAGATGCATTCGGGGTGGTGCATGGTTGCAGTTGGATTTGTGAGATTGTTAGAGCATCTGCAAGAGAGAAGGCAAAGGGGAGACTCTTTCAGACCAGATCTACCTGATTCAGAGCCTGGCTTGACCAGGTCATCGGAGAGCATTCCCAGAAGATCATCATCTGAGTGCAGAACGAGCTCGGTTAATGGATCCTCCACATTGACTAGAGATCAAGAACAGAAGCGGAGTATCCAAATTAACAACCAAGAGCTGCTGAAGAAACGTTCAGCGTCGACTCCGGAGTAAAATTAAATGAGGGAATTTTAATTTTAGACTAAAGCCTTCCTCTATAGCCAAAACAAGGAAACCTTGATTAATTTAGATCTGTAAAAATTTTATTTTTTTATAACTAGAAAATGTAACATTTTTTAATTAATAGTTTTTTTTGTTGCAAAAAATCATTTTTATGTTTCTATTTTTTTACTAAGACATTGTAAACATTCATTTATTGTATTATCTAAATATAACATTTTAGGCATGCCTCCAAACTCAAGTGCTGGAGATTTGTGTTTAAAATACTCTGATGAGCAGAGCTCTGTTGGACTGGGTGTAAATGGGTTGAAAGAAATTAAAAAATGGTGAAGAATGAGGCGTCTGAACAAGCTCTTCAGCATCTAAAAGTATGCAAATATTGGTTAAAGAAAGACCTTGAAAAACAAACATAAAACATTTCCATTGCAAGCTTCTACTGCGTAAGGCATCACAGGGAGAGTTGGGTAGATGTTCATAATGTACATTTGTGTCTTTTTATCTTTTAAATATCCCAACACAATTGAGCTTACGCAGTGGCCGAGCTTTAGAAGAGACTGGAGTGGAAGTGGTACTCAGGAGCGGGTCGGAAGAAGGATCCAAAAAGCTGCTGCTCTGGGATTTGCTGTCTGAATGATTGACTTCTTCCTCAAAATGTCGTGTTTCCAGAGCCGCCTTGGTTTGCCTGCTTTTATCCAGAAGCGCTTTCCCGAAAAATGCTTCCTGTAGAATTAACATGAGCAAATTATTCAAGCATTATTGTCTTGAGCTCTTAAATATTCGGATGTTAAACATTATTTAAACATTTAAGGTAGCAAAATAAGTCTAGGTTAATACGTTGAAGATAAAGTTATCTTTTAAAGAATATTAGCCCGACATCCTTATTTTAATGATTAGATAAGGCAAGAAGCTGAGACAATTTCTAATTTATCATCTTTTTTTTTGTTTAACACAGGGCTTGGATTCAGTTCAGTGAATAAAATCTTCTGTGTAAATGTCAAGATAAAATTTCATTTTTGTTCAAATAATAAATAATTAATTTTCTGACTGATAATAAATTGTGATCAGTGAGATACGATTGGTAGCTCACCTGTAGGTATGAAGGGAAAGTCTCCTCAAGTTTGGTTTTCTTCTTCCTGTATCTCTTCTTGACTTTCTCCAGGGGCTCACTGATGGTGGGATTTTCATCCACAGGAGTGTCTGGCTCGTTCCAACCTAGTGAGAACCAAAACTTGATGCACCAACCCTGTAAAAACAAGTGCTAAAGGGATTTCCAGACTGTACCTTCTTCCTTTCCTATAAGATTCTCTGTGAGTGAAGTTGTGGAGTCTCTCCGACAGACAGTCCGCTTGCCTTTTCCTTGTCCTGCCTTACTTCTCTGGCGCACCATGAACCCACCGATGCCTAAAGCAGACAGAAAAGTAAGGAAATGAAGAAGGTGGTGGACACCTAAACTGCTTCCTGGAATGAGTAACATCTTTAGTGATGGTTTGACATTTATCTCCATAATTTAGGAAGACACATGAGCGAATGGCTTGGAGAAGGTGATTTATCTTGGTTACACTTCTAAGAAACTTTTCAAAGAAAGTGTATTTCTAAGGTGCACACCATTGACGAACCGAGCACAGCTTAGTTTAGAGATCCTAAAGTGTGCTATGTCCGAGATTGCATAGAAGGTATTTAAGCAAATGACAAAAGCAAAATAAAAGTGGTTGTATTTTCAATTCACTACTTATATCTGCATATTTGGCCTTATGTTAAGACTAATCCTTGCTTTTTGACAAAATTCAGTCTTACTGTAATGGCAAATAGGGCCAGGAGCCTGGTTTGGTAGTTTTAAAGCTAACTGAATAAATGTATTAAATATACACCGCTAAAAAAAATAAGACAAATCATAGTGACTGATAATCCAGACCTCCATGGGTTAATATGTTCGATTTTGATTGTTAATCAGCACAATAACCTTCGAGGTTAAATACCTTCAGACAATGAATTAAATTATTCAGTGTTTACTGAGTGTCTCCTTAATTTTTTTTTGAGCAGTGTAATTTAAATAAAAAAGAAAACAAGACTGAAAACAAAACTCAATGGCATTCAAGGCCAATGACACGAAGGGAATTAATTGTTTTAAAAGTAAAAAAAAAACAAACATGGTTAATTAAACTCATAATGAGTCACTGTGTTGAACGAGAGAGAAATACCAAGATCCAAGGTAGACGTACTAAAACAATCACAGTACTTGAGTGACAAACAAACTCTGTTATTCAGTGAAAATACACACTAAACCTTCCAAAATTCCACAGTTAAGCTCGGGTACAACTAAGGTGACGAGATGAAAAAAGAAAGACAGTGCTGAAGTGCTCATGTCTGTAGTGTATTCTCTTTGGAAAAAAAGAGAAGGCAGGCAGTGCTTGAAAAGGAAGTTACATTAAAGAGATTCCTTCTTTAGTCTGAGAAAAGCTCAGAGAGAACCCTCTATCCAGAGTTCTCCCCGGCTAGGAGCTTTAAAGAGCAAAGCACTGTGGGATGCTATTTAAAGTCCAGAATTTGCTGCCGCACTATTTCACAGTCCAGCGGAGCTGTCCTTTCCGATAAGTGCACCTTTCTTTCTCTCGCTCTCTTTCCCTCTCGCTCACCCGGCCTGTATGGCTTCCTCTTCCTCTTCTTGTTGCTGTCGTTGCCGTCGACCCCTTTCAAGTGGTCATCACAGTGCTCACGCTCCGGGCTGGAGTCAGATTTCCCATCACAGTCCATCGGGTCACCCTCTGCATTGCAGCCAAACATCATAGAAAAGAGTCAAGGCAAATATTGAACGAAAAGAAACTCTTGTGGAATCATTGTAGGTTCTATTCCAGGGAATGTGGGGGTGAAAATGTTGATATCTGATCTAATTAGTCTAATATTTCTACCAAAGGCATATCATTTTAATAAGCCAACATAAATAATGTCTGAAAACCAATTATAATTCTTTCGTGTCGTCGAATGCATTTTTGACTTCGGTAGCAATCAAAGGTTGTGTCTCGTAATTAAGTTTTAAATAAGAAACTACGACCCTCACTCCTTCATGACCTTTAATTCTGTAAACTGGCATTTGATATAATGCATCTGGAAGTGAGGGGGTTAGACCAGTGGCCCCATTCCCCCTCATTACCCCCTGCCTGCTCTCTCAGACTGGCGCTCTGATGGAAGGCTTGGCCATTAATTCAGTTAGAACCGTCCAGCCTCTGATCATTGAAATGCCAAGCCAGGTATAATTTGCTGACTGCTGTTTTCAAAGGCTCTCTTCTCTATCCAAGCCAAATTCATTTCATGGCTCACCTTCCTGTCGACTTCTCTCTCTTTCCCATCACTCCACTGGTTCCAGCTAGAGCCACTCTGTTTTACAGGTTTGGCTTACAGCATGTGTTTTACGCTATTTTTTCCTCACCAAAAGCAAATGCTAAGTTATTTTTTCATTTATGTTATGCTACATGTGTTCAAGGCATGTTATACCTTCTTCTGCTAATTCTTTGAGTTATGTCTATGTGACTCTATGGTATTTTAGCACACCAAATAAAATATATGGTAAAACACAGGGCCAAATAGACAAATTTGCTAGAAGCCAATTCGTTTATTAAAACGTATTGAAATGATCACACATAGTCTACTGAACCAAGACGGAACATAGTGTAAATTATTTTATGATCAAAGGAAAATAGAAAAAATATTTTAGCTCAGTCAATAATTTCAAGCGAGGCAAATAAAAGACAGAAGACACACATGCTATGATTTAGGAGGATTTACATTTTTGAATAAAATTATATTTATAATATACATATATTTTGTTACATTTTATGCAATGTTATGTTTTATTATGTTATTTTATGTACTGTTTGCATTTTTTAATGTTGATCTGCTCGTTTGCTATGTTTCTATTATCTAAGGTGTCCTTCAGAACCTTGAAAGGCTCTCTAAATAAAAAGCAATATTATTATTATTATTGTTAATTTACAATGTGCAGCTACTGTAGCAAGTGATTTACAATAAGACGATTGTAGGTCAATAAAATGCATATCATATTTAGGGACAAACGTATCCATTACCTCTACAGTCATCCATGTCTCCATCTCTGAAGGGCTCTAAACTAGATTCAGGAGGAGTTTGTAGGACGGCAACACTGTTCTGATTAATGATCTTCAGCTTCAGTTTGGGTTTGGGACGTCTACGCCGGGAATTCTGGGCAGACAAACTCTGGAGCTGACACAATCCTGACTCAGTCAGACAAACACCATCCTGAGTGTACGTCCTCTGGAACTCTAGAACAAGAAAGAGGAAATAGTGTTTTTTTTTTTTTTCTGGCAATTTTAAAATCGCAAAAGAAAACTTCAGCCATGAACATAGCAAAAGAAACATAGGGTTGTGAAGACAAAAAGCCTTTATAAATACCATTTTCTTTGACTCTTGTTTGAACTGGTGCAACGTGTGGAGGATCGCTGACATCCATAAGCTTTGCCACTGCGCCCCCTGTAAAAACAAGTTGAAATCCTGACTAATGTTCAGCCCCAACACTAAGACTTCAACATCATTTATCATGGTTTTTATTGATAAAGTGACAGCCTGTGGCCAATAAAAGCAGATTACATTAACTGCTGCTTCAATCACATGAACAGGTTGCATTTTTGATTATAATTTCAGGCCATCTGCTTTTTTTTTTTAACAAACTGCATTTTTCTTTCAGTGACTAAAACCCTGTAGTGTGCATCCTGTGTATAAAAATTAAGTATTGAAATACAAGGCATATGCAAACTCCCTGTTTGGAGAGAATTGTATATATATATATATATATATATATAAACTATGACATGAAACAATAAAAAAAATTCACATGCATTAAAAGTAAAAGGACAAGAGTTTGTTTTGATCGATTGATATCAAAATAAAATCCTTCCTCAAATGCTGAACGTGTGCAATATACGTGTTCCGTGTGATGGATCTTATTACATCAACGCTATCATTTTTCATCTCATGTCTAGTGAACCCACAGAGAAGAATCCCTTACCAGGAGAGGGCATAGTGAGCATCCTACACAGAGTGCAGTCAAAGCCCTCATCTGCAGCATTCTCCACCTCTTCATCAGAGTTCAGCCCCTGACACGAACCATGAACCCACCTGCAAGTTCACAACTCAGCATTAACCCCCTCTCCAAACATTAAGCACTTTAGCAGTCTCAGGAGGCAATATCATAGTAAATATCACAGGCTGAATGCAATGAATCAACCGACCCCTGCATCAAGCTATTACCCCTGACATTATTTTATCACGCCATTATAAAGAGCCGCCCACCTGTCACACAGCCGACACTGGATGATGAGCTCTTCCTCTCTGTAGCTGCGCATGCACACAGGACACACTGTCAAACTTGCACAGGGTCCACATTGCGTGTAGTTATTTTGCCAGTCACAGCGCATCCCGGGCGACGTGGCTCCACAGTGAGTACACAACACACACCTGGTGAAGAACAACTGTTACACACTGTGTGTGCATGTCATCACTTGTATATGAAATATGTTTCACACTCACTTTCATAATGTGAGCAGATGTGTGCAACAGAGTGATTGTGAACAGTGCTGCCTTGAAATTAAACATCAAAATACCTCAAGCACAAGAAAAGCTCTGGGTGAATGCACTATAATGTAGATCAGGGGTGCTCATTATGTCGATCGCGATCGAGCTACTGGTAAAATTGAAACAATATCAGGTGATCATCCATCCCGTCACAGTTCAGTAAAGTTAGCTGCAGATTCACGGATTCGGTTTTCTCTGCTCAATAGCTGGAGACCTGAATGTTCTAAGTAAACAAATAATACCTATTTTTAATCTGTGTTATGTAGCGGACAAACTACAAAACGTTTTTTATCAAAACCAGTTTCCCTCGGCATTCGCAGAAACACATTACCGTCTATGAGCAACCCGCTGACATGGAATCGCTTAGGGACCGTCTGCAAATGACCAGATCCAAAATATGTTTTACCCAGAATATACTTCATAACTTCATTCTAAATTGTTCTATTACAACCAAAATCAAGCAACACGCCACTCCTCACCTGCATATTGTACTGCACGACTCAGTTTCAATAAAATATTGACAAATTTATTAGACCATCATTTTTATTCTTGATTATTTGGATCAAAGCTCAATTGCTCCCATAAAAATCACTCTATTACCATCAATTCAGGTCACACACAACTGTTCTAATGATTCAATTCAGTGTAAGTCATCAAATTAAACTCAAGTTATTATAAAAAATGTAAATAATTAATTTTTATGTGTAAACTCTGTCAATTTTTGTCAATTCTCAATAAAGTTGAAAATAATTGTTTGTTGATGTTTTACATTTTTGTAGCGGGTAGATCACTTTGACTTGGTCATTTTAAAAGTAGCTCACAAGCTGAAAAAGTGTGAGCACCCCTGATGTAGAGCATTAGCAGTTTTACTGGGAACTGCATGTGACTTTCAAATAGATAAACCCTATGTGATGTTATTTGATGTTACAGATCAAAAACAAGCAATGACGACAAAATTAAGGTACAAAAAAAAAAAAAGAACTGCTCTCTAGATACCATCAGTGTAAAATGTTGAATTTTAAATTTAATCACAACAAAGTGACATTCCATTCCTGTGAAAGATATTTTAAGGATTGGTTATTAGCTAGTGAGTAATGAGTAATAACTAAGTTTTATGTGCCTTTTAGAATCTTAAAACTTATTTTTTAGCTTCAAATCATTAGCAAGTATTGTGCAAATGACTAGACCATGTTTGTGATTGTAGAATATTAACATTCTGTACAGTAGAAACAAGACATCATACCTATACTAAGAAAACATCTTTTTTTTCTCTGACTGACACAAAGCTAAGGGTGATGTAGAGTCAATGAAATGGGTGTTGGTGTGTTAATCCAGGCATTAACTCTGGGCACAAGAAGCCTGAGTTTTCAATCAGAGAGCGATATTTTTATGTATTGTTATTAATCTTAATTAAGTTTATTACAACCATTGAATGACAAAACTGTTGAGGTTTTGCCAATGTGCACCAAAAAGACAAGGAAAAACCTTCGTCTAAATGATTTTGAAAATTAATTAAAAAAGAAAAATAGATGCTCCTTTAAAATGTATTGTGTTAAGTTTTTTTTTGCACTGTGACAAAAGCCTTTTTTCTTTTTCATTTTGGTGCTACCAGAACCAGGGCAGTGCCTAAGCATTTTGGCAAACCAAAGGCACGCAAACAAGCCGCCGGTCTATCTATCACACAGTTGCAGACAACACTCTGAAAGCACTAAGCTCGGCGGTGATCCAAAGATGCTTCTAAATTTAGAGAATGCTGCTTGTGCGTGTATGTGTGCGTATGGGTGTGTGCGCGTGTGTGTGTGTGCGTGTGTGTGTGTGCTCATACGTACCACTTGCACTTCCAGCTGCCTTTGGGAACATTCTGTAGTGGTGGATCCAGACAGTATGTGTGGTAGCTAATGTCACAGTCATCACAGAGCAGCAGTCGCCCCGGGTCACTGGCCTGACCACATGCCTCACACACTGTGCACTCCAGACAGCGCCAGCCTTTACTCAACACCACTTTTGTGATCTAAAACGGAGACACACACGCAGCACACCTGAGTTCAGAGGTCTGAGATCCGTTTTGAGTAAATCAATCAAATCAGATTCAAACATGTATTAAATGTGCTTCATCTGTACACTACTGGAAAAGGGAGCATATGTTGCCAATTAATAAGCAGAATACATAAACACATACTCAAATTAATCTCTTCAGTAAAAGGATTAAATAAAATGTTTTCCATGTTTCTTTACAGTGTTTCCCGTTCAGTGATCTTACAACTAAGAATGCACTTTAAAAAAATTAAACCCGATTAATGACAATATACATTTATCATATATAAACACCTCAACATATTTTCGAGAAAGGTCTGAAATCAAAATCCCTTCTCTTGCAACTGGGTTCTAAGCAGAACCACTGGAGGTTTATTTAAACTAAACCTGCAGAATTCATCAGGAGCTTTAACAGAAAAATCACCCTGATGAATTTATCTGTCATTTAGCTCTTTACCTGATAAACATCTCCAATTCAGTCCAACAACAGAAGACACTCGCTTAATAGGCTGCTTCATAATCCTCTTAAAATTTTACGCTTTACCCCGAGGCTTCTTCCCTCCAGGTTTTCACACACACGGACCTGTCGCTCTTATCTCCTGCACCATTACCCTTCCCTCCAGATAAACGCACATCATAATTCACATCATTACGTCTCATGAACTATACTGTGAGTGATGGGTTGGTGTCTTACCTTAATATTAACGCAGAAGGGATGGTAGCACTGGCCGCACTGAGAGCAGGCTAGCAGTCGGCCCTCCGCACCCCGACCGAAGCTCCCACACACGACACACATGTCCTTGACGCATGAGAGAAAATCAGTCACCCATGATGCCAATACTGCAAATGCTTTGATTGGACGGAATACGATGTTAACATCTCAAACAATGCAAGTTTTCCCACTTCATTTAGAATTTGCACGCAAACAACTTTAAAACAACAAACATCTTATCAGCTAAAAATCAACCATAGGCCATCCAAAAGCGCAAAGCTGCTTTTGAAGCGAAAAGTGGAACTAGCCAGCAGTTTCCATGTTAGAAGATGGTCAAAAGGGTGAAATATGACATAATAAAAATCTAAAGCTAGTTTCACACTACATGCGAAAGCAGCACATGAGCAAGACGTAAAACAAGAAAGCCTCCACTTGATTTGAAAAATGCTTCCTAGTCTACTTACTTGTTTCAGTGTAAAGGAATCCGTGGTGGAGAACATGACGACGGTGTTGTGCATCGAGTTTTCCTCCTCCTCCTTCACCACATAGGGTGAATCCAAGAAGCTCACCTATAACAGAACACAGGTTTAATCAGCACAAATCAAATATATTGACACTGTAGTGTATTGTACTTAAGTCTGACCACTTGTCTACTTTAGTAATACAATTGACAACGATGTATTAATGTGAACGGCCATTTTTTGATTGTTGATATATGGCATTTAGAGGAAACAAATGGGAATTCAGATTTTAAGTCTACGAATCCCTAATAATGAGCTAGGTTTGCTGAATAGTATTGGTTTATAGTTTGCTGTGATCAATTAACTCTTGCCACTGAGAACCTGTTTTATCGTAGCGGATGGAAAGGGAAAACAAAGCTGCTTTTATTATCAGGGGTTTGCTGGTACACACACACCTCCCGTTCCACAACACCGTTCTGTTTGAGCTGCTGAAATCAACTGGAATGAGCTTCAGGTAGATTTTACAGTGGGCTTTGGTTTGCTTGGTACTTGAAAGTGCACATCCAAACAACGAACCCTCTGAATAACAGCAGTGCATGAGGCGGGTACCAGAAGTATTTTCCAATGGTTTTCAGAATTACAGAAACTCGTGAATAAATATGAACATATGAAATACTTTTATTTTAAACATCATCATAAATCCTCAAACTCAAATTAATCATTCAATTATTGTGCAGCTCTATTAGGTGTTAAAAATATGCTATATGCAAAAGTGTAGCACATGCATTATGCAGGAAGGCATACACAATACAGTTTATTTATAAATTATATGTTGGTTTCTGCAAGTTTCAATCAAATTTAAGACCTATGTCATAACAAATACAAAGGTAAACAGAGAATCACAAATTTATAGGAAAATAAATGTAATGCATTTGAAGAAAAAGTTTTGTAAACAGTAACATATAAATTGTTAGCAACAGGCCACATTTGTAGTCACAATACAGTGAGCTAAAATTTGTTCTGGTGAAACAAAAACCAACAAAAACAGAATTCAGTTGAGCTTTACACTGATATCTGAAAAATTATTTAAGACCTAAAATCACAAATGTAAGACTTTTTAAGGATTAAAATTAGTTTTTAAATTGTTGGTTGAGCTACTATTGACTATTTTAATAGTACACCCGTAGAAAAGGAAGTAAATATGAAATGGTAATAAATGAGCATAAACTCAGCTAAAAAAAGCTGAGAACAACATTCCAACATTTGATCACCATGTTGGTTCAGTCTCCCCCTTTATAAGTCATTTGTGTGGGGAAAATGTCAGCATTTGCTATTTTGAAAAGGCCATTTGGGCCGGGGGCTGCTGCTGCTGAGCTTGAGTGCATTTCTCAGGCTTTAATGTGAGCATTAAGCACATCTGAGTGCTGTTTTATTTATGCTGGTAGAGGTGGTGCTTCATACCCCAGGGGTCACCACTGGGCTGCTCTCCATCTTTAGCCTCGAGCGTCCCCTGCCACCTCTTCCAGACAGGTTCGATCCTCTGGGCCGTCGTCGTCCAGGAAAACCAGATCCACGACCCTAGAGTAGGACAGATAGATTATAATCTTAATTTCAACACACACTTTGAAAAAATTGAGTGTAGAGGTAATTTTTTACCAGATAATTGCAGCTAAACACACATAAAACAAACAGGAGTTGGACAGTGAAACTGAAACAACTGATATAGAGGACTACTGGTGAAGAGAGTATTAGTGCTGCAGTGTGTTTTGAGAAAATTCAACCATTCTGCTTCAAAACAGATTCCAGGTCACAGCATGATACTGGTGGAAGAAATTCTTTCCTGACTCTCCTCCAAATCTGCTCAATAATATTCAGATCTGGAGGATGTGCAGCCCATGGTTCTTAATACAAGTTTTAAATTATATATTTGCTAATTATTTGTCTATTTCAACACATTTTTGATTTAAACACATTTTAGTGTATTTTTTTTTTTCAAGATATTGTTTTGCATTTGCAAAGCTTTGGTCAGTGATTTGCTTCCACAGACATGGTTGATGCCTCTATGGAAGGCACCACACCAGTTGCTCCATCCCCAGCCTTGACCCTCTGGGCTTCGATACTACACCGACTTCCAGATCAGATTTCAGGCCCGGATCAGTCTGTTCTCACAGCTTCGGAAGGTGTCACATTGCGTTTGCATCCAAGCTGAAACTCTGGCCCAATTCCCACTTCCTCCCAGGTAATTACCTTACTGCAGCCAAGCACTGCTACTCAGACAGGAGACGTCAACTTCATTTAGAGATATTGCCTAAGGAAGCTTGACGCACTCTGTCGCTTTTACAGTCTGAGTCTAATTTGTGCAAAAATGAATTATGGAAAGGTAAAAAATAGACGAGAAAAAGGATAGCACTCCTATAAACCTTCTTGGGTGCTGCCAGAGAAGAGCACTTGTTATAAAAAGCTGCAACGATACGAAGGATGGAACTACAGTCTCATGCACATGCATTTTTAGGGAGGCCTAAAATGTTATGCATAAACATGCATTTGTTAAATATTACTTTAACAAACATATTGCACATGCAATCACGCAACATTATAAAAGCTAAAAGAGTGTGCTATGCTGCGGTTTAGATTGTTGTTAGGATAAACCTCATATAACATTTTTTGGAGAGAAATAATGAAGGATAAGTCAAGAATCCTCGTAGTAGTAGTGCTTTTCAAACACAATTAACACTGTACTCTGATGCTCTAACCATTATTAAGTAAAGGTTTAATTTCTATGCGTGGGTCTGTGCACTGGCGTGTGTGCTAATGAGTCTCTGGCATGTGTGGTAAAGTTTGCACAAGATGTAAAATCGAAAGCTAAGAAGGAGAAACAAAGGCTCGTCTCTAGTGATACCATTTGAGGACCGGGTCGGTTCAGCCTTTAAAAATGGTCAAACTTGAGCTGAATTCTCTTGGCTTGAGCCTGGTTCATCTGAGCTCTATTTCTCTTAACATAGGGTTTCTTAGCTAGCTCTATGCTGACTGCCGTTAAGCTATATGACATTTCCAATGGCTACAAAATATATCCAAACCTAATATCTTTCAGTAATACAATTAGGTAATCAGCTTTTGCTTAATAAAAAAAATCTCAAAAGGTAAAATTAATCTGCTTACATTTTTACACAAAGACCCAAATCTTTTTTTATACAGAAAAGTTTGTCTGAAAATCCATCAACTTTCTTTACAGTAGGGAACAGTATTGAGCGTAATAGTTAAGCACATTTGGATACTAAATGACTCCAGAATGTTTTTGTAAAGATAGACCCTTATATGTCTACACAACCCTTCACCCCCTCCACTCATTTACCAATCTCTGGGTCCAGATGGGCTGGCCATGCAAGGGCCTGGTCTGAGGGCTGTCCCAAGCGTCCGAGCGCTCTGGAGACCAAGATGGCGAGCTCATTGCGCTACGGTTACTCCATGCACCCTGAGGCAAAGCGGCAGGGATGGGAAGGGATGGGGGGGAGCAAAGGTGAAGAGGGGAAGATGAGAGGCAATAAAAAGCAGCAACATAAATGTGAAAGCCAGCAACAAAACAGAGAATGTCAAACAAATGCAATATTTTAACACAAATGCATCAAAACAAGAGAATTGTGTGAGTTTGGGATCGTTTCCTGAAACATGACTGGGGGATGTGTTACATCCTCCACGTAAAACTCCATTAGCCCTCCATGGAAACAGCCTTGTTTAGGTGTTTGGTACAAAACAAGAGAGATCTTTTCTCTTTGGGATAAACAGAGAATTTCAAAAAGCACAAAGCATCACGGGGAGCATTGAGGCTGTTTAACGGGCTAATGAGGGTTAGTCTGTCTAATTATAATGTATAGCTCAACAGCGGGAGGGCTTTTTCTTTTACAAAGTGAAAATTATTTTAGAACTATACATAATGAACAACATCCGTATGCTGGTTCTTCTTCCTGTTTCGTTTTTGT
Source organism: Danionella cerebrum (assembly GCA_007224835.1). Lineage (NCBI taxonomy): Eukaryota > Metazoa > Chordata > Actinopteri > Cypriniformes > Danionidae > Danionella > Danionella cerebrum. The sequence continues at coordinate 139,475 of SRMA01026317.1, forward strand.
TGCCATACATCATTTTGTCTCAAACCAATACTTAATGGAATCAATTTAGACCAAACTACTAGGGGTGTAACGGTACGCTAAAATCGTATTCTGTTCGGTACAGTGTCTTGGAGAGTTCGGTTCGGTACAAAAAATAAGAACTTACATTATCTTTATTTTGAAAAGCTGCCAATACACAATAGAATTCTTGCATAAAATAAATAAAAGTGACACATTTGGGTGATATTTTAAATAAATTGCACTCTTTATAAAGAAAAACACGTTTTTTTAAATAAAAAATGAAATACTGCAACTAGTTAGGACCTGAAAACTTTTAACACTAGCAACAGCTTCAGCTTGTATATCAACAAAACTAACTATTCAAGTTTTAGGCTAAAAAGATTAACCTATCCACATTTTCTGAAGAGAGCACAGATCTGGTTGCAGTGACAATATCTCCAGCAGTAGAAAATGTTAGATGTGTTGCCTGCCCGATCTCCGTGGAACAATGTCGGCATACAACTTTAAATTTATCCACTCGTCTATCCCCGTTATGTATTTTAACAGAAAAGCCAAAGGCGAGTTTCCGCACGGACGCTATTGAGTGTCGCACAGTAGAGCTGCACGTCACTCAATAGCGTCCGTGCGGAAACTCGCCTAGGAAAATGGTTCCGCTGCGCTTAATATCGCGCTAATAATACATTTATATTATTTAATACAAATACCGAATAACGAAACGGTACGCAAGTGTCCCGAACCGAACAGGTCGTACCGAAATGGTTCAATACATACCGTGAACCGTTATACCCCTACAAACTACAGATTTGTTTTTTTGCACAATTTTCTTATTGTTAAAAAAATAAATAAAAAAAGATGCTTTATAAACCTTGAGGCAACGCACTACATGTACATTAGATATATGTCCATTCAAAGTTTTCATGTCTTTAATGAAATACCGGCAATGCACATCATTGGAAAAAAATAAAATAAAAAAATTTAAATGGAGGTTTACGATTGTTAATGCATCAAAAAATTTCTCATCAAAGATAGAAGAGATTCTATCTTTATTTTGTCATCAAATAGGTTAACTTGTTTATTGCTCATTCATATAAGACCTTACCGTAAACACAACACATATGAACTGTTATAATGAACCAAAGGAAAGAACATCAGGAGCTATCCTGAAAATTAAATAAAAAAAAAATAGAAGAGAAGAAAATGCAACTGAGAAACAGATATCCTCATGCTAGCATGCTAATGTGTAAAGCAGTTCATTACAATGCTAACTGAAAGTTCATGCAATGAGTGTGAAGCATTTGTTGAGTGTAACATAATAAGCACAATAACAAGAAAACCAAATTAATATTTTCGAATGGTGCAACCTCAAATACTCAAAATATTATTTAAGCAACAACGGATAAAAAACTTGAGCAAGAAGAGGTCATGTCTGGGTTGTGTGCATATTTCAGATGATCACACTTAAACCAATCTCACGAGAGCCAACAAGAGCTGCCAACCCTCCAAATTAAATTCTGCCCAGATGGCATATGTTCCTGGGAGAAATGCAACCATTTCTCTTCAAAACCAACATCGATCGGCACATCATTTTGTATATCATTAATGAATATCAGTTCACACCTCAATTAGAAACATTACAAATTTTATCTGAAATTCTGGTAAAATGGGCTCAACTGCAAATAGATTAACAAGTAAACTTGTGACCTGTCATACTCTTAATAATGTTTAATAAGATAAGGCACTAAGGTTCCATTCACAGTTTTCATTCACAGATGCAGCAGTTACTAGAACTTTGTGTGAAATTCTTCTAGGCTTGGTCAACTTCTGAGGCTGGTAATGAGTCAGGTTAACTTATTCTCAGCACAAGACGTGACAACAAAACACGAATACGGTGTAAAAAAAAGTTTGTGAATTAAATGCAAATGTGTAAAATGTGTCAAGGATCTTAGTGTTTACTCTTTTTGGTACAAAGACAATGCAACGCCAGGATTAATTAGCATTTTTTGATAACCTTAGAAGGCCGTCAAAAAGAACCGTCGCCATCAACCCTGCTCCACAGCTCAACGGGGAAATGAGTTTGTGCTGTGCCTTCCAGCCCAGTGAGCAGTTATCCGAATTACACACTTCCAAAAAGACTTCTTTATGTTCCACTAGCATAAACCCCTGGCTCTTGAGCCAACTCCCAGCCCCCTCTCTCCCAGAACACTGTGAGTGATGTATTTGAGAAGGGGACTGGGAAGCAGAGGAGAGAGCTAGAAAAAGAATGAGCGAGTGAGCCAGATAGAGCAGAGTAAGAGCCTTTCCATGTTAATTAATACACGCTACGCTCTGGCACTAATCAATGTGACGAAGGAACATGGAGAGCAAAGGAATAATTACTATAGGGATGAAAACTGTGGATCAGAGTCAGAATGCGTACCCAAATGTGACCAAGTTAACCAAGCGGCAAGAAAATGAAGCTGGATAACAGACGCTTTACCTGCTTTGCCCGTGGCCTTCCAGGAGAGAACTTCCTCTTGGAGATCGCTGGCTTTCCCATACCTATCTTAGGTGTAAGTGAGAAGAAGGTTGTATGGGATACACTTGGGCTATATCCAGCTGGATTGAAGCTGTGGGTTGGGGTCTGGTTTTGAGATGAATCCCTGGGTGAAGCTTCGGTGGAAAAGGGTGATTGGGTCAGCTTGATTGAACCTTCGGAAGATTGCCCTGGTGAGCGCTTCAAGATGAGATGCTTATCCTCAATGGGAGAGCTGAAACTGGAGAAACTGTGGTCGCTGAGAGGCGTAGTGTCCATTTCTATGGCAGGACTGCTTTCTGTAACCAGTGAAACACTCTCCGGATCATCTGTGACACAGCTCACCTCAGGATCTGCTACCTTTATCTTTTCTGGCTTGTCTCCTTGCTTAGCACTTTGGAATTCTGGGGTATCAGGGATAACTTTATAATTCACTGTGGATGATTCTGATGAGTAAACATCCAGTGGTTCCTCCACTTGACCCTCAGTCTGCATGGAGGAATTTTCTTTGGTTGGTGAAGCGGGGGTAGCTTTTGAGGCTTCCAGTTCAGGCTCAGTCTCTGTGGACTCAGGCAGTTTATCCTCCATTTCCTTTCCCATTTCCAAAGCAGAAATGAGACTGGTTTCATGGATGTGGTCTTCAGTAGTGGTAGATGCCTGAAAGGAGAGGTTTGATACACCCACTAACGTGGGAGGGCATGGAGGTGAGTCTGGACCCTCTGTCAGTGTGACAGTAACCTGGATCTCTTGGGCATTTTCAACAGCTGCAATAAATGGACAGAAATAAAAATGGTTACCAATAAACAAAACACTAGAAAACCTGTTTTTAAAAGGACTAGGTTTAGAGTAAACTCACAGGAATCTTCAGGCAGGGTAGCAGGAGGATTAGAGCATGACTCTGGCACCAGTATCACTTCTTTCTCCAGTTCCTTTGCTTCCTCATCAGCAATGAAGACATCTGGACAAAGCGGAAATGTTGTTAGCTGCCATGTTTGTAAGCATTAGCTAAAAATACTTAATGCAAAAAAAGATAATTCAGGCTTAAGTAATTAATGAATGAGAGTGTACAACACATATAAACTGACAGAAGCAGTTATGTATTTTGGGTAAAAACAATTGGATCAACCAACAACAATTGGGTTCCTCAGAGAACCTGTAGGGAAGTCAGCTAATGCTAAGAGAGCAGGTCAGAAAGCCTGGAGTCAGGTTGGAGATATAAAGAAAACATATAGCCCAAGAGCCAATTTCTGAGTGATTCTGTATTTTAAACACATTATATTGATGCCCGAGTGTGCCTCCGGGCTCAGCATCCCCAGAGGTCCTTACACGGACTTCACTCAATTGTCAGTACTAACCTAGGAGTGTCATCATACAGACTCGCACACTGCCCTCTGGCAGATAAACTTAAACTTAAAGGATTTCTCATCCCAGGCTTGAGAGCAGACTCTGCTGCAGCCTCTAGGCATTCAGATTACCACGTCATAATATCAAGAACGAAGCGGATCCCAAAGCCATCAGCCATCTGTGCACGAGGACAGGTGATTGTGTTGTTTGTGCAAGGGTCATGTGAGTAAGCATGACTATGACCCTTTTCAGTCGTGTTTGGATGAATCACTGAGGGCATCATGTATCCATGGAAACGAGGGCATGAGATGCTTGGTGTCGACTTACGGCATCCACTGGAAAACACCCAGCCTAACATTGTGCAATAGTCAGCCCAGCTCGTTCCCCTGAATCTAACCCAGAGTCTCAAGGTGGCTCCAATGTTCTCTTGACAGAAGCACTCTTCAGTTTCAGAGATTTATAAGTCTAGAATTCAAAGCTCAAAAGTTCAAAGAGACCTTCTTAAAGCTCTCTTTGTGATTAGAACGTTTTAAGCAGAGAGGAAAAATGCTGTAAATAAGGAATGCTTGCAGAAAAAGACTGTAAACGAAAACAGGTTGAAATTCAGTCATGAACTGAAGCAAAAATCACTGGGTAGGAGGCTTAAACTGGGTGAGGAACAGCCAAACTTTGCTAAAAAGGTGAGGTTTATGACTGCAGCTTCATTGTGGCAAGATAATAAAATGTAATATTTCTACTACTACATATTTTTTTTAACTATAGGTCATCTTAATTACACTGTAGCATCCTACACAGTAAAATCCTAAGAGTTAAATTAACTCTACTGGGAGTATATTTGGTCACACTCTATATAGAGTTAAACCGATTCTGAGAAAGAGTAATTTAGTAATCTATTTCCTTCATGTTTTTCCACATCTGCATGGAAAATGCAAACTAAGTATTAACTATTCAGAGAGGGACCAAGTCCACTCCAGAAAGAGTAAAAACAGACAAAAATAGACTGTTTAGTTCAAATAGACTTAATTAAATAACTCTCCTTCAGAGTTGGTTTAACTCTATATAGAGTGGGACCAAATACACTGAGTAGAGTTAATTTAACTCTTAAGATTTTACTGTGTATCCAAGGTTTTTCCACACAAAAATATAAATACATTTTAATTCTCACTGCATGTTTAACAAAAGAAAAAAAAAATCACCATAAACAGATGAATAAATTACCTTGTAATCATTGCTTAGAATGTGCTACAACGTCTGAAATGACGGTATCGTGACAGCCCTTGTGTGTGCAAGTGTGCACTCATTGTGTGTTTATCAGGAAGTGGGGGTGTGGTTGGGCTGGTTAACAGGTGGGCGTCTCTCTCTTGATTAGAGCCATCTCTCTTGGGGCCTCAACAATGGGATGATTGCTTCCTCTAGCTCCTGGCTGCAACCCAGCACATTGCTGCTGGCATGACTGGCTTTACAAATAGCACTTGCAGCCAGGCCTGATTATATCCTTTCCTGCCAACCACATGCCAACATACATCAACTCCCCACCACAAGTCCACAGGAAGAAAAAAAGCCATTGGTGATGTTGTGCAGTAGGGGAGCGTAACTATTGCGAAAAGGCAGGCACACAGCAAAATCAATCTCCAAGCCATCGGGCTACAGGAAGAGTACATCCTTATTACAGTTCTAATAACGGGCCTGAAAGAAAACAAGTTTTGCTTTTGGCTTAAAGGGCTTGATGGCTCACCAGCTGGGATTGTGAGTACAACAACCTGAGCACTAATACATTTTCCCACTTCAGCAGCAGAGCCCTGTTCATACACACCAGTATTTTAAAAAGCAAAGCATTGTTTGGTTTCAAAAGAAAAGACAAAACCCACCCTTATAGCACGGTCAACCTCATGACAGTCCAGAAGGACAATATTGAAGCCATGTTAATCTACAAGATCTGGCTCTGGACAAGTTTAAAAGCCCAGTTTCACAATGTGCACACAGCACCAGAAACAAAATTGATTACAACTGTCATCCTGGAAATTTTGCTGGTTGCTGAGACCCTGCAAATCCATATTTACTGTTTGTACTGTTTTACTGTTTGTTAAAAACGCAGAGAAAAGAGATTATTTGTGGTGAGCCATTTCTTTCCTGTTTCCAGTACAAAGTTGCTAAGAAAATATAGGATAAGCACGTCCTACTCATGTCATCAGAGGAACCAGCTTACAATGGTCTTCTCCTTGGGAAAACCTAATCTAATATGTTACTCTGAAACTCTTTTTCGTTCGCACCATTCATTTCGGGCTGATGTGTGAGGACCTGTTGGCGCTAGTGGTTTAATACCGAGGCACGTCGGAGTATGAAACAAAAATTCGGGGTGCAGGGTTGCGGTAGAATATTTAGATGACTCAACAAATCTACTTTGTAAAGATTCTGTCAATATTTTGATTCAAAATATTGACAGAATCTTTGCACTCAAAGTATTAGTTTTATTTACGAAATGTGCTATTTGACATCACCGATTTTAAATGGAAATAATGAACAAGGTCATTTCAATTTCAAGCTGACTTCTAGGGCTGGGCGATATGAAGCAAAAAATATATCTCGATATATTTTGCTATATCTCGATATACGATATATCTCGATATCGACAGGATTTAACCCACCAAAAAAAAAAAAAAAAAAACTACTGCAAAAACAAATATTACAAATTTCAAAGTCGTTTTTTATTGACGCTCAGAGGTGCTTCTGCAAATTTTCTTTCAGAAATCCTTGTATACATATTATAAAACAATAAAGAAATACATATTGCCTTTTCTTTCAAAAATAAAACAACTAAAAAACAGGCAGTGCATAGGAACAAAGTGCTCCTGTAACATTTAGGATATAAACAAAATCCCTGATAACATAAATAATAATTTAACTGTAAAATAATACACATTGCCTTCTTTTCATTCAAAAATAAAACAACTCAACTCAACTCAACTCATCTTTGCAGGACCTCTGTTGTAAGAATGTAAGTAACCTTTTCCAATTCAGGAGCAAGCCGCGCTCTCTCTGTAGTGTACAGTCGCGGGAGTTCCTGTCTCGAAAAGTAATGCCGACTCGGTAAACTGTATCTGACTGGGATCAAGTGTTTTTAGCATACGTTTAAAGCCACGCTGTTCAACGACGGATATGGGTGCCATGTCCACCGCTTTGCGAAATGCCATGAACTCTGTGACGCTACACCACCTTGCGCTCTGTCTTTCATATTCTACACTCCGCGTTATAGAACTGTGGAGATTAGTTGCGCTTTGGTTGGCAGAAACTTTCACGGCATTCACGGCAGTAGACATCTGTCTGTTGTTCGTCTGACGACTTAAAACCAAAGTATTTCCATATAATGGAGCCAGCTGTTCTTTTTTGCAACAAGTTCTGTAACCTCCAGGCTAGTTGCGGGCGCCGCCATGTTGATTGAGACGACAGGCAAGGGGAGGGGGAACAAAAGCAAGGAGGCGCGGACGAGCGCAGCACAGAGAAGGCACCCAAGCAAAGTGGCGAAAATTAAAAATAAGACATTATATCGATATATACGATATGCCAGAATTCATATCGAGTTTAAAAAATATCTCGATATATTTTAAATATCGAGATATCGCCCACCCCTACTGACTTCACATTGTACTGTGGAGCTCCTCGTGAGTCCAGCCTTATAAACAAACAACGCTGAAAAAACACAAGTGCTCATTTAAGACAGATTATAAATGATGTATAAATGTTGCTGATGTTTTCCAACCTGCTCACACGCTCAGACCAGACAAACGTACTGTAATTAAAATCCCTGAGAGCAGAGAGGCCCATGCAATGCGGTCAACCTTCTGTGACCATTTAACCTTCCAGACTCCTTAACTCTGACCAAAAACAATTAACCTAAGACCTAAGATGTTGTACAGTGCAAATGAGCTTCAACGTTGAAGAATTTTGAATAATTCCCTTAATCGCAGCAGCAGCAGCCAGGAATGTCACTCATGGAACACTCAATTGGGCGAATAACAGAAAGAAAACCATCAACAGAGGTAAAAACCACACATTATAAGAGAAGCAACAGAACACAGCTCAGCTAGGAGTGTTCTTACACCTCTTCAAACTAATACTAGGATTTAACCACAGATCTTTGTCATGCTTCCCATGGTTCCTCTGGATAGAACTTCCAATTGGCCTTGGCATGTTCTGGCTTGAGCAGGGGGACTTTGGTGCCAGCTTCCGGTCACTGAACAACTGTTTTAATGTGGTTCTAGGGTTTCCTTGATCATTGATGCGCATACATTTCTTCATACACTTTGTAATGTTCTCATAAAACAAAACTTAGAACACATGTTTAAAACTCGAATACAGTCAACGTCAAGGCTAACAATTCCATCCGCCATGTGTTGAGTGCTGACAGACGTGTACTCACCCTCTGCTGGCTCTGGGTCAGTGAGTGAAGCCTCCTGGCAGTTGACGGGCTGACTGTGACCGGATGCCTCCTCCGCCTGCTTACACCCACTGCAGGTGTAGCTGTTCTGCATCAGGGAGTTAGGGTAAGAGCTCTCCTGCTTCGCACAGTCCACATGAACCCATCTAGTAGAAGATACTGACTGTCACCAAGTGAAATATCGCTCAAAAAAAAAAAAAAAGAATAAATCAATCAATCTAGATTTACTTAAAGATTCGATTGGCTCATTATTTCACCACAAGGAGGTGCATGGATACACAACAAAAGTAGTAACAGCATCTTTTTTAACAATATATTTTTAATAGAACTGGAAAACGTACAAACTCTTGTGATCTGGACTGTAAGAGCGTTTTAAGTTAACAATTAACATTTGCCACCAGAGGAAGGGTCTATGGCAGGGGCTTCAAACTGGGGAATTTGTTTGCAAATAATTTTGCCAAAACAGACATAAGGAGTTATTTTGTAAAGCGTTAAATTAAAAGGAAAAAAAACTTTTTGCTTAATAACAGACTTTAGTCGATAGCTGAGGTTTTCAATAATTCTCAAGGCATGTCTCCTGACGAACTACAGTGCATTCTTTTAGGAAAGATCTCTCAAGCTCAAGCTTGTTGGTTTTCCAGCCCAAATTCTGCAATTTTCAACAGTGTGAAATAATAATATTACAACTGTGCCTATGTTTCTATGTTATTTCTTTGTACTTAGGGATTTTACAATAGTTTATAGTTTACTATGATGAGTCTGATCTGGCCCACACTTGATCAAATAGAAATACTGGATTTCTGATAAGCAGTTATGAGAAATAGAAATCTGTAAGATGCTTTCAACAGACGTGGGATCATTTTGAAATTTTCAAAAACTAATTGTGTCAGGTGTTTAAAGTCAAATTAAACATTGCTAGACACAATCTCTTTTGGAATGAGCACAGTTTGAGGTACACCACAAAGTTTTTGGTCGATAAATGCTGTGCCCACAAATTGTAGAAACCACTTCACAGCAGGAACTATTTCACTAAAATATCAGATCACTGTGTAGAAAGGACAGTGTTTCTACCTTGTACATATACAGCATGTGTGTTTTTCCACAGAGCTGCCAGACTCCTGACTCTGGCCACAGATGAGGCAGAGTAGCGCTGAATCATGCTGCTGTTGGCATCCTTCACATGTCACACCGTTAGAAGACCACTGGCCATTCGGCCTTGTGCCACACTGAGCACATGACCGACAGTTCTGCAAGAAACAGCATTGCAACTCTTCAGACTGTTTAACCTCTCAAATCATTTTGAATTGCCTTCCAGCACATTTACAGCTCAATATCCCCTCATAATCTTGACAATCATCGTGCTTCAGCGCGGAAGAGCAAAGCAGCATACCAATACATGTCAATTAAAAAATAGACAAATAAAAGGCACTTCAACCCCAAAGACAGCAGTATTTCATTCTGTTTAAGAGGGACATGCATCAACTTTAATAACCACCCACAAGGCCCTTCAGAGAAAGCCCTAACACCATCAAGCATCTGATGATGGACAAACTGCACTGCTAAATGACAGGTGAGGCGTCTTGACCGCCTCCACGGAGTAGCAGAAACACTCTGAGAGGGATTAAGGTGGGATATGGATGTTAAAATCTATTTATTAAAAGACATGAAGTCTTAAGGGTGTTACACTACAAGGAATGTAGTGTCTCTATAATGCTGTATGCAGCAAATACACAAACACGAGCTTACCTTGCACCTCCAGCCATTGGTGGGGATTGTGTCCATGATGGGCTGCAGGCAAAAAGTGTGATACCCTTTATCACACAGGTCACACACCAGCATCTTGTTGTCATCCCCTGGGTTCCTGCAGAGCACACAGTGGGAATTAAAAAGTACAGAAAAGAGTAAATATCCGGCATGTTTCAGGCAAGAGTTTGGGGTTTTCTCTGGAAATCGTGGTGACCCATTTAATAACAAAACAAAAAAAAAAAGTTTCAGTAAGATGAATCTGTAATGCTAAGGTGAAAAGTTATCTTAATTTATCACTTTATGATCACTATTACTTAAAATCTTATGGTTTGAATGCAAAAGGGATCATATGTACATTAATGGAAAACCGTGAACATTTCGGAGCTCAAAATCTGTGCATTTATAAAAAAAAACAGCATTACAGCTCTCTTCAGTCTCATCGCCCATCACCCATGGGGTGATTCATGTTTGTAAGTGGGCATAATCAAATTAATGGCTGAGATCCACTTAGAGGCCAATATATAAAAAAAAAATACAAATCAACCAGCTAAACAACCTAGTCTATTTCCTTTTATTTATTTATTTTTTTATTTTTTTATTTTTTTAAAGAGACTCAATACAAACTGTCATTTTATTTACCAAGATGTGATTTAACGCATTTTACCAGCCACTACTCTTAACTCATTTATGTCTGACATTAAAACAGACACAGTTCACCTCGGAACAACCTTGTTTCACATTTATCCAAGCACACATCCAAATAAATCCAATGCGTATGCAATAAAACTTTTACAGTGACTTTTCATAACCCCAATGTATCTACGAGTTAAATCAGAGCAGAGAGAGAGAGAGAGAGAGAGAGAGAGAGAGAGAGAGAGAGAGAGAGAGTTATAGTGCTGAATGAGATGAGGGTGACATTCAAAAGATTTATTTCCAGCCCTATATATCCAGCCAATGTAAATCCACGTTAAATGAGAATGTCATCTGATATTTACAGCGGCATTGAGACATTATAGCCATTTTCCTCACAGATTGAGACCAATACATGTTCTATGGCTTCTGACACGCCGGATCTGAAAGCTTGAATTTAATCTTGAAGCCCAGCAGAGCAATCACAATGGTAAACAAACATTTAGTTTATTTAAACAAAATGTATGCATCACAGTGGCTTATAATCACATTTTAAGGTGTAGAAAAAAAATTAAATATAGATTTCCCTGAGAAAATGTGTCACTTTAAATAATTTCTGCAGTATGTGTTGTGGTTTAGTAAAGTGTTAAAAACCAAACGTTAAATCAAATAGCAATCTATAGTCCACTGTATAGATCGACAATGAAAACAATTTATTAAAAAATAAATAATAAATAAATTTCTCCAATTAGTTTTTTTTTCCTCCAGTTCATAAAATTTGTAAAAATATCTAGACAAACTGGCATTTAAAAGCCGGCCAAACCAATTCTCCCAAAGGGAAGTGAACTACATTATGGATGATTCAGAAGTCTGAACTGGTTTGGAGTAATTAATGTCAATGGGAACTGGATACTCACTTGCATGCGAGGCAGACTTTGCACTCGGGACACTGCCAGCCAGCCCTCTTCAGTGGGGTGACAGAGACGTCCAGACAGGCCCCATGATAATGCTGACCACATGTACAGCAAAACAGCTGATCCACCAAGTCTCCTGAACCGTCACACACCAGACACTTCACCCCGTCTTTTGCTGCAAAGTGACACAAAGTAAGTGCCTTGAGTTTCCAGCTGCAATAACTCAGCTTTGTTTTTGCTCTTCTTTAACGATGTGAGGAAAGGACTATACAACATCTTTTTAAAAGTTGAGGAATTGCATAGTATAAATTGCAATAACATACTTTGTATAAAGAGATAGCCTAGCATCTGAGTATTTATGATAATACCGTTCATTTTCATTTACAATGGTACTTAAAAAGCAACAATTTTGAACAGAAGGGAATGTGTAAAACAGTGAGGCTCACAGCGGACGAGGGCTTGTTGGATGTGATCCGGGCAGAGGAGGCTGTATGCCTTTATGTCCTGGAAGCTTCCGGCAGCAGCTGCACAAGGGTAATGAAAGGAGCGCCCACAGCTCTCCTCACAGCACTTTATGGATGCTCCAAGGCGCTTACAGTATGCACAGCACTATAAAAGTAAATACATAACCATAAATATTAGTCTCAGTTTGATAAAACAAATGCACATCAGTTTTGGGCATAAACATAAAGTTGTGACCTTTTACAAATGCCCGAAAACTATAAACCGTGAATAGCAAGGTCAAAATAACAAACCATTTTCCCCAGGATCCTTCTTCTCTCCCTCCTTTCAGAATATTTTTTAACATTTCACTTGCATTACATGAGGTAAAGAAATCAGACTAAAGGTAAATGCCGTTCAACATGAAAACTGGTCAGATATTCAAATCCCCTGCACCCACACTTTGAATAATAGAGGAATCCAGGGCAAGAAAAACTAAAAAAAATCTCTTTAGTCAGCAGCCTCTCTCTCTCTCCCTCTAGTTTTCTCACGCTTGGCTCAAGGCCCAAATGCAACAATCTGCAAATACCTTTTAACACTGAGCTTTAAGCAATTATCGCCCAAGCGGTGAGTCCACTGGGACTGACAGCCACCTCTGCCTTTAACACTCCTCTTGGAATCATTCTGAAGGACAGTCAAGAGTTTTATGGCTGTACTGTCCACTCTTTGGCCTGGGTGGGTGTAGATTATATTATCACTTTGGTCCATGTCTCAAATAATGAATTAAATTGAAACCATCCCCTCAGAGATCTCCTTCATGGGGTGAAAAAGCTACAGCTGATACATTATTGCTGCCAAGACTCCAAGGACACTATAATAAAGTAGAACAGCATTTCATCCCTCAAATTCTATATGCAAAGAGGCATAATGGCAGCTTTCCAAACAGAGCAGGCCAGTGAAGAGAGAAGCAGGAAAAACGTTTAATGGATATGTGCACTATGAATATTTTAATTTAGTCGAAATGGGTTGTGGAGAGGATGGTGTGTGTACAGTTAAACAAAATTATTAGCCCAAAACCCATTTTTTTAATTAGAAGGTTCCCCAGTGATATTTAACAGAGCATGGAAGTGTTGGCATTATTTCTAATTGTTTATTTATAATGAATTATTTCTGATTTCAAATATTTTTTTCTTTCAATACTTTAAAAAAAATCGACTTAGGAAATATAAAAGTGCCCTTTCACAGGTGGGCTGACAATTTTGTCTTAATGATGACGTGAAATACGTTTGTAAAAGTATATTCACATTGCTGAAACCGAAACCCTAAAAGCTCTGACTCAAAAAGATTCAAACACAAATAAAACATTCCAACAGATGCTGTGTAGTTTCCTCAATAATCAGAGGTGAAAAGAGAAGAGGCTGATATAAAAATTAATTACTCCTAATGTGCTTTTCCTGACCATGTTCAGCACCCCTGCGTCTGCCACGTTGCATTGTGTTAATTAGTGGAGTTTCACAAGTGAGACGGACGTGGCTGCTCTGAACTGCTCCGCTCCTAATTAAAAAATGTTTTAAAGACCAGGGGAACGGGACAACCTCTGAAGTCTCTGCAACTGCCAATAATAACCCCATTCATGATTAACTGTGAATATTTAATCAACAGTGACCGCGATTCCGTCACAGGAATCCCTTGCAGAGAAAGTTATCGTTTATATTTGTAGCTATTTTAGTAATATACACAAAGAGATAAAACCAGTGTACTCCATAAGAGACTAGGCACAAAGACAGGTTGTTGAACCCAACATCAGAAATCCCGGTCTTTACTCATTTTTTTTTTGTTGTCTATGCATCATCTAAAATGAGCTTCCCAACAGCATCAACAACTGGATGCAAACTTGAAGCCACCGTTGGTTGAGTTTTAAATCTTTATCAAGATCTTCCTGTTCTGTATAAGCAATCAATCAAGATGTAAACCACACAATCATTAGTCTCATCTTTCCAAGAATATTCTTTCATTGAGTAATTGGTCCCAGATATCTTACATTGTTTGTTCTTTCTTGCCTGGTATAATTTTAGCCTCTTAGTACACATTAATCACAGGCGTCCTGAAATGTCAGTACATACATCTTTTGAGTTTATGAAAGGTTTACTATGAAAAAAATTATATATATAAATATATAAATCATACCAAAACATACAGACAACAAAATTGGAAACTCTCAATTTATATAGATTTAAATAAATAAATGGAGAGTACATTATACACACACATATATCTATTCCGTTCTGGGGTAGGCATAGGGGAAGGGGGCTAAGGGGTAGGTAAGGGGGTGCTTTACCTCTGTGCTCCCTGAGTCGATAGCTTTGTCGACGTACAACAGAGACTGTCCCTCCCCGCGACACACACCATCTGACCAGGCTGCACATCGCAGGTGAGCACAACACTGGCCTGGAGATGGAAAAAAACAAAAAACACTAAAATCAACCCCAGAGAGACGGTCATTTCAATTATATTTCAAGTCTAAGATTACATACCAGTGGGGTCAAATAAAGATGCAACATTAATGTCATCAGGGAGTCCTACTTGGCCCAGTTCATCCCACAGCTTGCGTCCAGGTTCCTCGGCAGCAGGGTCTGTACTTCCAGGAGCAGAAGATGAGTGCAGGCCACTGTCTGGGGAGCTGGCCCTGAGGACAAAAAAATGGACGCATTGAGCTCTATCTTAAAAAAAAAAAGAAGAATACACTGCGATAACTGTAAAAGTGTTGCCAAACATTTAAAAACATGTCCCTAGAAATAACATAGCAGTAACTCTGCAATGGCAACATCCAAGAAGTGCCATAAATAACAATGATACAGGGTTATCATATACTTGGCTGTAAAACAAGGACTGGCTGTTTAGAGAGCCGGAAAGGGGTGGGGGGCTGGAATGACTAGCTTTTTGGATGTGGTGCTGAGAGATAGAGCTGGAGAGACTCAGAGAAGCGGAAAAAAGGAATTAACATTTAAAAAGGGAGCCGGTTTGAAGAGGGCCAGCCAGAAGTGAGCTGCAGAGGGGAGAGGATGAAAGACTACTGTATGCGATGCCCCTTGTGTCTAGAACATCTGCATGAATATAAATAAAGTGTTTGGGGCATCCACAAAATCTATTTATTAATTAATTTTACAAAGGTTACAGGAGCTTGGGTGATTTGTAAACATTTGCTTTCTATTCCTTAGGCTATACAGGCCATAAAGACATTGAACACAAGTCAATAAAAAAAAATCAAAAAAAATCAAACATAACCTAAATTAGAAAACAAACATGATAACAAAGATGAGTTCACCACAAACACGAAGCACAGGTGCAGGGGTTTAGGTCTCTTTCAGCTTACAAGCTAAACAATGTGCCTCTGTGAGCACATGGCATTACCAGTATAGCGACACAAAAAAACAACTAAAAAGACAGTACGATGCTGTGTTTCGCATGTAGTTAGACAAGTATCAGTATTCTGTAATTTAAAAGAAAAAAAAAAGAGCAAAAGAACAAAAACATGACTGTAATGATTCCCAATAATTACCAATCACTTTGCGAGGAACTATAACAATGTCAAAATTTGAGGTTTAGTAATGAGGTACATGAGGTTTAAACCAGTTGCATCAGTGAGCACTCAAATGGTGAGTTCTCTGTGCTTCAGATACATAGTTAAAAATCTATCTGATTAGGGTTATAAATAACCACAGAAAGAAACTATTTTTCCTTAAAAAAAGTAAATAAATAAAATTTTGCCTGCTTGAGAGTAAACAGAAGCCACTCCGAATCACTTCAGAAACGAAACACACTTATTGAGATACATAATCCAGTCTAAAATTGCCAATGTTGACCAATGATGGGAATTTTTAAAGTTACCATAAACCCGTTCTATTCATAATTAGGTTCAAAAGAGAGTTATCTTTTTAACTGTTCTCTACTGACTCAACTGCCATTCTCGTATACTTGAAGAGGGCTGAATAACACTCAAAAATAAGAATCATTTTTCCATAAACTTGTAGCCTGATGAACAAAGAAGATTAGGGATCAGTCATTCGCTGGTTTGAACCCCAGCTTGATATAGACCATTTTAAAGTGATCAAACCTCACTCTCATCCACCTTAGACCATTGTTTATTCAACAAATTCTCAGTATGGATCTGTCACATACCTGGCAATCCCTTAAAGAGAGAAGCAACAGGAAACATATCTTAAATTGCATTCTCCATTGATTTTTTTCCCCCCACACAGGAGCCGTTAAGCCCCATAACAGTCACTTCCTCTATGCAAATCCTAGGGTTGAAAGATTTTTCCTTGAGGGCGACACCAGAGAGGCGCATGGAGAAAATGACAGCCTTACCCAAAGAGTGTGTGGAGAAGATTAATTCATAATCAGGAGAACTTGCCATTACTGTTAAAACTTATAAATACAACCCTGTATTTCAACATTTCCTTTAGGAGCCATCTTTAAACAAAGAGATACAGCAGTGCTGTACAAATATCAAATCTAGCTGTTACATCAAAAATCAAAATGCTTATGTTGAACTAGCAATGATTTCCTCACAAAACATATAGCCTGATGAAAGAAAACTGAAACACCCACAAAAATATTCCTGAAACTCTTTCAATGACTAAAGTGAACACCAAATAATCTTTTCAAAGGTTTGGAGACGAGAGCTTTCCGAGTCATATCATCTAACACCATGGTGCCAGCTGAGTCTTTCACCCACATTTTATGCCAGCACAACCAAGCCTCTAAAGAAAAGTTGGAGCTCAGCAGCAGAACTCATTAACGCTTGATAACTCACACTTTTGATGCTGGTTTCTAGGATTACTCTTGGAACTACAACTTCATACATTTATTCAGTGCTACAAGTGGACTCTTCTTCAAACTGCAACCCCCAAATGGTTAAGTAGCCTTTATAATTTAGTTGTTACAGTTTATTTTGTTCTTTTCAAATAAACATCACTGTTTGTTTTGCTAATCATTAGCGGGGCCAACGAGAGCACCAGAAAGAAGTGTCTTTAACTATTACACAAGCCTATATCGTTTATTAGGGTAATGGTGTTGCATACTATTTTTACACACAAAATTCCAACATCCAACATATGTGCGTTATAGAGTGATTTAATTTATGGTTACAGTTCCTGCCCATAATATTAGTCCATCAGAGAAGCAGTCATAGCAAATTCAAAGCTTGAATCATCTTGACCTGAACAAGGTTATAAAAAATATATATAAATATATAGTGATTCTATATATTAGTTTCACTAAGGAAAAGTCTTGCTGTAAACAGTCTCCCAAAGAAACATATCTCAAATGTATAAAATCAAAATCAAATAGACACTTTCTGCAAATTCTTGAGTTAGTTGTTGCCTTTCATCCACCTTAACGGTCCACCTTAAATTATGCTTTGAGCTGTTTTTGTTTTCACAGCCCTGTCAATAACTGGCACAGTTCCAGACTCAGACCACCCAATCAAAAGCCTCCAACACAACAATCCACCGGCTGTTGGCAGCCTGCCAGAGACGGCACATAGAGCATTACGTCACCATTCCTCGGGGAGGCATCTGATTGGCACAGGCTGGAGCTGAGCAAATTAGGCACTCATCCAATGAGCCCAAGGGTGGTTACTGACAACAATGGGTCACGTGGAGCATTGTGAAAGGCTGCCGGAGGAATTCTCCCTTATGGATTTCTTCCTTAACCCCCCATCTAGCGACTAATCATCAGGCAATTTTGGCACCAAATTAATTGACCCAAATTGAATTGTGGTGTTGGACTCATTAGCCATTCCCAGGGTATTTGGGTTGAAGCACTCTATTCATCTCCACCAGAAACCACAAAGGAAAACAACACATGTTCTGCTGGACACAAACTTCATTATAATCTGATTCAAACTCAAAGATTTATTTGTTTGGAAGTGCTTACATTTCAATCCTGAGACAATAAAAAAGTGAATCAACATTTACTTTGTACTACTCATTTAGTAAAACTCTGAGATTATTTTGGCACAGTAGTTAGTTCTTTTAAGTGTCCAGAAGGTTGTCTATTCATTCCTGGCTTGAGGAAATTCTCAGTCCCAGGGTTGCAGGATTTTTTTTTTCCGCTCCACACAATGCAAAATACCGTAGATCTTGCAGTGAGCTCTTCGTGAGCTCAGAGTTAGTAAAGGTAAAGATATGTGCATGTACAAAATAAATAGTTATAGTAGATGGTACAAAGCATAATTTTGGATAAATGCTGACCAAAGCAGACAAGACTAAGAGAAATTACTAAGAAATTATTATTAAATTATTAAGAGGTAAATTACAGACAGTATGCAAAGGCTGTTTTTGTACTGATGTGTTTGCTTCAGTGTGAAATTTTAATGTTTCCGAATCTGTTTAGAGCTATAGCTCTTAGGGAAGCAAATGCCAATGTGAGCAACACAGAGATAAAGTTGATTTGGGGGGGGGGGGGGGGGGTTGTTGGGCATCTTAAAATATGGTTAATTTGCAATATTTTGTCAATGTGCATGTTTACTTATTTTACTGTAATTGTAGTGCATTTTATGTATTAATTCATTTTAACATCAGTATTTTTTGTATAAAACATGAAATACATAGAATATTGACTGATAACATTATTTATTTTTCTAACGCTACCATTCCCTACTACATTGCTATGGTCTCAGGTAAATCACTTCATATTTGAAATATTTTTTTGAAACATTTTAAAACGTAATTAACAAGCTAATAATTTCCATCTGTCCAATATAACCTGTCCTGTTTTATTTTTGACCAAAGGGGTAAATGAGGTCATTTGCGAGAGACTGACTCATGGCAGATAAGTGATCTGTCTAGGGCATAGTTTGTCTTAACCCAAAATGTATCTTGATTAAAAAATAAGCACATAACAAGGAGTGAATGAAGATATTTGAAATGTAAAGCAAACATTTAAACATTCCTGAAATCAGATAAGGAGTTATTACCCCCTCTCACTACAATGAAATATCATCTAGCACAGCACTCAGCAGTTTTTCCAGCTCTGCAGGGTCAATAGGGCCACTGCTTTTAAAAACAGGGGGCTTTTAGTCCCATTGCAAACAAAACATGCAAACCCCTCCCAACACTTGCTTCCACACAACCACAATAAACAAAGCCACATCAACCTCAGACTCCAGGACAAACCAACCAAATAAAAAGCCTCTTCATTTATGTTCATCAATATTGGTAATCACAGATGCACATAATTTATGAACAATAGCTTGAGCCACCGTTTGTGTTCGTTTTAACAGAGCAGAGTGATTTGTCAGAACTTAAAAAAAAAAAAAAAAAAAAAAAACTCACTTTTTCAAGCCAATCTCACGAAGCTCTGGACTGTGGTGGTCATCATTGTCATCAAAATCATTGTCATCGTCATGATAATCGTCGTCCTTCTCCGAGCTGCCACGACGGTTACGGATGTGCAGGGGAACGTAACCAGGCGTGGGTCCAAACAATTTCAACTCACCCTGACCCAAGACACTCTTTTCTCCACAGTAGCAGAAGGCACAGAGCTTTTCTCTGAAAGGGAAAATAAAAATGTGTAAAGAATTTCTGCTATCTGATATGTAAACATTGATAATTTAATTAATTCTGATGAAAATTCCTGGACAGTGTTGCCAGTGCATTGTTCTGTTTCAAACATCAAGAGAAAAATGATAAGAATGTGATGAGCATTATTTGCACATTTATACACTTTGCTTGGATAAAATTAAATGAATAAATAAATAAAGCCATTGCCAGAGGCGTTAGCACTCAAGTAGAGTGCTTTGGTGCATGTTATTAAGCAGTCACACTTTCAATTCTCAACACTCTGCTAAGATTTTTGCAGCAGTCTGACTACTCAACCATTTATAGTCCAAGCTCTAGTGCCCCAGATGGAGTCTGGAAGAGAGGCCAGACACAAATGGCTCTGACAACGAAATCAAACTCCAAGTCAGTCAAAGACTTGGAGCCTTCAACAAGTCTAAACTTCCAATGTTCAAACTTGCACGAGAAGTGAAAAGTAAAGAGCACCTCAGAGAGCCTGTGTTGATTTATGCTGAGTGGGTACTGGATACAATAGCTAACGTTTGACCTATTTTTCTTCAGTTCTTTGACCATCTTGGTCTGAACCATCCCTTTAAATATACACATTATAAGGTGTTGAATTTTAAATTCTAGCTTGACCTCTTGCTCTTTACAAAACAAAACATCCCATCAAGCAGCAGGAGTTTTCTTAGGTAATTGTCAGCACAACATTGTTCTTCTTACACTCTTTAGGCCTTTGACCCATTTTGAACCTTTGAAAGTCATATTAACCTGTTTATTGAGCAACTTCGCTTCCTAATAAAGTATTTAATTCACAAAAGTAAGATTGGGATAGACCTAAAAATAATTATGCTGCTACAATTAGAAATAATAACTTCCAAAACACAAACTAACCATACAAAAAAAAATTTTTTTGTTGTTTTTGTTTTTCACAGGAAACTGTTAAAATAAATGTTAATGATCTATATTAGGTATTTATTATTATCATTCAAACTGATACTAATCAGATAACTAATTAAGTTGACAAACATTTAAAGCCATCATGAAAGCACTTTGGTCTTTTTGAATCAACATAAAAATACAAATAAAACATAAATAAATGCTGTAAACAACCAGATGTAAATCAAAATAAAACATTATGGTAAAAAAGGTGAACTTCAACATCATAAGAACAAAGCTTTTTCAGGCACGTCTAATGTTTTTTTTCTCTTGTTGTTACCATTGCTGCTATTTGTCCATTGCTTGTTTAATCATTACACTCTCTGTAGTCTTCAGGTCAACTTGGAGTGGCAGAGAATATTTGGCATTTGCAGAGTTTATTTATTTTCTCGACAACAATTTCTCGTTCACCATGCTGTAACATAAACCCATAAAAGCAGCAGTCAGTAGAAAAGTAATGCACATGCACGACTGGCTCTCCCTAGCTTTCACCCGTACGATGCTGCACATTAAAGAGCGAACAATCTGTGCTAATTGGGAATCAAAAAGAGAGTGCTCTCTCCCTCCGTTTGCTAATGACAGTGGCAGGCCATCAGTATTCCCCTTCCCCCAACTACCTCCCATCAGATAAGTGTTAATATATAAAAAAAAGCAAACTGATCAAGGACACACAAAATAATGAGCATGTTTTGAGATAAGGAGCAAACATAACACAATATTTATACTGAAATACATTTTTTTTCTCAGGTGTCTTAGCCATGCAGACAGAATAAACTATAAGCCGTTATGCACTTAATCACAGTTGCGCAATGAACTCAACTGAAGCTGGTTTCCAATCCAGCACTGACCTTGATGCCTAGCACACTGGGATGCTTTCTCACTCTTGTGTTTATCTTGTCTTTGGACAGGAATTTTGAAGTGATGGAACATTCAAGTTCTTTTCTGCTGCAAATGTGCGGAATACTATGACTCTACATATAGTATTGTTAATCAATCTAATACAACATTTGGCCAAAATTAGTATCAGAGAGACATCTGTTCCCTTAAGCAATCAGAGAATTTTTCGGCAGGTCATTTGAAGCTTTTTTGTGCATTTATCAATGATATTGTTTAAATGTAACTACAACGAGTGTCCAGAATACTTCAAGTTTACATTATATAGTCATATATTATGACCCATAAAATCTTTCACCAACATCTCTGGATATTTGTTAAGTTGCACACTCAATCTCACTAAAAAGGCAGACCATGAAGAAGACACCAACAGAAATATACAAAACCAGACCAAATAGAGAGAGCAAAACAAGAGTCCATCTTAAGCTAAAGTTACAAAACAATAAATTAGGGGAAGCCAGGGGAGCCACCTGCAAATCTGTGGTTGTGGAAGGTGGGAAAGAATAGAAGTTAATCACTCACTCAGCTTAAATTCCATTAGATCTCAGTCTGTTATGTGAAAACTGTCCATGTAGCTTTGCCAGTGTGAAAAAAAAAAATTGACCCTTCTTTGCACTTTCTTCCACCCATGCATTGCTGATCACATTGTGTTTGCGTGAACTCTCTCACCCTCTTCAAGACAACATTAAAACCGTGCTGCTTAACATTTAAATGCACTTAAACTCAGCTGAAAGTGATGGAGTGATGGTGTGTTTTACACTGACCTTGTTTTGGCTTTTCTGGTGGTAGAAGCAGATGATCCAGCAGAGTCTTCAGATACGGAGCGCTGAAAGAGTGGCGACAGGGGTCTTTCATCTCTGGGGCTGAGATACAGAGACTCGGGAAACTCATCATCCGTTTCAGGGTCCACCGCATCTATGAACATATACACGAAATCAAAAGCATTAACGTTTTTGCTAAATCCTTAATCAATCTAATTCTAACGTCAACTGACAACTCTTAACAAATCAACATATTTTGACAGAAAAATGACAAGACACACAAGCTGGTTTTCACAGAAAAAGGACTACATGCAATGATTTGGAAGATTGTGGTCGTGCAGCAATGTGAATTTATATCTGTACATATTGTAAAAATGTTACAATAAAACAGGACAGTGTGTCCTGGCAGACAGTGTGGAACGAAACACATAGCGGAGCATGTTTATCAGCTAACAAACATAACACATAGAGCATCTTTACATCTTAAACTCAAAAAGGATATTTTCAATAAGTTAAGAGTCATGTTCCATAGCACATGTAAGTCACTTTTCAAAACATCTAATCTGAATTTTCCCTTGGTCATTGCATTAACTTTACAGTTATTTTAGCGCGAGTTGTACAAGTGTCGTTTTAACCAAATTGGAATGGTAGAGTCATTGTAATTGGTATGATTAAATGGTTCAATTGTCAATTCTTTAATAAAAACCACTCATTTTCAGTACTTCTGTTAGAACGCAACTGACCATCAAACTTTAAACACATTTAGGAACACACGCATGAATACATGCATAAAAAAAGAAAAAAAAAAAAAAAAAAAAAAAAAAAAAACTCACCCATCTCTGCTGTACTATCAATATCTGGAGTTGCTGTGACATCAGTAGGATCCATGCTGTGCTCATCATCGGCCGGTGCACAACCTTGAGTAGGAGTTCTGCAAAAAAACTATCCAACATTAATTCAACCAAATGTAGCTGACATGAGTCCAAATCAGTCTTTTAAAAATGTAAAAAAGAAAACTGTGAAGACAAGGACGGGTTGATTCGGAAGGTTTTCAGTTATAATTTCATATTTATATTTTATTTCAATTTAGCTATAAATGAACGTGTTAATTTTATAAAGACTTAAAATTTGCTATTGAAATAAAGCATTTGGGGGAAATCTCTGATGTTATTTAGGGACTACTACCAACTACCAACAGCCAATAGCGACTTTTATACTAAGGAGTTAGCAAATGTGCTACAGAGACTATTTTCTGCAACTTTCACTCAAGACCAGTAGACTGTATGCTAATTCAATCGATAGATTAATTACATTTCTTGTGCTCACTTCAAAATAAACGGACACGCATAATCAGTCCAACTGATTATTTTGAAGCCTTTAGTCCAGACCTACTTTAACAAAACCCTTTCTGACATTAAAAGCCACAGTCTGCTTGACATTGGGTTATGCTGGGTGCTGTGCAAAAGCTTTTGATGGCCGGATGAGTGCTGATATATGGGTTGGAGCTCTTCATGACAGTGTGGGTCAGTGTGTGAGTCTCCACCCTTCCCCCAGCTCACAAACCAACATGTCAACATGATTGCAGCAGCCAATGGAAGCTCAGTGTGGCCGGCAGCAAGGGCTCAGCTGCTCGTCTCTATGGTTACAAAATCTAGTTTCCTACAACAGACACACTAAAGAGGTGAGCCAAATGAAAACTACACACACAGCCACAAAAACACACCACATCTTTCCAGTAGGGCTCCACCACATGTAGAAGGGAAATACATTATTTGCTTGAAGTAAATAGCACTTTTGTTTTGCCACTGTTGTGCATTAAAGTTTAATGTCTGACATGAAGTTGTATTTTACCTCATACTAATTGCCGTAAAAACTGCTTCACGTTAACCAAATGTGCAACTCCACTAAAAGCATAAGCACATAGGAGTGTTCACATCTCTAAATCGCAGTGACACTTGCCTGTTCACCACATCTTCCTTCAAAACATAAGCCACTGCAATAAAATAATTATCATTAAGACTTTAGCAACAAAACTAACATAAGAATAACTAACATAAGTAACTGTTACAATGTAATGAATATGGGCGCAAGCTAGCAGCAATAAAAGGTTTAGTTCAGTTTGAACAACTATGGAGAATTGCAATTGGTTGCGAGGGATGAATCATGAACATTTTAAGACTCTTATTGGTCATCCGTAAGTTACATAAGTCAACCATGTCTCCATGACCCATACATTTCAAATAATGCACACAAATTGTTTAAGGTGTTTTCACAGTGGGATCCATCATTGGTTTCTGGACTGGAAACACTTGACATTAGACTTTTTTCACCTATTATACTTTCCCGGGTCCCATCATCTAAAGACACAGATATACTGATAGCACTCAACCACATCATCAAGAACCATCTTGATGACTGCTGTTATGACCAGTATAACAGAATGTCAAAATAACATCTCGACATGGATGAAGGACCCTCACCTACAACTCTACATGACAAATACAGATCTGCTGGTTATTCTGGCCAAATTAAATGACTTCACGATTAAACTGGAGTCCTCAACAATCTCCCCCTATGCCTGATACTGCTAGAGTACATTGCTAAAACAGCTTGATAATGAAGTTTTAAAATTAGACACCTATCTAGTTCAGGCTCTGGTCATACCAGGCTGCATTATTGCAGTGAAGTTAGTCATCCAGAACTCAGCAGCTCAACTGGTTTTCGTAAAACCTAGGAGACACACACCACTCCTCTCCTTGTCTCTCTTCACTGGCTCCTCATTGCAGCCCATGCTAAGTTTAAAATGCTGATGCTTAGTCAAGGGATCAGCAATACTCTGCACAAGCTCTTCCCAAATCATTCGCCAAGAGTGCATTCCAATGAAAAACATCTAGTCGTTCAATCAGGCATTAAATATCTCACCTGAACAATCTCCTTCACTGTTCTGTCAATTAAAAAATAAAAGATTTGACTTTTTTTTTTACTAAATGCTAGGGTTTTTTTTCCTGCCGATTTTGGGTTTGGAATAATGGATCTGCTAAGTGGAATAAAAATGTTGATATTAAGAATCAGTATTTATAGCCTACTTTAGTTTTAAGTATTTCTTTAACCTTACCAAAATATTAAACAATCTATTTTTAAATGCTCTCATAATAAATCTAGTTTCAAATCCTATTCCATTCCAATTCCTATGAAACACAAATATGGTTTAATTTAATTCGATTAATTTTGTCGTGTCTTAAAAATTTATGGAAAAAAAACTAATGCCCACTGATTGAAAAATCAGTATGAACCAAATAATTATAGTAGTTTAAAACTACCTTTCTATCTAAGCACAAAAGCATCAGAGGTTGAATAATAGGCATCAGATTTCCAGGCTAAGGTTTCTGGATTGAGATGGATACTGCGGCTGCCTGTTAGCCTGGCGTCCAGTGCTCTGATCAATGACCTACATCATTGAAAATGCAGCCTATTGTGCTGTGCTTGAGACAGGTTTAATCCAGGTCAACAACCCTCTTCTCTATAATCTTTCCCTCAAAAGATGCACATTACATCTGATATCTTGCCCAGCGACATTACAACAAAAGTTGGACATGGGCAATTTTGCATAAAAAAATGAATCTCCATTTTATTCTGGCTTGCTCAATGTCTGAGATCCCCATCCAGGGTCCAACATGGTGCAAATCCAGATCCAAATGGAAAAAAAATCACCTTAATGTTTTTGAAAAAACAGTAAGCATAGATGGAAATAAATAGTGATAATAAAACACCAACGAAAAAACAAACATCTGTATTTACATCCCTTGATAATGTGTGACCGATAAAGGAGCCAAATGGGTAGATGTAGTAAAATAGATCACCTAGTTCACCTAAACTCTTCTGTGAGACAATTAGGTCTAAGCTATGATATTTGCAACTTTAAGCATTCACATTAAGCAGATTTGTCTTTTTATAGCGTGCTCAAGGCAATCAGAGTATTTTACATGTGTACATGTCTAAAGCGTACATAGAGCATTGTGTAACCAGCGCAGGGCAAGAGAATGCTAATGATAACATATTCCTCTGCTGCAGAGAGAATTGAAAACAATCAAGGGGTCTGATCTATTTTTTTTTTTCAAGAGTTTCAATTAAATACATCAACCTTCTTGGATTGGAATCAAGAGCATTGATCATATAAAGACGGCTGTGTATTACTGTGGCTGTGTAGTACTTTAAATTAAAATCTCTAAAGATTCTTGTTGTTGAAAGCAGGGTCAGACTAAATGGATTTTACTTGTACTTTACCATCAGGGGTAACAAAGTAAACAAGTGATGGGATTTGGGGTAATGAGTAACCTGGAGGTAAATAAACAGCCGCTAAGCAGTGCTGAGGCACACAGAGGGTCAGGACGCTCCCAGAGGGATTGTGCTCTGGGCATTTAAAGAAGTCTAAACTGCTGCCTGGTTAAACAGAAAACACAAATCTTCAAAGTAATTGCTAACTTAATGACACAGTAGCTGCAACAATTACCTGCGTATAATACTTATAAGATTTTGTATGTTTACATTTACATACCTATATATCGGCTTAAATAATCCAACAATGGCTACCAAGAATTTCGAATATTGGCATAGACCGGAGAAAAACCCAAATGATCAGCATATTTACAGTGTTTCTATTTGTTAGTGGGGTTTTTTTTTCGGTTTTAATACTAGTTTAGTTTCTGTTTACAGCTCTTAAGATGTGGCATGTGTTGTTTAATTTCCATGTATTGTAGTTGCAGCATGTCTTGCATGTCTTTGGCTGAAAGAGAGGAATAAAAAAAGTTTTTTTTAGAAATAAGGAACAATATAAAAAATAAATAATGAACTGGCCGACAGTTCCTTCACTGACTGCAATGATACACTTTAAATAAATCTGTTTTGTGTTGACATCTCTCTTTTGGTACGATTGTGTCTTCAGCTAACCATTCCACATTTTGGAAGGATTCAAATAGAGAAATAAACGCTGTCCTCTCTAAGTGAATCTGCTCAGCCAGAAAACCAAACTTGGTCAAATTTGGTCGAATACATGTTTGTGTAGCTTGATAAGCATTGCTAGGAAAAGTCTAACGTACACAACTCTGAAATAATTCACTCCCAAAGTGACATTTGTATTAACTTTACCTATATATGTAGCCACCATTATGTATTTGTACAAAAATCCGTTTAAATATGCTTTGTCTAAGTATTAAAAATACAAAAAGTATTTTTGATGAGTTACATTTCAGCTAATGACAAGAACTACACAATAACAAGCACCCTTTGGATCATCATATAAATGTCTAAACTGCAATAGTACAGATTTTTTTTTTTTATGAAGAGCTCAGACACAGTGGGCACACTGGTGAAACAGCAGGAGAAAGCAAGAGTGTGTGTGTGTGTGTGTGTGTGTGTGTGTGTGTGTAAGAGAGAGTGCCAGAAAGAGAAGCAGAGATGAAAAAAAGCTTACAGAGCAAGTAGTTCCAGCTCAGAAAGGCGGAGCCTAAAACCCGGGCTGGACTGACTGGCTGAAACACGGCACACCTCCCTGTGTGTATACTGTACAACACAGTACTGCTGTACATCCACAAACACTTTAACTCTCCTCACCACATACACAGGCTCACAATCGCTGACAGCACACAGGAGCAGAGCTTTAGGAATAAAACAGTCCAAGTTGAGAAGAATAAGAGAAGAAAATATGTAGATTGTTTGAAAATGTTTACTAATTACAAATTAATGGAAGCTTCTGACAACCTCTGCGGCACAGTACTTGTTCAAAATGATTCATTTTGGAGTTTGGCCATTTAAACCATCCCAAGACACAAGTGTTTTCAGACATTCTTGTTTTGGAAAAGTTGCTTAGCAGATAAAAAGTGTGATACCCATGTAGCAAAAAAGCCACCGTAGACAGCAGATAGGTTTGATGAAATTGGAGGATTCAAGAATCTCTAGGCCGGATCCTAAGGTTTGTGATGTCACAAATAGAGCAATGTGAATTAGTACATTTTCATTAACAAAAAAAAAACACTACTAACCCACCTTTTTTTTCAAACACATAGAAAAGCTCTGTAGAAACGTTCAAATATCATCTGTCATGGCGAATGAACAACAAATGGTAAAAATTGGCTTGATATTTTGCTGACCTCTAATATAAAACTATAAATGTTTCAAGAGACTCGTGTTTTGTGCTGCAGAAACTTGCACAACAACTTAGCAGGTGCTTTGCTTAAAAAAAAAAATTAAGGGCAATGTTTGAGTGTATTATGATATGAACATTAGACAGATTTAAAGTTACATCACATTTATTTCAATGGCAGTGTTGGAACCTTTGCAGGTTTCAAGTATTGCTAGGTTACTGAAGCAAACAAATGCTATTTCACCGAAGATGAACAACAAGCAATGTCGATTTGAAATAGAAGCAATGTAATGGCCACGTCAGAACAGGCCTCACTATGAAAATATGATCTATCCCTGAGCGATCAGCGCATTTATGGTAGACCAGATGAGAAGTTCAGTTACTTCGTTCTATGGTGAAAAGCTAATAAAAATGCTTCTCTTTTGTGAAGATATGCTTTATGCATCTGTACTATGCATTCCTTGTGAGGGTGCTTGGCAAATATATTGATTGCAGTACACGAACACCCTCTGGGAAGCATTAGAGAAATCCTAATCTAAGATTAATTACAGGACTCGTTAGTTGTGCTGCTGGACAATTTTCCACTACCACTGCAAAGGTTTGAGAAAAAGCATACTTTGTCTTGTTATTGATTAAAAAAAGGTGAGGATTATTTGTTTTTCAGTTTTGTATTTGTGCTATAAGTATGTGTTTTAGGTGCTATAATTTGCACATATATTTCTGTATTTGGATGTGGGGAGATGTTTACCTGGGCACCACAGAACAACATACGGGACCAAACACTTAACATAATCGGGATCCATTGAAAAGCTTCCCTTTCCATTCGTTCAGACAACTGCACTCCTCTTTGAAACCAAGAGCTCATTTGAGACTGTTTTGGGCATTGAGACACAACATTCATGGTGTGAACATGGTGTGCAGGTCCACAGAGGGCTGGACCTACAGTATCAGGTGCCTCACTAATCTGCCCTATATCTGCACTGCTTATTTGACAGCCAACACTTGATCTCATGGCTGAGGCCCAGTATTCCCATCACAAGCTTTATCCTCACAAAACACCATTGCTTAACGGTCTGAAAGAAAAAAAAAAACTTCCCATTCCTAGAGTCTGTTCCAAAGTGCATGGCTTTCTAAGGTCGATGTAATAAAAACTGCACAACAGCTAGTTCAGCACCAAGAACAGTTATTAAGAATGAATCACTGTGATGATGGTAATCTCCACAGTGTCACCATGACCACGTACCGTACAATGTTCATAAAATACATTTGTATACTACACACATTTGTATGTTTTAAAATGTAATTTAAAGCTGACAAAGTCTGTTTCCTTCTGCGTCTTTTACAATGTTTTTTAAAGATTTTGGAATGAGCATAATGGCACTTTTTCACCAGATTTTAGTAACAACACACCTCTGCTTGGTATTGCTTAGCTCTATTCACAGCGGTTAGCCCACCGACTACCAGTATTTTCTGCGATAAGAGAAAAGAAGGTTTGATCCAGCCAGTTTCATCAAAATCGATTCTTAAAAATTGGTGAGCATAAATCATGCATATTACGCAACTCAAAAAGTATGCAACAAAATCAATTTTAACGCAGTTAAAAAACAACTGTTTTAACATTTACAATTTTGAGGGACTTGTAGCTTAAATCTGAAGATAGCATCAATAATAAATATTTCTGTTGATTTCAACTATTTCAACTAATCTGTTGATTTCAACTTCTGTTGATTTTTATAATAATAATTAAAATATTATCCTGGTTATTGGAATTATTTGATTCATGCCACTCCAAACCAAAACAAGAATTTTCAATAGCAGTATTTTAAAAACCACTCATATCACTGAACATTTAGTAGAGAAACAAGATTTAGCTTTAGCAACAGTTCTACCCTACAAATGAGCACAAAGATCAATTTGTTTCCCCTTGAGTCGACACTCGCCAAGCCTGCTTTAACCAACTCACTCCTTAAGCCATAGCATACATCTGACCCTAATCACATGATTTATCCAGAAGGATTCTTAATAGAAAGCAGTTAAATTATTCACTCCATTTAATGAATAGTTTAAATGGACATAGGGGAGTTCAGGAGATAAGCTGCAAAACTGGCTAATACTTAAGAAAACCAGAGGGTTATGGCACGCAGAATATATAATCAGGCCACCAAAAACACATGGAAACATCACTTATTGGAATAAATTACCACAAATTTCACGAGAGCTATTCAAATAAGACAACTGAACAAATTACACACTTTAATTGCTGCCAAAATGTGAGCAAATATAAATACGCTGCATCTAACAGACCATCAGTCCCAATCACAAGTCTAACGTTGGGTTAATTTGGAAGGCAATTCCCTACTGAAATATAAACACAAACACCTGCAAAACAGACATGAGGTAACCAGTTATGATCTCATCACATGCAAAGAGCTTTAAAATATAACTGGAAATCTCCGTACTTTCTTTTGGACTTGGGTGTGTATGTGACTGAGGAAGCATCCTTGCGTGGCCGGCCCAGTGGGCGTCCGTCTGCAGGGGTGGGGCTCCCTGAGGGCGTCGCCCCAGCACTGCCTAGGGGAGGTGATTGACCTTGCTCAGAGGGCTCCAGACTCTTGTCCTCTGATGACATTCTACAAATAGACAAAAATCACACGTGAGAATTATTTGGACAGTAAAAATATTCACATTAGTTTTGTCTTGTTTTTTCCTGAACACGACAATGGGACACAAAACAGACAGACATTCAGAATAGATAAAAAGTAGGGGTGTAACGGTTCACAGTATGTATTGAACCGTTTCGGTACGGCCTCTTCGGTTCGGGACACTTGCGTATCGTTTCGGTATTCAGTATTTTTATTAAATGATATAAATGTATTATTAGCGCGATATTAAGCGCAGCGGAACAATGTTCTCAGGCGAGTTTCCGCTATTGACTGACGAGCGAGAGTAGGAAAATGGAATCATATCAAAAGCGAAAGAGAAGCCAGAGCTTGAAGACCCTCTCACCTCACTACGGTCTCGTGTTTGAGAACACTTTCGCTTCTCTGTTAAAAGACATAACGGGGATAGACGAGTGGATAAATTTAAAGTTGTATGCCGACATTGTTCCACGGAGATCGGGCAGGCAACACATCTAACATTTTCTACTGCTGGAGATATTATAACCAGATCTATGCTCTCTTCAGAAAATGTGGATAGGTAATTTATCCTAACTAGTTGCAGTATTTCATTTTTTATTTAAAAAATGTGTTTTTCTTAATAAAGAGTGCAATTTATTTAAAATATCACCCAAATGTGTCACTTTTATTTATTTTATGCAAGAATTCTACTGTGTATTGGCAGCTTTTCAAAATAAAGAATATGTAAGTTCTTATTGTTTTGTACCGAACCGAATGAACCGAACCGAACTCTCCAAGACACTGTACCGAACCGAATACGATTTTAGCGTACCGTTACACCCCTAATAAAAAGTGCGGAAAACTTTGTCCAACAGTATAGTAGACTTATACAACTGAACGGGCAAAGAAACCAAAGCCATTTAAAAAAAAAAAAAGTAGTCATTTAGACACACATAAATATATACATAGGTCAATGTGTGAATCCCATTGTAGGT
The DNA here is from genome assembly GCA_007224835.1 of Danionella cerebrum. Classification (NCBI taxonomy): domain Eukaryota; kingdom Metazoa; phylum Chordata; class Actinopteri; order Cypriniformes; family Danionidae; genus Danionella; species Danionella cerebrum. Next base: position 171,408 of record SRMA01026317.1, read on the forward strand.
AATGCTAAAACGTACAACTTAAAATGTATTAATTCATTTCTCTTGTAATCAATGATTTGTTTACTTGAAAATAAAAACATTTTAAAAAGCCACCTCCCCCACCATTTACACCACTGCGAATGACTTCCAAAAATCGTGTGTCCTATTCAATTATTGTTCTGCCTTTCTAATTTGACACTGTGATTGAAATGACAAACTAATAAAAACTGTATGGAAACGCTTCACCTGGCTGCAAATGCAACATAACTACCATTATTCATCACCAACAGCCACTAAAAGCTTAAAACCTTACCTTTTCTCAAAAAAGAAAAACATGTGGATATATTGGCCTGGCCGATTAATCAGTCTACCTCTCATGTACCGTATTTTTCGGCTCATAAGACGCACCGGCACATAAGACGCACCCAATTTTTAAAGAGGAAAATCCAGAAAAAAAAGATTCTGAACCAAATACTGTTGTAAAATATTTTATATCAACTGTGTAAAAGTTAACAGCCAAACATGTAACATGAACAGACAGTAAACAGTAAAAGTAACAAAAAAAAGGCTGTAATATTTTTCTTTGCCCCCACTCATCACTCTAAAGTCCACCATTCGTTATCACCATCACTGTTCCAGTGCAACATTGTCACTACATTACTAATAATTAGTAATACCATTGTAATAGCCAGTAACATTGTCACTACATTACTAATAATAGCCAGTAACATTGCCCCCACATTAGTAATAATACAGTGGTTCTCAAACTTTTTTAGTCGAGGCCCCCTTTAAACAAACACTCCCTAATTGCAGAACACGTTACTTACGTTTGTTATCTCGTATGTACATGTGTGAGATGTACCGTTGAGAGATGGTTTGAGTTTATTAAAGAAGAGTTTCAGTCATTGAGAGCGTTTTGTTTACCTCAAAATAGCGCGCGTGAGAGAGAGAGAGAGAGAGAGAGATAGAGAGCGAGCGCTGGAAACAAGCGTATGCTTTTTGTTCTAATATAAATCCTTTTGATTTTTGTCAGCTTATGAAAACCCAAATAACTCCAAAGGATCAAACTGTCCAAGATTGTGAAACTGTCCAAGTGAATGTTTAGCGGAAATAAAACCCTCACAGACTGAAGACGATGCTTATCGATCATCATCTTATTGTCAGGCTCAAAAAACATAGCAGACAAACTATGAGCTGTGCCCATTTCACATCTTGAAATGTATTTTAGCGTGAGAAAACAGGTTTGTAGCGTGAGAGATCACTCAAATGCGAGAGTCAGCTGATCTCTGTAGTTTCGCTCGTATGGATGCGGATGCCAAAGGCATTGTGGGAAATGTAGTTTTTCCCCCGTTTTCGTTACGTCCGCGCAATGGCAGAGATGGGCGATGACGTCAGCGCGCAGCGCTTGGTAAACAAATATGGCCGCGGCTTCGGCCTAGCTCCGGAGCTCCGGAGCTCTTACACCTCTCATACGGCCGTTACCGGACTTCGCGGCGGTTTGCATTCGCTTCATAAGACGCACCAACTTTTCCCCCTCAGTTTTGGGGAAGAAAAAGTGCGTCTTATGAGCCGAAAAATACGGTAATTGCTACACATGCAACACAACCATTTACTTTAATAATGAACTTTTATTATGCTGCTGTACTGAACCAATAAAAGTGTAGAAAAGTAACATTGTTATGGCTAAAATAACCTCAGAGTTAGAAACGCTAATGCAACCTTAGAAAGCCTTGTATATTTTTCTTCTTTCTTCCATGCTTCATGGCTTCTTAAGTGTATATGTGCATCTACAATGAGGTAGCAGTCAATGTATTGAGAAGCAGATGAACATGTGGGAGCTAATCGCTTTTTATTTTTGTTTTCTTGTTAATTTTGTGTTGCTGCAAAAGAACAGGGGGTGTTGAACACTACTTCCATCTGTGAGTTCCACAGCTAAAAGTGTCACATTTGGTGGTCAAACCCAAAAGAGTCTAACAAAATAGAAAAAAAAACTTTCCTGATTAAACGATCAGTTGTAAGTCAATAAATTTATGAATTAATTGATAATGGCAGCTTTACCATAGTCGCTGAACTCAAACTAGTCCTTGAAAACAGTTTCATGTTGTCCTTGAAAACAGTTTCATGTGAAACAGTGGTGAGAGCCTCTTGAATGCAAGTGTGAGCTTTCCACAATACATGGCTCACATGGTCAAAACAACATGTTTCCCCTGAATGTTTAATAAGGATATCTGTGAAATTTCCAATGGCTAATCATTTCGATTATCACTAGATGACTATGTAATCAAACAACACTTATATTAGACTACTCTAGGCTGCTAATGGCGTGTCCTGCTGCGTGTGTATCAACACTAGGGAGAGCAGGAGCTCAGTGCGTTGCTGCTGCTCTCCACGGAGCACTGCTCAAATTAATTTAGAGAATTCATTCAGCACCCCAGTGGAAAACCCCAGTGGAGAGAGGAAAGAGGCTTGCTCCGCTGCATATTTGATTGCCACATTCACTGCTGGAATCACAAGTGCATTTTTCTTTCTGACTGCAGCCACACAACAACAAACCCACGAACAGTGGAAGTCATTCCCAGTGTACACATGCTGTAAGCACGGCCTGAACATGTCTATAATGTCATAGACCAGTCTAATCTTTCATGTAGTTCATTCATGTTTAAAGCATCTCGGATCAGCTACTAACAAATAGTCATATTAACATGAACTTATCGAAGTACATAAAAAAAAGAATAGCCATTTCTTTTTTCAAGCTTGAAATAAGAGTCAAACCATTTCGGAATAGCCATGCCATCAGTTGAACACACCACACAGAAATGGTTTAAAACTCACTGACATGAGTGTCAAACTTGATTGAGGCTAGAGCCACGTCTCACGCTCAACTGATTTCCTCAATAGAATGATATGGACTAGTTGTCTATTCCTTTACTACTTTATGTCAAAAATGGTTAAATAGTCTGCAAAGGGAGCAGACATGGATGATTATTGTATTTGGCTTCCAAAATATTACAGTTCAAACACGCCCAACAAAGAGATCAATGGGGTTATCCACTATTTGTTTTAGAGGTCAATTTATCCTTATCAACATCCTAAAAAATAGCAGCTGTGCTGATGCAGACCACTAGCCTGAAGTGTCCCTCCAAAAAAATATAGTAGCCTTGAGTCATGGACATAATACGTAAGTAACACCAAACACATTTTATTCACCAAAACTTTAACACAAACCAAGTGTTGGGTAAATTTAGCTAAAAATCAAACTGACATTATTAAACAAAAAATGTATAGAAATGTAGGTGTTATTTTCCATTTTCTGTGGAGATCTTTATGCTAGCAATCAATAGTTCTGCATTTCTGAATTGTCAAACACAAAGTGTTCACAAAGTGTTTATCCAAGACTGCTTGATCGTAAGATTAGCCTTATTTCCTTTATAGCCATCACTACTATGGCCTGGACCCTCTAAAAGTCTACAATGATATGCTTTCCACTGGATATTAAAGCCACTATATTATTGGAATAGTACATCGTGAAACTTTGTCCCTTTGTGCCCAAAATGAGTCCAATGGATGAACAGGCCATTTGAGTAATCACAGAGTGAAGCTTAGGGACAGACCAACTCATAGTCCCATCTCAGATGAGTTTCAGGCTGAGCTAAACCCAGATCTGTACAAATTATGGTGTTTTTGACTCCAGCAGAAAGAAAACACAAGTACGGGACAAACGATAACATCTGGCCTTTTTGGGCTAAAACACATAGCTTGTGACTTTCCATGTCATTGTTCACCTGCAAGGCTGTATGCAAACAGAACATGCAGGCAACAGAAAAAAAAGTTTAAGCTCTGATGGGATATTTCTTTTTATTAAGAAAAAAAGTAGAATTTTCTCTTCAAATCGCATTTGATGTTCTAGGGACAAATTCACACTGATCGACCGATATTGATTTTTTATTACCGATACCAATTATTTGCATGTTTATGTGCCCGATAATCGATATTCATAACCGATATTTATTTACTATTATACTTCTGTTTTTGACACAATGATTACAGCACCACTGAACTGAACAAACCGTTTTATTTATTACAATCACTCCCTCCTTGCATACAAATCAAAACTCTTATACAACAATAAATAGAGGGGTCTGAAAGTCCACTGTTACTAAAGTTTTTTTTTTGTTTTTTTGTTTTTAAATAAAACCTTCAATGAGGTAAAAAGCAGTCTTTCATGTTAAATTTAATATTCATATTACAACAATAAAAATATTTTATGAAAAGCATGAGCAACAACACTAACATTTCCAATAAGCAAAATAAATATAGAATGTCTGTCTTCAAGCACAGGAGTCATATCAACTTTGCAGAAATGTAACTTCATTTTAAACTACAGTTTTATTAGGTTTATAAAGCTGTTTATAGGCTAAATAGTGAAGAATAATTTGCTGGATAATGTTAATTTACTGAGTAATATTCTGAAATATTGAAATATAACAAACAAAACATAGTTTTTATTGCATTTCTGATATATCACAAATACGTTTTTGAAAAAAAAACAAAAACGTTTTTGTCGTTCTAGATTATGAAATGCGTGCTGACAAAGCGCATTCAATTTCTTAGTTATATTTATTTAGAATATGTTTATTAGCAGAATGATGGTTATATAAATGTTAATATAATTCGGGGTGTTTTAGTGAATCTTATTAAAAGTTATATGCGGTGGCTGTGCTGAAGCATTTCATGAGCATCAACCCGCTGAGTGAACAGCAAAATGGAAGCGACTTCACGAGACGAATGAGGAGCATATAGACGCGCATTTGTGGCTGTATTTAATTCAGGCAAGTTACGTCTTTATTGGAACAGGACATGACGGTTTATTTTAGCATTCGTGACTCCGACTTCACGAGACTAATAATGAGCATGTAGACAACAGAGAGAGAATTACATTCAGCGCTTTTATTTACAACATGTGCTTGTTCATGGCTGTATATTATTTAATCCAGGCAAAGTTACGTCTTTATTGTGACAGGATTTGACGGATTATTTTGAGTGACTCTGTGAGTTCGTCTTTATTTCTTAGAGCCAAGCTGCATAAATTACATATCAGTCATTTATGCAACACATCTAATTTGTGCATTAATAGCTGTTATGTTAAATAAAGTTTACTAAATATAGCAAAGTTACGTCTTTATTGTGACAGGATTTGATGGATTATTGTGACTCTGTGAGTTTGTCTTTATTTGCCAAGCTGCATAAACTACATATCAGTCATTTATGTAACACATCTAATTTGTGCATTAATAGCTGTTATGTTAAATAAAGTTTACTAAATATAGCAAAGCAAGTAAGTATACTTTACCTGTGCACGCAGTTGTTGTTCCCCTCAGACGGCGTGCTGCAATGGCGATCATGCGCGTAATTCTCAAAACGGCCACAAGATGGCGCCGTTTATCGGTGAACCCGATATTACAAAACCGATAACCGATTATGGTAAAATGCTTAAATATTGGGAAAAATACCGGTAAAACGATATATCGGTCGATCTCTACTGGTGAGCAACTGAAACTAAACACTAATCTATTTTACCTTATTATAGGACCAAACATAGCCATTTTCATTAGAAATTGTTTAAAACTCACTTTGATCCCGGGTACCCTCACCAATCTTCATCATAGTGACACAGATTTTGGTATTCAAGCTGGACTCCAACTAAGAACTGCTTTATGTTGTTTATACTCCTTTCCATCTTTCAAGATCACTTGAGAAGCTCAAGCAGTCTTCATCCTGCTGTGGCTGTTAGGAGAACTCCAGCCAATCAGACGAGAGATTGCTCGCCATGATTCAGTACATCCTGTGCTCTTATCTTAGCCAGTGTTGGCTTGGCTATTGCATAACAAAATTGGGCAAATGGCATCACTTCTGCAGTGAGAGACTTCAGTATTCTGAAGGCTTAGAGAAAACAGTGCTGTTAATCTTCTCAAGAACAACTGAAAACAAAAAAAACCCACTTCATTCTTTCTAAATGGGGCCTTCTATGAAGAAGCTGCTTCCTGTTAACTATAATAATATAATAGAAGTGGACAATCGAATGCTTTAGGGTTGCAACAATCAAGGTAAACTTGAAGAAATGTGGTAACTAGTGGCACAACATTAAGCATAATGTCTTTAAAGAAACCCGTAAAACTATTTTGTCTGTCATTTCAAAAGTTTAACCCATTTGTTTTATATATTTATGCATCAGGCAGATATTTTAATCCAAAGCAAAACTTTGGCTCACTGAATAATCCACAAAGGTCACAACACCTACAAACTTTTTTTGATAAATGAACATGTATACATTAGGCCTGTTATGATATATGCCACACAATTGCCACATTTCCAACGAAAGTAATGTAAATAATGGCCTAATAATGAAAGTACACCAATATAAGGTTCTTTAAACACACTGGTTTTGGAAGACATTTTATGTAAAAAAAACAAAATAAAATAATAATACATACTCTCAGTCCCTGTTAACAGAAAATAGATTTGGCCAGCAAACCTCTTATCGATATCAGATAATATATTAATGTCCACAAATATTTCTTCTCAGAGTTCTGCAAGTTATTCCAAATATTTAAGAAATAATGGCTAGAGACGTTTCTGTAAATTTTATGAGACCTGATAAAATATTGAATTTCCATCACTTTTTTGATCCTGACAAATGTTTATTGATGCAAAGCACACTACACTGAGCACTTTTTGTTTGCAAATGGAAATCATTAGTGAGGTATTCAAACATTTAAGCTGTTACTTCTCAATAAACAGCAAGACAGAACCAAGCAGGGTATAACACACTCTTTATATCCACTGCCAGTTACTAGTCAATAAAAGATCAGTCTACAACATCAGCTCCATCAACTGGATTGTTATTTAAATAGACATAAAGCTGTGTAAAAGAGTATTGAAAGTGACAAAGAGTAGAACATCAATATTGAAGGCAAAAGCACTTAGGAAATTAAAAAAAAAAAAGTTTTAGTACATTGTTTTAAACCTCAGCTTGAATTGAAGTTAAAAACAACAAACTTACAACTTAGATTGGGGGGGGGGGGTCAATGATCAATTAAAAAGCTTACATGGATTTCATCCATCTGTAATGCTGAAATGCCTGGTCTTGTGAGTTTTTCATTTTTGCTGAATTTTATACTGAATGCCTGGAAATATAATTTATTAATTTGTAAAATATGAGAGTTACATTAAAAAATGTCTAAAAGATTCTTATTTTTTCGGCTTCACATTCTCTATTATTTTGCAGGTTAGCTGGGAGATCAACTGGGGAGTTTCGATCATTTTTTAAAAACAATTCAATTCAACCAACATAAACTCTAGAAATAATTTAAATTTGAGTTAATCATGAAGTATGTTGTTGGCATGAGTAATAATAACAACAACTGGCCTGAAGGTGATTCCGCCTCTAGGCAAATAAGAGTTTTTCAGGCACTCCTGCCTAACAATATACAACAATAACCCTAACAATTCAGTAACTTGATCAAAGCTGAGCTTTACAAGAGAACCACTGCACAAGAATACACTTCCAACATCAGGAAACTTAGCAAGCTGTTCACCCCACATGTACTGCTAATTGTTAATGTTCCCCCAAAAATAGCATTATATAAAACCTCAGAGAGCAGTGGATGAGAAATAAGGATGGGAAAAACTAATGCCACGTATTATCGGTAATAATTACCGATAATACAGAAGACTGACGTAGCACTAAAGAAATAAAACTAGACTATTGAGAACAGTCACTTTCATGACATGGTTAGCTCTACTGCATGGAATAAAAGTGCATGATCCAAATCAACTTATGACAAGCTAAAAACGCTGAAAAATAATGTCCTTACAGGGCTCTAGACTAACTTTTTGCACTAGTTGCACTGGTGCGCCTAAATTTTTTTCTTAGGTGCACCAGCACAAAAGTTAGGTGCACCCAAATTTTCAACTGCATCACATTTAACACCCCATTTTCACAAGTTCACTTTTTTTAGTTATCTATTCATTTATTTTTTTTAAATCACTGTCCATATAGACAATATTGACTTGTAAATGATTAACTAACAACCTGGTCAATATAAAGTTCTTTATTTGAAGCACAATTCCACAAGAAAGGTAACTAAAACTTACTGAAAAGGTGTTTAAAGTGCTTTACTGAGCTGAAATTTAAACTTTAAACTGATTTTGGTCCCTAAGAGCAGCAAATACAAATAAAAACGATAATACTATTTACTACCCAGATCAAGAGTTTATAATGTAGCCTATTTATTTATTTACTTTTGCAATATTGTAGGCAACGTTAAACTTAATTCTCATCCGGGCCTTGTCTGATCTGTTTGCAGCTGCCTGCCGCTGTAAAGGTACGTTCACATCGAACGCGGTTCGCGCGGTAAGCGCGGAGGGTTTCCATGTTAAGTCAATGCAAAGACGCGTTTGCGCGCGTCTGAGGCTTCAGCGGCGCGGTAAACGCGAATTGAGCGGCGCGCTTGCCGCGATAGGCGCGTATTGAGCCGCATGAATGGGTGATACGCGTGTTGTGAGCCGCGCGCAGGAGGCGGACCGGCCGTAGACGGAGTTTCGTTTTTTTTCCCCTCGAACGACGGGTCGCACCGGTGCAACCTTTGATTTTTTTTAGTCGCACCATTGAGAAATTTGGTCGCATATGCGACCAAATTGGTCGCACTCTAGAGCCCTGCCTTACATCGCAGCAGACCGGAGTCCACAATTAATTTGATCATTTTGTGGCAAAAGAATTGGAAGCATAAGGTTTTCAGTGAAAACATACATGTGAACCCCTGTAGAAATTAGGGGTGTAACGGTACGCTAAAATCGTATTGGGTTCGGTACAGTGTCTTGGAGAGTTCGGTTCGGTTAATTTTCGGTACAAAACAATAAGTACTTACATAATCTTTATTTTGAAAAGCTGCCAATACACGGTAGAATTCTTGCATGAAATAAATAAAAGTGACACATTTGGGTGATATTTTAAATAAATTGCACTCTTTATAAAGAAAAACACATTTTTTTAAATAAAAAACGAAATACTGCAACTAGTTAGGACCTGAAAACTTTTAACTAGCAACAGCTTCAGCTTGTATATCAACAAAACTAACTTTTTAAGTTTTAGGCTAAAAAGATTAACCTATCCACATTTTCTGAAGAGAGCACAGATCTGGTTGCAGTGACAATATCTCCAGCAGTAGAAAATGTTAGATGTGTTGCCTGCCACATACCCGATCTCCGTGGAACAATGTCGGCATACAACTTTACATTTATCCACTCGTCTATCCCTGTTATGTATTTTAACAGAGAAGTTAAAGTGTTCCCAAACAGGAGACTGTAGTGAGGAGGGAGGGTCTTCACGCTCTGGCTTCTCTTTCGCTGTTGCCATTTCTCACAGCTACCCGTGGCGTGCAGCTCTACTGCGGTCACTCAATAGCGTCCGTGCGGAAACTCGCCTAGGAACATTGTTTCGCTGCGCTTAATATCGCGCTAATAATACATTTATATTATTTAAAAAAGAAAAATACCGAAACGGTACGCAAGTGTACCGAACCGAACAGGCCGCACTGAAACGGTTCAATACATTCCCGTGAACAGTTACACCCCTAGTAGAAATACATATTAATTTATACTTATACTGCATAACTAATTCCTAATGTTTTTGAACAAACTGGAAACACCTACCTACCAAAATTGGAATGTACTTTAACAAGAAGATTTTTTTATTAAAAAGAGGTGTACGTTTGGTATTTTTTCATTAAAAAAGTGCATACTGTAACTTTCCACAAATGGTTGATGCATGAAATCATGTAGTAAATAAAGTTTTTTTTTTAAAATAAAATATAAAAAACACACAGAAACTAGTATGTGCTCCATCAGGCCCACTTTAGAAAAATAGTTAAGCCAGTGCTAAAAGTAAAAATTTTGTATCATAAGGTATCATATCTAAATTGTTTAAGCTCTGACCTCAGGTGAAGTGCAGATTACAGGTGATGGATGACTAGCAAGTAGAGCACTGATTAATTAGGAAAAAAACCTGTATATATGTGTATGTGTATAGATATACATGTCCTGCATACATACATAGGTCAAATAAGTAGCAATATCAGTACAAAAAAAATTAAACAAACATGCAAGTTAAACAGGTTATGGGTAAGCTTAAAATAGACTTAAAATATGTTTCTAATAATTAAAAAAAAACACAGTAAAGAACGTGTGAACCATGGAAGTATAGTATGAAAGATAAGACCTGCGTTTTATTTTGTTGTAATATACAGCGTCAAAAAAATTATTATTTGAAATGAAACAAACAAAGTGAGCGCTTAAAAATCAAACCAGCTCTACATTAAGACTTCAATCCAAGGCAAACTGGTAAGATACAGTAAACTGAGCAAGCTAGGGCATATCAATCCTTCACCAGATACTAGCCTCAGTCACTTCACAAGGATGATTGTGACCAAATAGCAACTTGAAACTGAAAAGAACATGCCCAAGTAAATGAACTGGGCAAAGGGCTTACAGGGTCACCGATCAATAAACATGCAAAGCACCATGGAACATACTGGCAAACTGTTTATTAATTTAAAAACAAATAAAAGGTCACCGCTGAAAAAAATAATGCTCTTAAATATTTGAGTGACGGTAAAACCCAATTCCCCTTCTCCCTCAAGACCCACTTGAAGTCCAACTAAATACTTTGGAATGAAGGCATAGGGTCAAGGTCTGGAGCAAATCAAAACTGGACCATGATGTATGTCCCTGCAGACACAGATATTCAATGTGCATCGTGTTGATCTGTAAATGAAGAGCTTGGCTCCTAACTGTGAGGAAGAGACTGATTATAGAGCCTTTTAGAGACTCATTGGGATGTGTTAAGAGTTTGAAACAGAAACAGTTTTCATGCAAATCCATTCTTGGGGAAGAAAACGCCTTTAACCAAACTCTATGAATCCCATCTTTGTATTTTCATTAGCTGTGCATTTTCAGGGGACCTGAAACCTTATTCAAGGGACATAAAGAAGGGATCAAGCTAAACAAAAAATCTATATCTTAAATGAAAATTCCATTAATTGCACAGAGAGACCAAGGAATCCCACTAAACCCTCTCACCCCAATCTGGCCCCTCGAGAATCGAATGCTTCGAGTTACGAAATGTTCGAGATACGAAAGGTCTCGCAGGAAATTTTATGCTTCGAGATGCGCAAAAAACATTTGAGATACGAAGAAACACCAACAGTTCTGCTCTATTATCCGCTTGTTGAGTCTGACGTCGGACTGTGCTTCCGGGTCATGGTAACAAGACATTGCAAGTGGGCAATGAAATAAGGCTGCAATGTTTTACATTGTATTTTTTTTTTCAATTAAAGCTTGGAATTTTAGAGCCACATCATGTTGTAAGATCTGATGGGAAAATAAAGAGTAGTGTTTTGCTGTTTCTACATTTACTGTACTGCCCCCCATATGACAGTAAGGCAATGCATTGTATCCCTGCAGGCATGTTGCATTAATAAAGTACAGTGATATTTTGAGATACAAATGCTTTGAGTTACGAAATGTTTGAGATGCTTAGAGAATTCCAAGTTACGAAAAACACCAACAGTTCTGCTCTATTATCAACTGGTTAAGTCTGACGTCGTGCTGTGCTTCCGGGTCCTGTCCCTCTTTTCTCCCATTGCAGACAGTGGGACTTATACGCCTTAAAACACTTTAAATCAAACAAAACATTATGTATAGATTAACCAAAAATGTATAGATTAACCAAAAATGTGCTATAACAAATGTTAGAGTCAAGGAGTCGTAACAACGTAGAAAGTGCTGTTCTGTTGCGCATGTTAGAAAAACCCTGTGACGTGTTCCCCGAAGCACCTCTCCAGTTCGCTCGATACTGTATGCGCTTGTGCTTGAAACCGTGTTGGTGTTAGTTATTCGTGAAATATCTTGAGAAAGTTAACTTTCATTCATAGTGCCGTAATGTTTTCTACCAGCCGTTCCACCTCCTCCGACACGTCGCTTCACTCTCAAGGTAAGGTTTCACATTTGTGTACATATTACATATTTTGCATCTGTTTCATTATCATTTATTACATTAACAATGTGTAGATTTAAGGATTGAGAAAACGTTACTTGATTTTTCTCTGGTTTTCGTTTTTATATCAACTTAAACTGTTGTTTTTGAAAGCCGTTGCACGGATTAGATGTTTTACTTGTAAAACTTGCGAGATACGAAATGTTCGAGATATAAACGCCACCCTGGAATGGATTAATTTTGTATCTCGATAAAACTTACATGTTCTTAAAATCAGCATGCTGTGAAGATTATCCAATGTTAAATTGATGATTAGTCACATTTAAGAGACTTGTTTTAGGCACATGGTAATGCTCTTTAAATAGAGTTACTGTACGTGTACAATAAAATGCTGGAGTTTTTTTATAGAGTACATGATTACTAAAATAACCAATAGCTCCAACCCTAGTTTGGACTATTCACATTACAGTGTGTCCCCTACCATTCATATAAATATACTACCCGCCTACCCAGACCCCCTGATAAAATTTTATCGATTATAGGGTCTGAATGTTGATTACAATATACTTTTCGATTATTGCCCAGCCCTAGGAAACATTGTGTTTTTAAAATTATACGTTTTCAAGTGATAGCTGTGTATTTAGCTTGAGCCTTTTGCAATTTTCCAAATTATAACCTGCCAAATTAAACAGACCCCAAAACAAATGGATCAACAACAGGAGTCTGTCTGGATGGAAACAATTGCAGGTTCGAAAGAATAATAAAATAATTAGCAACTACTTTATTTACTTTGAGTTCATAATGGACTTTAGAAAAACGAAATAACACATTTACACGAATTAAAAATCTGTAATAACGTCTCTGACGTCACCCTGCTGTCAGTGCGTGACATGTCACGTCAACTAAACCTTTTCTGCTGGGCAAGCATTTCTAAAGTAGCCTAACATTACCTCGAATCACCTTGTAAAGTTAACATCTTTCTTAACTGACGAATAGTGAGTTTAATGCATTGTATGTGATGTGTAAGTTCAATTGAGGGAAACTAGTTAGTTTACAAACCAGCCCTTGACACCAAAAAGATGGCTGGACGCATGTGAAAAAAAAATACTTTTTAAAAACGCCGATGAGACTTAAAAACAAAAGTTCAGACTGACAACGAATAAACAAAATGCATTTTTAATCCCTAAGTTATTCAACCCGTTAAGGTTACTTCCTTGTTGTCATTATATGACTTCCCCTAAGAAATGCAACGCTGTCGTTGTTCTGAGGATGAGCGGTTTATCTTTCGTTAGTTTAAAAACTTGATCAAATTACCGTTAAATTCAAACAGACGCGGAGAGATACGTGCGCGCTCTCGGACTTTAAAACAAGCTGTCATTAGTGTTGCAATGTTTGTCTTAACATTCATTGAGGCTGCAACTATCGCCACTTTGCGATGAAACCACAACAACACCTCCATACGTCAAACAAGAAAACATCGAACCATTAAACTAAATATAAACAGCAAATATTGTGATATAAACAAATAAACACGACAGCGAGCGTGTGAAATGAGCAAGAGTGGCGAAAGCTTACGGAATTGATGCAATTCTTCTTTCCTTTCCAGCTTCCAGCCAACTTAATTCAGAATATAATCCAAGAAGAAACTTTTCCCAAACCTTTCATGTGGATTAAGCGTTGGTACGATATTTTAAGTCGAAACATTCCTCATTTGGGCGTAAGAAGCATAGTTTTCCTCGATTATATGTATTTTAAAGTTGTAGCGTTTACTCCATCATGGTGGCCATGTTTAAGAGAGACCGAAGCACTGCCTGTCACAGCAACGGACAAATAGATCCCCCTTCACACTCAAGCCACATTTCCGGTCTTGAATAACGCACAACTATCCCAAAAGAGCGAAGACAAAGCTATGTGTATATATTTGGGATAAATATATTCCTTATTTCAGTTATCAACAGCATTTTTATGTACATTTAAAAAGTCTCACTGACCCTGCGGACTGATATATGAGGACATACTCGAGGTGAAAAGTCTACCCAGTCGTCAGCGGTGGGTGGTAAAACGCGGAAGTAGATTCTGGGAAATTACGACACGGCGCCCATATCATTTTAAAGAGAGTTTAGCGTCTACTTTCTCTTTTAAAACGATCAATACATATTTTCAGCTTTATTTTAGCCATAAAAAAACTTATGACTTTTAAAATAAAAAAAACGTCAAAGGTTAGGTGTTCTCCAATATAGGATAAATTTACTTTCTCTTTGAGGAAATCCACCTGTTACACGCAATTTGTTTTACAATAATTGGACCATTTAAATGATCAGATTTATTAGACCCTTCGTAATATTGTCTTTAATAACCTAAAAATCGAAATGATTAGATCTTTTTCATGGCATATTAATGTGAACACGTAATACTCATACCATCAATGTTTCTCTTTTTCAAGTTCTAGCATGATTTCAGTCAGAATCACTTAATGTGTGATTTTGACATATGCAGTTATTTAAAATGTATTTCAATGTATAATAATAAGACAAATGCTTTTTTCTGAAGCATCTGAAGAGCTTGATCTTCCATATTAAAAGAAAATATGGTTTATCTAACATCATCTCTATTTTCTTTAAAGAGAAGCTTTTATTGAATCATGATGTTAAAACTGTTACAAGCAAGTTTTCCTGAATTTTGCAGGTGGAGTGTGTTATGGTCATCAAGCTCTGTGCTTATTGTCACTGCACTGGTTAAAAAAGACCAGGCAAATGGTGGACAAACTGAGAACTGTGTTGCTGTTTACTGCTCTGTTGTGACTTACAATATGAAAACGATTACATGCTTGTTTCACATTTGATCAGTGGAAAGAAGCACCAGTGTTTTTGCAAGGCCAATGCTGAATACTATTTTTTTTAATTCATGACTTGACTGCCACCTGTTGGTTTGGTAGAGTCTTCATAGCGTTTCATGTACTTTTGAGTGTTTTCTCTCTTACCTGATCATTTCTGCAGGAGGTCACTCATAGAATTTTTGCCCAGAGCAGAAAACGCCTCATCCTGCAGATTCAGCCATCCTGCTGCTGAAAACAAGTATTGTGAGAGCTGTGTTGAAGAAGTCTATTATTATTGACTTTTTGAGTAAGTGAGAAGGTTTCTCTTCACATAATCCCTTCATTCATCTACTCACAGACCTCTAGACGTGTCACCAACCCCTTAGAGATCAATTGGTTATGTGTCCTGTTAACATTCTTCAAATAAACCCCAAGATACTGCAGTAAACCCATGAAAGCAGTACTTTATAGGTGCATAACCAAATCCATACCCTTTTCTCCCAATGAAAAAAAGAGGTTCATTAAAGGTCAAGGATTGTAGGGAAGATGTCCAAAGCGGTGCAGGTGCAAGAGGAAATGAGCTTCACAGCATGAAAGAAGCAGCAGTGTCTGGAAGACAGTGTCTCACTGATGCTTTCATCGCTCCGCTTCAACACATTTCCTCTTTCTCCGTTACTGAATGATCTTTAAGCTGTGTGTGGATGTGTGGGTCTGGTTATAAACGGGTGTTCTCAGGGTTACAAATTGAGTTTCAGTAATCAACACCTTTCTTTGTTAACTAATGCAAGCATGACTTTGTAAAAACTAATAGAAAATATTTATTTTCCTAATTGGTTAAGCCTCCTTCCAAATCTTTACCAAATTAGTCCTGGAAAGGGTCACAGGGTTCTACTGGTGCCCATATGGCACTGCCAGGAGACATTGGCAATCACAACATAAGTCGTAGAATTGTAGCATCAATCATTTTCTCTTATGTATCCGAAGTGGGAGGTTAACATTTAGTTATTTAACCAGTTCTTTCCCAATTGCTTCTGGTCTTTCTCTACTCTCAAGCAAGATAAGGCTAAACGAACAAAATGTTAGCATATACCGGTACATTTCTTGGGCTCTAACAATATAGATCTAGATTTTGTGCAATGCATATTGTAGGTAACTGGAGACATAACTTGGAATTTCATCAAACACCATTTCACAAGTTCATTTTCTGGACCAACCAGTACCATGAGCGTGACTGAGATTTGGATTGGGATTTCTGACATGAATTCTCCCAAGTGTGATGAACAAATGAAAGGAGTGGTACCTTGGACGATGTCAGATATCTGGTCATTTAGGTTTATATAGGGGGAGTGTTGAGCTTTCCTTGGCTACTAGCTTATGTCACACTGCCTCTATTTTGAGAAAGAAAGAGAGGCTCCAATGGGAAGTCTTTTTGTTTTGTTTTTTATGAATGGGTTATGCATTTTTGTCACATTCTCCCTTGCAACCGAGGAAAAATAGAATGACGTTGTGGAGTGATGTGTCTTGAGATAAGGAATTTTCTTGAGAGTGGTTTATACCCTGCTTTGAGCCTTTAGCTTTCCTTTGTACATAACTAGCCTGTGCTAGCAAGTCATAAGCCAGTCAGAGATGTAGTTTATATGTT
Source organism: Danionella cerebrum (assembly GCA_007224835.1). Lineage (NCBI taxonomy): Eukaryota > Metazoa > Chordata > Actinopteri > Cypriniformes > Danionidae > Danionella > Danionella cerebrum. The sequence goes on from SRMA01026317.1 coordinate 187,896, forward strand.
TTGCTTTATGACATTCTTCTTCTTTGTCCTGTTTGTGGAGAAGACCAGATATAATCCAGAAACTCCCAACTACTAAACTGACCAAACACAGACCCTACAGTATTTTTGGTGTATGGCTTTTGCACATCTCTGGCTTGGTTGGCTGTGGAAGTGTAAGTGCACCTTTATAGGTGATTCCTCAATTCTCCACTAAAAGAAAATTAGATACTATTTTTGGAATTACAGATCTCCAATTGGGATTTATTTCTTCATAGATGGAAAAGAAAAAAGAAGTCCACACGGAGTGATACTGAAAGCAGTAATGAGTAGAGTGAAGACAAACCAAAAGAATCCGTCGTTACTAGACAGACTATAACTACATTAGTGTAGAGCTCACACATTTCATATAATCATCACTGACAACGCAGGCTATATTTGACACGTATTTTATATTCATGGCTTCAGGAAAACATTAAAACATACTCTAAACATCGGTCAAGGTCCAGCAGTCAACTACAATCCCACTCACAATAAAAGAACACTCACGTTCTCTCTCATAATTCTAAGAAAGTTCTCCCTCTCATACAATTGTCATATAAAGTTAACCCCATCTTCCATGATATGAAACAAGCATTTCTTGATACCTTTGGTCATGATACTGGTACATGCTGTGGAGAAAACCTGCTTGTGCTCTATAGACCCACAGGGTTTAGTGAAAACCATCCTGTGAGTTACCATTTTCTGCCATGCTCGGCACAGGTAGGGCTTATCAAAGTCCATCCCGTATTCAGCAGACCTCCACCTGTGAGATGACACCGAAGACTGTGCTGGGCCATCCTGCTCAGATACATAGTTCCTCATGATGGCATGAGTTGTTGCAAAAATCACAAAGCCATAATCCTTGCGCAGTCTGTCCAGCAACTCTGCACACTTTCTTAAATTAGCCTCCTGACACACAGTACTCTCCCCCCCGTTGAATCGGTCCACCCAATAGAACGCAGAGATACTATCGATGACCAAAAGGCTGAGAGAGGATTGGCTGGAGAAATTGTTCTCAAGGGTGTGAAGGGTTAGCAGAAGCTGAACCGAGCTGTTACAGTGCACCACAGAGAGCCTGCACAGACAAGAGCGCACCGTCTCCTCTTGTAGCTTTTCAGAGGAGTCACCCTCTTGTGAATCCAAACATCTCTCCAAAATGGTCACGAAGCGAAACATGTCAAAGTGGTAGTCTGTGTCGATGAAAACTACCCCAGCCTCAA
>SRMA01026318.1:0-70202 GCA_007224835.1 Danionella cerebrum
AAAAATAAAGCAGCACAATTAAAACTTTTAGCGGCACAAATCAGCACAATCCTAGCACTAAGCAGCACAATCATCTAAAATAGTTTTCTGTCAGTTTTAAGTTTGTTTGGGGCTCAGTGACGTCACCAGCCACAATAACGCTAATATCTCAAAAAATAAAGCAGCACAAACAAAACTTTTAGCGGCACAAATCAGCACAACACTAGCACTAAGCAGCACAATCGTTTAAAATAGTTTTCTGTCAGTTTTAAGTTTGTTTGGGGGTAGGTGACGTCACCAGCCACAATAACGCTAATATCTCAAAAAATAAAGCAGCACAATTAAAACTTTTAGCGGCATAAATCAGCACAATCCTAGCACTAAGCAGCACAATCGTCTAAAATAGTTTTCTGTCAGTTTTAAGTTTGTTTGGGGGTAGGTGACGTCACCAGCCACAATAACGCTAATATCTCAAAAAATAAAGCAGCACAATTAAAACTTTTAGCGGCACAAATCAGCACAATCCTAGCACTAAGCAGCACAATCGTTTAAAATAGTTTTCTGTCATTTTTAAGTTTGTTTGGGGCTCGGTGACGTCACCAGCCACAATAATGCTAATATCTCGAAAAATAAAGCAGCACAATTAAAACTTTTTACGGCACAAATCAGCACAATCCTAGCACTAACGAAGCTTACCGTTTTCGTGCGATTTGGAGTTTGATGGGGGGGCTGAGTGACGTCATCCGCCTGTCAAAAAACGTTAATATCTCGAAAAATAAAGCAGCACAAACAAAACTTTTTACGGCACAAACCAGCACAATCCTAGCACTAACGAAGTGTACCGTTTTCGTGCGATTTGGAGTTTGATGGGGGGCCGGTGACCTCTGGATGACCTATAAAATAATGTTTAATATCTCGAAATCTATAACAGCACAAAATATGATTCCAACGGCACAAATCAGCACAAATCTAGCACTAAGAGCACAAGTACAAGAGGAAAGTGGAGCGCGTAGGTGGGGGGCCAACTTCACGGAGATCTACAGTGGGTGTGTCCACATTCTGTCAAGATGAGCTCTTAAAACCCCCCACCCCCCTGTGTGCAGTAATTATAATTCTTCGATTCTCACGAACCTTTCAAGAAACTTCTTTCTAGTGCAACTGAAGCCATATGCTGATTACTTTTCTTGTTCCAAGGACGTGAGTGATCCATTTGTGCCAAAATATGTTCTTATTGAAGAAAGTCCTTGGAGGAGTTGTTGATGTGGTCGGGTAAGGAAATTCTTTTCTCTGCCTTTTACACGAGCGACCTCAAAGTTAAGATCTGACCATTTTAGCTATTTAGAAACACAAATAGAGAGCTACTCAACAAAATGTACTCATAATAAGACAATTGACAGTAATAATCACTGCTTTTATGATATACTATTGGAGTTACCCACACTTCAAAACACCTACAAATATTTCTCTGTGCATGCCTACGCACACATTTAGGAAGAACTAAAAAGTTTAGCTACTGTCTTTTTAAAAATTACTTTGCCTCAGTTATTACAAAGCAGGGGTATATTGGGCAACAAAGATTATGTTCATTTATATCTTTTTCCCACAGCAACATCGACCCCAACCAGTTTTTGCCTTCGAATCCTGTAAGTTTTACTTTGATGTTATGCATACATTCTTCTGCTGGCAGTCATTTTTCATAATTCTGATTAAGAAATAAAAATTAATGTCCGATTAATATTACAGGTTTACTGAGTTTACATATTTAATGAGTTTATTTCTTTTTTTCCAAATCTGCAAATGAAAATGATGTCTTGAGTCTACCTTTTGTTTCTGTAAGATTTTTCTACAGTCATTCTGCTTAACAACAAATTTTCATCATCGCAAATGAACCTCGACTCTGCTATTTTAACTTTTATTAGAAGGCATTTGGACCTCTCTTAATGCTTAATTTTATTAATTTTTATGACCCTTTCTTGTGCAGGTTTGAAAAAAAAAATTGATCTCTCCATCACTTAGAGTAAAAAAGATGACTTGATGCAAACATTAACACTGCTCCCTAGTGGATGGAGGGTATTAAATTCAATCATACAAATTAAACCAGGTCATATGGCCTTCTTAACTTTGTGGTCCCAAAGCTTTTTAAATGACATTTTTTCCAATGAGTTTTCGTTATATAAACCGTTTCAATAGTTGGTTAAAAATATTGTTGTAAAATATCACGATGCATATCATATTGTAAACATAATTTCGAGCCAATTTATTGTATCATGAGCAGAGGGTACCCTTACACCCCTAATGTTAATGGTACCATTTTAGGCTGTATAGTAAATTGTATTATTTAATTGCATTAATAAATTTACTGACACCCGTTGTATCAGTTGGATGTTTGTTTAGCATATGAACCAAGTTCTTGCAGGGTGGGAAATCAATTAAGATTGTTTTTGCTATATTCTGCTATTATTGTATACTTGTGTAGTTTCTTAATGCTATGATCACTTTGTTGTAGCCTCCACCTCGCAGACCATTGGCTTATGCAGAGTCCAATGAGTCTGAGGAAGAGAGAAACTTTCGGAAGGTGTTCCAGCAACTCGCTGGTGATGTAAGAATTGCATCAATACATATTGAAAAGACAGTTATAACAAACTTCAAAAGATCATGTTTGGTTTCAGGACATGGAAGTTAGCCCCAATGAGCTGATGAACATCCTCAACAAAATCATCTCCAAGCGTGAGTATGATGTGTGCAGGTCTGTGTGTAGCACTATCCATGCTCCAATTTAATCTTGTGGTCTATTTCGTTTGGTTTTGCAGATGCTGATCTCAAGACAGATGGCTTTAGTATTGAGTCGTGTAGAAGTATGGTAGCTGTCATGGATGTATCCTTCCTATATAGTTTGCATATTTGCACTCATCGGGTTTTCTTTCTGATTTTAATTTAATATTAATATTTTTGTTAATGATTGAGTCTGTTAAAAATCATGCATTAACCTTGACGATGACTCCAGAGTGACAGCACTGGGAAACTAGGCTTCCATGAGTTCAAGCACCTCTGGAACAACATCAAGAAATGGCAGGTAAGAAGTGGATTGAGATCCTTGTATAAAGTAATATGAAGTTTGAACAAACTAAGCTATGGTGAAGTGTTGAGGTGTTTATTTGTGATTTTAAACTAATTTAGTAAGACTATTGTAAAACTGAATATATAAAAGACTATGTGCTTTTTTTAAGGGGGTTTACAAGAGTTATGACAGGGATCACTCTGGGACGATTGGAGCAGATGAACTTCCAGCTGCCTTCAGAGCTGCAGGTACATACTACATTCTAATAAAAACAGGAATTATGGATCGCCCCTTCTTGCCATTGGACAGGTTTATGAGTTAGATACTGATTCAAACAAATCCAAACCACAGTCCTGTTAATTTAAAGTTGGGAATGCAGGGGTTAAAGGGTCTTCAGATGTCGACTGAGGATCTTTTTAACAGCACTCAGCAGTGCATGAGACAGAATCAGAATCAGAATCGTTTTTATTGCCATGATCAGTGAAACAAGTTCCAAGGACTAGGAATTTTTTTTTGGTGATGGTGCAAAACAAAGAACACGTACTAAATAATAAATAATAAAGTGAAGTATATGTAAGTAAAATAAAAGAAATAGAATACAATATATTTAAAAAAAAAAGAGAAAAAATACTATAAACAATAAAAAAACTATACAGATAACTATGCTTTGTACATTGGGACAATGGTGGGGATTGTGCAGATAGTGCAAAGAAAATAGTGCAAATAGCAAGTGTTGTCCATGGGTTTGTGGTCATTTGACAGTGCAGGTTAAAGTCTGGTCAAAACAATTACCTGAAACAATCAAATCAAACCATATTTTAAAGTGCCATAGCAGTTCTTTTACTTATATTTCATTAAAAGAGAAAAGAAACATTATGTGATTTTTCTTATGTCGCTTGTTTTTACCAATGTTGTTAAATTTCAATATAGTTGTAAATTGGCATGTCTTGTTCGTCAATGCATTGATTAATTTTTGGTTCTTCTGACAGGATTCCCATTGACGGATCAACTCTTCCAAATGATTATCCGCAGATACAGTGATGAAAATGGAAATATGGACTTTGACAATTACATTGGCTGCCTTGTGAGACTTGATGCCATGTGCTGTAAGTATACTCCAGTCACCTTAGTTGAAGCCAAAGCTTATATATTTTTCACAGAGAAAGGAGGTTGCAGATAACAAGGGTGTGATAAATGCAAATATCAAGTGATTTGTTTGCCTCTGCTGATCGCCATGTTTAGATGGCAAAATTAATAAAAGCTCACACTTCAACCTTGATAAATTGAGATTAGTGTCAGGATCTGCGTACAGGGACCATGAGTGAAATATGCACTGGTGGATTTCAGCAAAATAAACCCAGTTTAAAAAAAAAAGTAGCAACAATCAAGAACAACCTTCATGCTTAACAAAAGGTGGAATAGTAAATTAAAAAAAATTCACTGCCTTCCACATCGATGTGCTCTCAGGACCTCTATGTTCTGCTAAATGTACTGTGGAATGTTTTGCATGTATGGGAATTTCACACATGATTAAACTACAATGCACTAATCACAACATGCAGATCATGTTGTGTCTGCATACAGAAGAATGTCCATGGCTGGATAAAATAACAAAACGGTACAGGGTCCGTCTCTAGACCATAGCCGGACACTGACTTCTGATGTTTACTTTAGGGCCAAAGGGTGTTTAAACACAGTCACCATTAAACGATAACCAAAATAATGCGTGGATTTTATGAAATCTTTCTGACCCAATGCTTTCCATGTGTATATATTTGTTGTTCATCGACAGGTGCCTTCAAAACTCTTGACAAAGACAATGATGGTATGATCAAGGTCAATGTTCAGGAGGTAAGATGCCATGGAATTTTTACAACTTAAACTAATATTTTTTTCATTAATTTCCTGTAATTTATTTTTTTTTGTTTTCACAGTGGTTGCAGCTGACAATGTACTCGTGAAAGAACTATGATTTTACAAAAGAAGATATATTTTATGGAATGATGTATTTGCTTTTCAGAGCTCCCTTTGTTGTTTCTTTAACATGCACATTTTTGAGGGCCTTTCGCATGGAACTCAATCACTGGGGTTATGTTGGTCCCTCTTCTATGCAAAGTTTTACTTTCGCAAATTTTTTTAATCTTTGAGTTTAATTTCACTTTCATACAGAAAATTAACCAAAGATTACGATGTGAACTATGTTTTTTTTTTCGTGCCATCACATACACAGAAGACTGTATTACACATCTATAGTGCCACTTTTGCATGAGGCTGGTAAATGTAAGGTCAAGTGAAAAGAAATAATGTTACGCACATATAACGAAAAATTATTGCCAAAATTGAATTTGTTTACTGAATAAAATATAAACCGGCAAACCTTTGTCTCAGTTTTATTTTTAACACATATAATTGTTGACTTGTGGTAAAGTGTGTGTGTTTATTTTCTGCTAATAACCTGAGTGTTTATTGTTCTATGATCTCATTAAACTTAGTAACGCGATGGTTTTGACCAAGAGCTCTTAATATCATCCATTTACTGCGTGTTTTCTAAACCTGCTGGGACAGTAGAGCGCCAGCGCCACTGAGGCTTCTGCGGTCAGATCCAGTAACTGCATCCATCTTCTACGCAAGTGTGAACGGAAGAACGAAAGCGCACGCGCAGCGCAGACGCCGCTTTCTACGAAGTTTCTGGATATCTCGGTGCGTCGCAAAATTGTGATTGCGTTTTGGGCACGCTGAGGTATTTCTGCGACGTCTAAACCCCTTAAAGAACTTTATTATACGTACGGTGTTTGGATTAGTCTGTAAACTACCCGGTAAAGTGATTACCATCCCACGTATCGTTTAAAAATAGCAAGCTAGCTGAATAGCTATGCCGTGATGATGTTGGCTGTGCGAACTGTGCTTCCGCATAGCTCGCGTTTTGTTTGTTTGCGTTAAAATATAACATTCTCTGTTGCAGAACGTGACTAATATTGGATAGAAAATAGATAAAACTGTTCGGGTCAGGCTATCTGTGGTTTATTCTACTCGATTTGCGTGGTCGTCGTTTCTCCCCGGCACAAAGAATCCGTCGCCCGACCGAGCTGTCTTCTGCGCTGATGTGACCACAGTTCACCTCGACGCTGGAGTCTGACGTGCGCTTGGGTCTTATTGTACACTGAATTAATTAATCCATTAACGAACGAGCAGGTGTATCAGATGCTAATTCGTTGAATATTTAGGTCTTAATCGTCTATATAAATGCGTTTCAATATTTTTTACTATATTAATGTAAACATCTCACACTTGATGTCCAGTATATGCTAACCTTTTCCACTCAGGTTAAAAGCACTTATTGATTCACGGGTATTCACTCTACATTTGTGATTCACTTATTATTTGGGAAATTACATGTTGTTTTAGAAGTGAGCTTTAGGAGTAAATATGCCGTTCATTTAAAAGCCACGACCGGAAGTTGTATTCTGATTCTACACGTTATTATATTTCATAGTATTGAAACTTTACTGATATATAATAGAATATATGTTTGACGTAGTGTATATATATATATATATATATATAGTAGATCACATAAAAATATTATTCCAAACTGTAATTTAAATATTTTCAGCTGTTAATCAGTTTGCACAGTTGCAGTTTTTAAGTGTTTTAAATAAAATTAACCAATACAACACACCCATGAATTTCAAACAAAAATTCAATAGCCACATAGCTTTTTAACAAAATATTTGGGAGAAAATTATATACCTTTTGAATACCAAGCAATAAAGAGATGATTTTAGGCTCTTGAGGTTTTAACAATTGTCCCGTACTACCAAAGTACAGATTGTTTAAGAGAACATATTCGATCTGTATTTAAAAATGTTCTATAAGGGTCTATCTTTGGTGCATTTTTTTAGGAATAACAAAACATTAAAGACACAAAAATGAGTTTTAGATAAAGCCTTGTCTTTATCTAATGAGATAAAATGTAATGTTTTGATCAATCAATGCACAACGAGTTTTGATCAATCAAGGTACTTATTTTATTCCAAAAAGTGAAAACAAAAACATTTCTAAAAGAATTGTGTTATAGCTTCAGTACAAGTTTTAGAAAATTATTTATTTTTTATTTTAACACACATTGAATCAAAAAAAAAAAAACTGTGAGAGCGGGAAACTGCTTTCTTATGAACAGATTAGTTCACCATTACTGTGTTTGCATTTCATTTTTTCTTTGAAATCTATGAGCAATTAACTTTTAGAGCAATTGTTTTTCCTATTAAAAATCTACTTTTTTCCCATAGATTTGCAGAGAGTCTAATTTTCTGTAGAAGATGTCGGCGTCTTCCCTCTATCTCAAACAAGGCAACATGATGCGCTTCAAGCGAAGAAAAGCACGCTTCTCTTTTAGTGAAGTACACATCCTGCTGGATGAAGTACGGAAGAACCGTCACATTGTTGTGGGTAAGTTGTCCTAAAATGTCCAATTTTGCTGAGTCTGTAACAAGCCTGTCTATAATTTAAAAAGAGTCCTACCCTAGTCATTTTTTTCTTTTATAAAATTTTTTTACCAGGGAACATGCCTCTGTAAACATGAGTTGCACTCCTGTAAAAATTCCCTTTAAAATACAGCTTTAAGACTATGATTGATGTTCCAAGGAAGAATAACAGGCATAGCTTTCTCTATTTTAAATGGAACTGGTGCGATGCGCAGTGCACAAAATCTGAGATGGAAGGCATCATAACATTTGGTTAGGTGAGAAAAAGAGCAGGCGGTACAGTTTGATACTTAAAGATAAAAATTATATAAATGAACCAAGATAAATGTTTTCAATGTGGGCTCTCTAGTTTAAAGGGGTATTTAATCAGGCAAATAACTTAACAGATTTAGCTTTTTTTGCAATATTACCCCAGGTGTATTGAACTTTTGTTTATTATTTTGTATTTTGAATTGTTGTTCATTATTTTGTAACTGTTGATCTATTAAAAATAGTAATACTATACACATTGGGGCTTTTTTGGCTTGCATCACCAAACACATCTCTTGCGGTTACTTGGGTTTGATGTGAACTGTCCCAGGTCTACATGTGCTCACGTGGACCCAATTACTTTTCTCCTACCTCAAAGAAATAGTTTCATTCAAATTAAGAACAAATATACAGCAAGAAATTACATGCTTGTAGTGATTTTTCAAAATGGTTTGAAATGAACCGAAATTACTTGTGAAAAACTGTCTGTATTCATGCTGCTAGTATTCCAAACAATATCTGGCCTATTATTGAGTGTCTAGTTACAGCTGAAGCAAATTGGTAAACATAAATTAAGAGGAAGTGGCTAAACTATTACTAAACTAAACGAACAATTAGGGAGATTTCCTAAGTGCTATTGAACTTGCCTGTCTTTACACACTTTCCTGTGTCCATGTAGGAAAGTTTAATTCTGGCATTCCTTCTGACGTCAAGCGGCGGAAATGGGCTGAGATCACAGCGCGTGTGAATGAGATTGGGGAGTGTGATCGAGAAATCATGGAGGTGATCAAGAAATGGTCTGATTTAAAATGCGACACAAAGCGCAAACTTGCTGCCCAGCGGACTGGTACTGTGTTGTCCCAGCGATTGGCCCGGTCCACAATTGAACTGTCCCCTATGGAATCCATAGTGGAATCCATCCTTGAATTGGACAAAAATCCATGGGAAGCCTCACAGCGGTCCAAACCATCTCACAGTCATGTCATTGAGCAAGAGCCTGTGGGTGAGGATGAGGATGAAGAGGACGGGGGATTTGTGGGTGTCGGCTCACTCTCCAATTCACCAGTCACAGGGATGGACATGGGAGGAATGCCTGGTGTCACAAGTGGAGCTGGGAGTACAAGTGAGACTCTGTATGAGGCCGCTAAATCTGGAGGTAAACAACCAGCAACTAAACATTGAGACATTCCGTTAATTATCTCATCAGTGAACAAAATGCAGTAAATGAACAAAAGATAAATCTAAATCTAACCAATGTTTGGTGTGTTCATCCCTTTCCCTTCAAAACAAGCAACTCATCTAGCTACACTTGCCCATCTCACCACATTCCTCTCTCTGCTTTGCTTCCTGTCACTCTCTACTGTCCTCTCTGTTAGTTAACATCAATTAAGGCTACGGTTGTAAAAAATAATCTTTAAAAAAGTTTTACAGTAAACTGAAATCATTAAATCTGAATAACTGTATCTTTTTTTGTTAAAATATTATTAAATGTAATCCATATTTTCAAGATACAATTCACTTGCATTTTGTTCTGGATTTCTTGTAGCTGCATTATTAGAAATTTTTCTGATGATTTGAAGAAAAAAAAAATCGATTTTTTTGTTTCACCTTCAATTCCAGCTATATCATGAAATAATTATGTGGAAATTTTAGGAATACTTGACCTACACCAGACTGAAAAGATGCCCTGAAAGTGTGTGTTTGTCAGCTGCATTAACAACAAATCCTGTCTGTTCAACAGTTCGCCACTAGGTGTCACATTCCCAAAATGCTGTACCTTATAATTCTGGGTTATGAAAATATCAAATGCCAAAAGTATGGATATCTGCTTAGAAATTTATGCTTTTTCATATTACATGCTTTCTTTTGTCATTTCAGATGGTGAATTCCACATAGACTCTGATGACGATAAACAGTTCTTTCCATCATCCTCCATGGCTTCTGTTAGTAACTCTTTGTCTGAGGAAGATGGGGCAGCGTCCAGAGGAAGCACGGGCCTTGTTTCCTCCTCAGCCACCTTTGCTGCCCCTGCTAAAGAAGCCCCAATTCCAACCTCATCTCTCTCAGGCTTAGAGCCAGACAGCACCCGTGAACAGCTAGCACACAACGCTAGTCTAAGCGTACAGGAACAGCACATGGCAAACACTCTGTTGTCCTCAGTGTCACGCTCACTCCAGTTGCTGGCTGAGTCTATGCAGCAGTTGGCTGAGACGCAGCAGGAGTTTGCACAGCAGTCGCTGCAGCTCCAGAGGGAGACCGTCCAGGTTTTGAGGGATTTTGCCTCTGGTGCAGTAACGATACTGCAGGAAAAGGTCAATGGCAAACCTGCATTGTAAGTTTGTTTTCTATAATGAAAGGATGACCAGAAATCTGTCGCTGCAGATGGCTAGCTTCATGTGACGTTCAGATTATGTGAAAGGACCTACATGATTAAATCTTTTAAAATTTCTATGACACTTTTTTTTAAAGAAATTCAAATTGTGTGTGACATAATGTAGCTGAAATATGCACAAAGTGACTCTTGTTTGTCTGATCTTCCGAGGCTTAATAACAATTCAGGCTTGCAATATTACCAAATAGGAACAGCCCTTTAATTTAAAAAAAAACTTTATTGAACCTACACTAATGAGAACAATACAAATCTCAATGTGGAAAAGCCATTTTAAATCATTTTTGAAAACCAGTTTTTTTAGAAGCTCAACTGGGAGGTTTTTAGGTGTAACAGCTCCTGATGACAATTATTTCTGTAATGTTTGGAACTTAAATCTCAAGGTTCTTATGGGATTAAATGAATACACAACTTTTTTTTTTTTTTCGCAAAAAGGGAAATTCTCCAGTTCCTCATGGAAAATATATGTTGAGTACTCGTTCCAGCTCCAACACCAAGTTCTGTAACTGGAAAGGTTTGAAAGGCACATTTCTGTTGCATTCATGTCACCAAGCGGATCTAGAGTTTTAAGTCTTGAGTGGGATGCCTAGACCAAGTTGATATCAGAAATATTAGATTAAATGCTTAACATAAAGCTGCTATCTCTGGACTCTGAAGGCTCATGTTTTGGTTTTATTAGTTCCCAACAACAGGTTGAAATGCTCCAAATGTCAAAAAATTTAATGTACATTTGTTTGACCTTTTTAATGATACGACAGGCCATTTCAGGGACTTGTTTTTCAAATCTCCTGCATGATGCTTGTGTCATTTAGTGGAAATGTGGCCCTTGTTACAGCAACGAAACACCCATCACCATTGCCGTTTCAGATAATTACAGATGAAGAAAAGTCGATATGGCTTTGGAGCCATTTCACTCACCTCGTTAAACATACTTTTAAAAAATCCATAAGAGAGGCACTTTAAATATTTCTTGGTGAACGTTCACACTGCAGCATAAATACAAATGTTATTTTTGTTTGCCCATATGGGACCTGTATCCAAAAGCCACGTTGAATGAGACTTGTTTGTCATTGCTCCCAAAAAATGTGTTTTCCAGTAAAAATGATACAGGAACATACTTTATTATTATTTGATGACGTTCAAAGTTGTCTTGGATCTTTGATAAAGCCACAAATCTATTGTTCACTGTTATATTTACATCTATAAACAAATCGTTATTTCCTCTTCTGGAAGGATCCCATGTAAACCGCAATTGAGTATTAATTGAGACCTGCAGTGTGAATAGTTTAATTAATTTCAATACTCACAATGTTAACTTGGATCACATATCAATCATAATCATGTTAAGTGTCAGTAAAAACTAGGGATCCCACTCAGCACTGATTACTAAAGGAATCCAGGCCACCGGAATCTAGTTTTGCCAATACTTATGTATATACTGGTATGTCCTCTAACTACAACATGCTTTGGCTGCTACTTAAGACACCTCAGTACTGCACCAGTCACATTAGTAAACCCACAGATATTTAAAGGAAACTGCCTGAAACGGGGAGGCAGTGATAAAGGTAAAACTGTACCTCCATTAAACAACATTATTGGTCATATTGGGATATAGACATTATTTTTAATACGGAACAAAGTTAGTTAACCCTTCTCAACCAAACTGAACTACACTTGATTTTAAGCCACAATAGGGGGTTCTCGGCTCCAAAAACTGCTGAGTTAAGAAACAGACCAAAAATATTTCTAGTTATTCTTAAGCAGATTCACAAACAATGCTTCTGTACAAACTGTGTGTTCTCAGAGCTGTTATGCCTTTCCTGATATTGACAATGACGTGTAATATTTTAACATGTATAGAATGCTGTCTGGTTGTTATTGCTTCCTTGCACCTAGATACACATTGTGAAAATGGTACACAGTAAAATCCTAAGAGTTAAACTAACTCTACTCAGAGTGTATTTGGTTCCACTCAATATAGAGTTAAACCAACTCTGAAGGAGAGTTATTTAAATAAGTCTATTTGAACTAAACAGTGTATTTTTGTCTGTTTTTACTCTTTCTGGAGTGGACTTGGTCCCTCTCTGAATAGTTAATATTTAGTTTGCATTTTCCATGCTGAACCTAATCTTTGACTGTTAGGATATTGTTTCACAGGAGATGTACCTTATTTATTTATTGCTTTTAAGTTCCTTGATTAAATTGAGGTAAACAAAATTTCACAACAGCCACTGTTCATTCTGCCTTTTTCTCACTAGGGGGCACTGTGTCTTTAAGCTCTCTCAAAGTGAGTGTTTTCAGATGGAATGGGTAAGGTGTATCAATAAATTTTGTTTTGATAAATTTAACATGGTGATTTAATGGTTGCCTCCATTGTGTTTTTATTGTAATGAAAGTGATGTGATGATTCTCACTGTGCCGGGGCAGGAAAGAAGGGTGAAGGATTTGAGATGGTGGCATTGTTCCGGACTCTCCAGGGTTTAAGAGCTCTGCTTAAACAGCTGCCTGTGTGTACGGTCTGATGCAGAGCTGTAGTTGGAGAAAGCTTTGTGTGGCTGTGGGTGTGTGAGATGCCAGCTGCTTACCCCCATTGTTTTTCTGGACCTCCGCTGAAAGAAAAACTGTACTGTACTGTTGGTGATATGTGAGGGTATCTGAGTCTTATCAAAACTAGGCTCTTAGACACACAGTAACAGGATCTCACTTTTGTTTAACTGCGAATATTTAGTACTTCGAAAAGATTTTGTGCTCATGTTTGAGGCACGACAAATTGAGTTAAAATAATTTCTATATATAAAGTTCACAATTCCTCTATAAAAATCGGAAAACTAAAGCAGCAATCAAATGGCTCTCACAAACTCAGCTGCGACCGTTACACTGAAATAAAACCAATCCTTATTTGGGAAATATGTTAAATTGTTCTGTCATATATACACATGACAATTTAGATATAAGAAGTACATAATTAGAGATTGCATCAACTCGGCATGATTCTGGGGGCTTTTCTACCGAGTTCTGTGCAACTTAACAGGACTTTTTTCGTAGTTTCTAATGTGATGCTTTAATCCGATTAGAAAGATAAATAAAAACACACATCTTGTTAATCGCTGACTAGTCAGTAGTTGAGCTCACTTATTGGCCAGAATAGTCCCTGAATGTATGAATACAGTGTGCGACACAAAACCATCGTCAAACCCTATAGCTTTATAAGAGCCAGCAATCTGTGTAAAAATAACAGTTTTGATTGAGCGCTATAACCAATAAAACTATAAATAAACACTCTTTTGATGACCTCCATTGTTCTGTGTTGTGTACGCTAAGCAGTGTATGCTCCTGCTTCTTTTTGTTTTCATGACAGGGTTTTGCAGTGATGTGTCCAAGCTGAACAATGGCTGAGTGACTTTCCAAACCAATAAATTCTGGAAATCAGAGGTGAACCATGTAGTTGATCTAAGCCAAACTAAGCTCATTCGTGTCACTACTATAAAAGCGGCAGTAGTTCACTTTGCAAAGGATCAGACGAATAGCGAGATACAACTACACCTCGAAATATCAAAATTCAACTGCCATCCACACACCTTTAGATGATGTCATGGTTGCACAGGACTATTGATAAGACTACATACCACTGATGGTGATCATATAAAATATGTTGGAGGAATTTGTTAAAGTATGAAAACTGGAATTTAACCATAATGCAAGAAAATTACAAATAACTGGTTTTGGAAACTCGCCCTAATACACTTTTTTTTTATATATAGTCCTTGGTCCATTACCTATATGTACCTCATTTCATTCATGTGCTTTGAATCCAGTCTGAAATATCAGTTAAAAACTGCGCAAAATGGAAAATTCAATGTGGCTTAGGTGGCGCTATAACTGATACCGTAGATCTGTTCCCACATGAACACACTTGAACATAGTTTGTGACCGACCAGACATTATATGGCTGAGTTATAACAGCTTCCTGCTTCCCTAATTGGCATTAGCTTCAGCAAAGGCTCGCTGTAGATCAGTTAAGAGATGCTGTTTTGAAGCCTCTGACTGATGGCAAACATTTTGTCTTGTAAATGCTTTTTATAAGGGTCTGTTTTGTTTAGTCATTGCTGAATAATGTTAGACACAACTGATCATTTCAGGAGGTGAGTTTCCTGTGGAAGCTGCCACACATCAGCTGCCATCTGGAAGAAGAGAGGCAGACTGTGAAGCAGCAGCGGATAGATTTATCGATTACACTTTTTTCAAGTACAACTCAGCCTTCCCTCCCCTTCTTCTGTTGCTCTGCTGACCTTGTGACCTATTCCTCTGTCTCTTTCACCCCTGCTGATTCTCCTCGCCCCTCTTTTATCCTATACATCTGTCGCTCTGGCTTCACTAATAACCCAACGGCACCTCTGTTGAGAGGCCTCACGTCTTCAGCTGCATGAGCCCTGCAGCCCTGCCTGTCCACTGCACCTGGCCTGACGTACGCCTGTATTTTCTGCTTATATGAATGCTTTTCACCTGTCTGTGGTCACTATACAAAATGAAATATGAGCCGCCTTTTATATATTTGACAGTGAAACACCACAACTTCAGGCTATGTCTCCTTTGAGGTCATGTCCACACAAACACAGGCTCTTTTTTTTTTACTTTTTTATTCCTCACAGAAGCAGTTCGCCATGCTGGATGGCAAAACTCTGTGAAAACGACATTTACTCAGTTATGTTTACTTGAGTAACTTTAGGATAATTTTAGGAGAAAGAAAACGTAATTTTAAAGTTAAATTGATAATTTTTTCTAATTGAAATGTTATTATGACGTGTTAGAAAAATAGATTTTGGGGTTAATATTCCTCTCTCAAAATGAAAAGCAAATTTGTTTTCACTATGATGTTAAAAGAGGTGTTTATTTCCGTGATGGTTGCTGTCTGTCTACCTATGAACTGAATGAAGTTCAAAAATTTTATAATGCCATGTGGAAAGTTGGGCCATTTCGTTTGATTTGGTAAGGATGAGAATTAGAATTTTTCCTGTTGATCCAAAATATACTCATTGTACAAATTCATTTATTTGGGCTCTTGTGCAGGCAACAATAAAAGTGCCATTAAGTTTCAGGTTTGATCTTTCAAACAGAGGTGTGTCAAAATGAGATTGTTTCAATATATGCATCAGAAGTAGTTACCCCCAACTTTCTGGTTTTGCTTGGCCCAAGTACCACAATGAATTACGAAACATTCATTGACCAATTCTTTTTACCAGAAAAAGGCCACACGTGGGTCTTGTCAGGCCCAAGTCTTAGCCAAGTTAGTCAACCTCTAAAAATTATCTCTTTAACCACATTTTGATTTGGTACTTTTTTACTGTTAAGTAAATAATTTCAGCGATGGACTGGTGACCCTCGCTTCTCACCCAATGTGCGCTGGAGATTCCCGTGACTCTGAAAGGGAATAAGCGGGTTGGAAAATGAATGAATGAATGAATGAATGAATGAATGAAGTAAATAATTTGATACTTGAGTAAAAAATATTCAAAATTATTTGAACTTTTACTTGAATAAAAAATTGCATATTTTACCCACTTCCACTGAAGATTCATGAGCTTTTGTATTGTTAAGTGAATTGTTAGATTTCAATACAAATTCTTCAGTATTTGCTTTGTGACATTCTCTTAGATTTTTTTACACGTAATGTTTCTGATTGATTGCATATTTTTAAACATTCCAGTTTTATTATTCTCTAAGCATTCCTACTATTGCAAGATCTGGAGAATCTATAATAAACTATATGTAGATTCAACCCAAATTATGTGTTTTTTTTTTTTTTTTTTTTTTGCTAGAATAGTCAATACAAGTATTAAGTTTTAAATTTAAGTATTAAGATAGATTAGCCATTTTCTCAGAGAATCCAAATTAAAAACCCTTAATAATTGGATGCTGCCAGACCTTCAGCAGTAGCTGTAAGTTTCTTACTGGTGAAATTTCACCGATATGCGCCTGGAACATCTCAGACTAGATTAAATGGTTTGACTGAGTCTCTTTTCACAACAGTTCAATAGAGTTCAGATCCAAAGACATTATGTGTGTACTTCTGATCTTTCAACAGATACTGTACTTTGAATTACAGTTGATGCACGCTATAAGATATAATGAAATAGAGCATTAACTGATATAGTCAGATGTAAATCTGCCATATAGGATTGCTCCTGTCATTTAAACTCAAACACAACAGCTGCACACACACTGTCACTACCATCCACATATTTACATAGTTTAATCATTGGCCAAAGGTCAGTGCTGCCCTGCAAGTCTGGAGATTCGAGACACGTGTGCACATGCATCCGTGTGAGTCTGGAAGGATTGGTCTGTCGTCCCAGAGGACTGGAGCCCAACAGATGTATTCAGAGAATGGGTGTCAGAGTGTAGGATGCCAGTCCACTGTGGGTCACTAATGTGTGTGCCCGTGTCCTTTGGGAGTGTGTCTCTAGTTGAGCAGATGTCATGATGACGGTGGAAATCCTGTTGGTTGGGGATCAAATATGCTCAATGTGAAGAGAGTGAATGAATGTGTTTTTCTGTGGTGAATGAGTGTGTGCTTGAGCAGAAAGCATCAGTTTATAAGCTCTTTCTGTTTTTACTGAAAGGTGACTAAATCCATTGTTTAGTGGAGCATCTTTTATTGTGAACACTTCTGCAAATAAGCATATAACTCTTTCAGATACTATTAGCAAATATAAGTGGACCTATAAGTAGCAACTTTATGAGGATATGTGTTTGTTTCTAATTGCAATCGTACATTTAATTGCACTCTTAAAATACTTAAAATATTGTGTAGTTTTGCCTGAAATAAAAGCCCATGTAGTATCAAATTATTACCTACACGAATTAACCATTTGAAAAACCTTTTGTTTTATTTGCATTAAATTACATTTGAAGTTTTTTAGTCTTGAAATGTCATGAACATCTGTCAAAATCATGAAAAAGCATCTGATTTACGCAATTATAAGAGACTAAAAATGACTGAGGAAATTGTGTGACTCTTTTCCTCGTTGCACATGTGTGGGGTGTCTGGGTGTTAGGTTATAAATATGTATTTATGCATGTGGAGAGAAGGGTGTTCAGGGTTCCCATGCTCCTTCCACGTTTGTGTCCCCTCTCAAGGGACCACCACCCCCAAAAACCAATGGAAGAAGACTCAAATCAGTCACTGCCCATCTGCACACAGACCCACTCAAACATGCAATAATTTAAAGCAAGCAGAGGTGCACACACACAGAGTCCTACTCTCACAGAGATAACAGGATTAGCAGATGCTTTGCTCTTAGATTAGATTGCACAACATTAAAATGCAGCCATTTTTGATTAGTCACTGGTTCTTCAGACAGGGGATGAAACGTAGATAATTTAACAATTTAATCAGATTTTATCATTGTTTTATTAGACCAATACGATTAGTGATGTTAGTTTTTTGGTATGTAGCTTTAACAACAAATTCTTAATCTCCATAGACTATGAATAAATAGCAAAGATAGGTCCGGTAGATGTTATCTCTTTCCAAGTCTGTGTAGACCAAAAATTGGAAGTTACAAGTATGGTGGCCATAGTACTTATTTTTCTTGTCACATTCTCTCTATAAGCTACAGCCCCATGACTCACAGCTCCTTAACCTAAACATGAATAAGACTTTATAATGTGAAAAAATTATGTTGTAAACTGCCTCAAAACAGAAACAATTTTTCTAGTAACATTTGCGCAGAGTTTTTGAAGGTAGGTTTGTTTCTAACAATTTTGAGAACTAACCACGGATCTTGTTTGGATGTTGCTTTCTCACATCGTTCTGTATCTTTATGAAATCTTAGACGCACTCTATGATGTGGGTGGTTTTGGGGGACTATGGCATTACTTCCAGTGCTTCTTTTTCTTAATTCTTTATGTAAAAGATAGTTATAAATGACTTTGGATATATGCTTGGGTTGTTGTTCTGGTGCAGAATAAGTCTTGCAGTCAATCACATGCATAAATCTAAATCAAAATCCATCAAAAATATATGAACAAAGGGTGCTTAATATGCTGATTGTATTGTGGTGGCCATGTTTAGAAAAACAAACATTTCTGCTCTGCTCGTTGTAAACCACTTAATGTGAAATTTGTCATATTTTGATATAGGGTATGATGTATATAGACATTCAATGCCACATTCACACTCAAAGCTTTTCAGCTAGTTCCCACAGTTCTCAACGTAATCGTTATATTGACATTATATTGACAGTAGTGATTACATTTATATGATATTTAGACCCTTGGTAAGCGACACTTCAGAGCCTCGTTTTCATTCCAGTCGAAATTGAATGGCTCATGTGTGGTACTACAATAGTTTGCCACAAACCTTTATTTGCGCTTGATAAAATATTTACTAGGCTTTATTTACGGTGGCATTTAAAAAACAATAAGCGTCTAGTAGTAGTGATAAAGGTTTAAGGCACGCGCCGGTCATTAGCATAACAATGGCGCAACGCGCGCCAGCGTGCCCGCCTTAAATACACACACACGCAGAGGAGGGGTGGGGGGGGGTGGAGAGAAATAAAGAGGGGGGGGGGGTAGAGAGAGAGAGAGAGAGAGAGAGAGAGTTGTGCATGAGCACTGAATTGAACTTTAGGCTAATATATATCAGTTTCTCATTGAGTATTTGTGAGTGAAAAATGAGTATTGTGCAGGTCGGGTGTGCCTCAAAAATAAGTCCAGTAGCTCTAAAGGATATACTGACCGCAACAGATGTCGGTTGGGTGAGCTTGAGCGGGCTGTGGAGCACAATGAGTGACCATGTGCCGCCTGTTAACATACAGCTGTTGGAGCTGGCCCACACAAAAGCTGCATCACATTTCCCCTCCCATCCTCCCCTAGAGCGTCTCTGCAAAACTACACAACAAAAGCTCCCCCCGCCACACACACCCTCTCTCTCTCTCTCTCTCTCTCTCTCTCTTTGAGTGAAGACATAAAAGACTGGAATGAAAACTTGAAGGCCACGGTTACCCCTGCCACGTGCCACAGGAGAGGAAATAATTATAACACCAAGCATTTGCATATCCACATGCAGACCCTTAAAAAAGTGTAAACAAGCATGGGGATACACCACAGTGCCAAAAAGGCAATAGTTCAGGCAACTAGTTGAATTCAGATGCCCTGGACACTACATGGCCGCAGTTGTAAGTATGAAAGGATGTGCTGCTCTCAGGAGCTCAGAGGATTTCAACATGGTACTATGTCATTATGTAGAGAGCTCCTTGGAATAGTTTTATCCAAGTCATAGATGGAACGAGTGTAAAGCACATAACCAGACTTAGCATCTAAAGGCCAAGTCTGGGATTGCCAGTTCAGGAACAGAACTGATCTTAGGAGGTTGTTAGTTAGCTGTTTTTCATCTTAATTCCTGCAAAGGAGCTCTGACTGCTTCGACAAGATGTTTCGGATGATCAGGTTTCTTTTTGGGAACAGTTTGGGGACAGCCCCTTCTTTTTCCAACATGACAGTGGACAAAACAAGTTCCAAAAAGACATGGGCGAGCGATATCCATGAAGATAGCAAGACAGGCCTTCTTATGTAAGTATGTACTAACCAATGTACAATAAAAAAGTCAAAACTATAAAATGAACACTCTCTGAATGCTTGAGGACAGATGTACTAAAACATTATTTTAACATATAACATTTTTGATTTCAAATAATATTATTAATAATGGGAAAAAGTATGGATTTCAATAAGCTATTTAGGCAATTGACACAGGGTTCATAGGAAACTTGTAAAATAAAACATCTAGCTTTGTCATTTGTTACAGTCCTTATGGGAAATATGAATAAACATTTCAATATATAAGCTATGAGTAAAATATATGCAATAACAACAAACATTGATTAATTAGGATAAATTTGGTTGATAAATTGATGACACTATATACCTTGATACCTTGAGTCTTGATTTTAATTGTAAATACTGGGAGTCTCTTTCTTTGGAATCCTACTGAAAGCAAATATTGAGAATTTTAATAGAGGATTTTAATCAAATTAAGGGCTCCACAGCTAATGTTTCAACGGGTAATATCCTTCTTATTGTTGGCTTATAGTTTTGTACTAATTTAACTTGTAAAAGTTGACATTTTTGTAAGCATGGCATGAACTATATTTCTTGGTTTGTATAAGAAACTGTACAAAACATTTTGTTTATGTCTTATTACAAGCATATTGATCAGATTCATTATGAGAAAAACTTAAGTTTGTTTTATACCACAGGTTACTGCTGCTACACAGTTCAGTTTTAAAACAAATATGGCATTTTTATGTCCCCCTCAAGTCTGTCTGCAGAAGAAAACAGAAAATCAGTTTAATCAGAGCAAGTTTGCGCCATATGTCCCCCTTGTGACGTCACACGGAGGGGGCCAAGGAGTATATAAAGCGGAGCATTCATCAAAGCTCAATGTAGAAGAATAACCAACGCGAGGAAGAGCAAGAGTGTGCTTTTCCTCCGAGGACATAATAGAGGACCTTCATGGACGAGAAGAGCATTTTCAACACGGACTGATAACTTTTCCTTTCCCGAGAACGTTTTGGGAAATAACGAATGAAGACACGCACAAAATTTTTGTAATTTCCTAAAGTTTGGGACTAAGTGAGAGTTATGGCGCATGCGTCTTTGTACTGCCTGCTGCTCTCGGTGTTGCTTTTACAGTTGGTAAGATGACGTTATTAGTAATGTTTACCCGTGTGTTGTTAACAGTATTTAAAAATGTAGTGTAGACAGTTTCTTCTTTACAATTTCAACCCCATGGTTTGTGTGAACAGGTGGCCTCATCCGGGGTCTTTGAACTGAAAGTGCACTCCTTCAGCACCACACGGCGTCTCTGCAGGAGGACGCGGGACTGCAACATCTTTTTCCGCATCTGTCTCAAGCATTCAGAGGACGTCATCTCCGCCGAACCCCCGTGTACCTTCGGAACCGGTCAGACGAGCGTCCTCCGTGCCGACCAGAGTTCTATAGGAAGCAGCGCAGCCATCCGAGTGCCTTTCCACTTTAAATGGCCGGTATGTTGTATTTGGTGAACTATAAACAGATAAAAATGTTGACTAAATACTTTTACAACTTTAAATGGCTTCAAATGCTTCACCATACACTGTAAAACTCAAAAACTCATATATGGAAACTATGATAGGTGCAAATATTAGGATGATTTATTTGCAATAAAATTAGGGTCGGAGAAATGTTATTTTTACGAAAATCTTCCGTGTTTCCTCGCAAAACACATTCGTGCTCCCTCATAAAAATTGCGTTCCCTCGCTAAACCCTTTTGCGTTCTCTTATAAAGATTGCATTCCCTCACAAAAAATTGGGTTCCCTTACAAAAAGATTGTGTTTCCTTGCCAAGATTGCATTCCATCACAAATATTGTGTTCCTTTGAAAAACATATTTGCATTCCCTCACAAAGATTGTTTTCCCTTGCAAATATTGCGTTCTCTAGCAAAGAATGCATTCCCTTGTAAACATTGTGCTCCTTCGCAAAACACATTTGTGTTCCCTTACAAACATTGTAAAAAAATGTTCTCCCACCTTAATTTGTCCCTACCATCACTGTTCCTTAGGGACTCTGAAGGTATACACAAGTCAACAATTATGAATTCTATGTTAGTTTTGAGTACTGTTTACTTAAAAATTATTGCTTTTTGACCCAAATATTTTGAGTTAATCCCATTAACCTGTTGGGGTTTACAGTGAAGGAGCTAAGGAGAATCTTAATCCTTCTGTTGCATTTAGACCCATCTGAAATGTTTTTTTTCTTTATAGGGGACCTTTTCTCTCATCATTGAGGCATGGAATGCAGAGGCTCCTAAAGAGCACCATGACTACACTGGTGTGTCTCAGTTGCATTTGATAAGATGCATACATGCATGTGTTTGTTTTTTAATGCCAATTATCATAAACTAAAAATCTTTTGTCCCTCAACAGAGAATCAGAACAACCTTATCAGTCGTCTAGCAACACGGAGGCGCCTTGCAATTGGGGAAGATTGGTCTCAGGATGTTCACTTTGGAGATCAGAGTGAGCTCCGTTACTCTTATCACGTCTTCTGTGATGAGTTTTACTTCGGTGAGGCCTGTTCCGAGTACTGCAGACCACGGGATGACACTCTTGGGCATTACACCTGCGATGAAAATGGCAACAAGGAATGTCTGGATGGCTGGCAGGGAGACTACTGCTCAGACCGTGAGTGCCACCAGTCTGTTGTTTGGAAAAAAGAAGTGGTTCCACAAAAATTGAGATTGCTGTGCGATTGTGTGTGCTTGAACCTGAGCAGGAGAGATATGTCCTCTTTATCTATTATCTTTGTGTGATTGTGCGTCTGATGGAAGCTAAGCTGCTTCTCCAGGGCTTCTGGATTTCTTTTGTTCAGCCAAACAAAGAAACCCAACAGATAGATGCTAGAGGGTCGTTTTCTCCATGTGTGTGTGTGTGCCCGCTCGCCACAGCTCAAAATACAAAAGAGTTCATTACCTCTGTCAGCTCACCAGCTGCTAGCCCCAGCACTTAACACACCCATTCATCTGCCCTCTGCAGGGGGGCGTGGTGTGTGGTGTCTAACCCCCCTTTCTCTCGTTCTCCTCCCTCAGCCATCTGCTCTTCAGACTGCAGTGAGAGACATGGTTACTGCGAGTCACCCGGCGAGTGCAAGTGTCGTTTGGGGTGGCAGGGTCCGTCCTGCAGCGAGTGTGTGCATTACCCAGGATGCCTGCATGGAACCTGCTCTCAGCCATGGCAATGCGTGTGTAAGGAGGGCTGGGGAGGCCTCTTCTGCAACCAGGACCTCAACTACTGCACCAATCACAAGCCTTGTGCTAATGGCGCCACCTGCACCAACACCGGGCAGGGCAGCTATACTTGCACTTGTAGGCCAGGATTTGGTGGCACAAACTGTGAGCTGGAGATTAATGAGTGTGACTGCAACCCCTGCAAGAACGGTGGGAGCTGCAATGTAAGCTTTCTCACTTCAACCAAAACTTTTATGATAATGGTGATGCTTGTACATGCATTTAACAAAAAAATGGTAGAATTATTATTTTATTTGTCTTCATTTAGCAAAGACCAGCACACATTTTACTATTATTTACTAAAAAGACCTACAAGAGTTCTAAAATTAAGATTCTTTAATTTTTGTATTCAAATGTAAAAATAAAATGTCTATTGAATATTTGTATTAAAAAAAATTCTAAATAAAAAATTATTTGTAGATAATCCGGTTAAAAATTATGGCAATCCCATTTGCATATAAATTCTTTTAATGCCTTTTGCACTATTGTCACATGTTTTTTTGTTTTGTTTAATTTATACATTTCAGTGTCTAAAATCTAAGCAATGATAACTCAAAATAAATGTATCATGATATAAAAGCACTTTGCAACTTTTTACAATTTTGAAGAATACAGCTGTGACATTTGTTTGTTCAGAAAAATAAGTGGAGACAAAAAAGATTTTTTTGTGTGTGTATTTTATTGCAGTTTTGACATTTATTCTTTAAAATGAGAATTTAAAAATATTTAATTTCAAACACACATTGATCATGTTATTTTAAAAGTCAGAAAAAGTTTGTTTTCTTTCTGTTCATTCATTCATTTACCAACCAATTTATTCCTTTTTTGGGGTCTCGGTGGTCTGCCGGTGCCTATTTCCAGCACTAATTGGGCGAGAGGCGTGGGTACACCCTGGACAGGTGGCCAGTCCATCGCAGGGCTGGTTTCTTTCTATGTAAAATAAAATTTGATCCTTTGATAAAGAATAAAAAAGTTGAGAAAGCTGGTTTACTGCATTAAACAATTTTTGATAATTATCAGATGTCCATTTCTTTACTTTCAATCACTCAATAAGTAGAGGAGTGAGCACAAGGGGACTAATGAGTTGTGTTTTGATTACCCTAAACATCTGGATTAATTTTTTTGATCATTTTAGAGTGATGTGTACTGACTAATCAGCTACATTTCTTTTTAAATACCTGAAAATTTTTTTCATCTGAGATCCCCTAATTTAATATTTACCTTAATGTGAGCTTCACACAGAAGAGATAAATAGACCTTTGAGACCAAAACAACTTTGCTCATGCTTGTTTTCTATCTTCCTGCAGGATTTGGAGAATGATTACTCCTGCACATGTCCTCAGGGATTCTATGGGAAGAACTGTGAGATCATTGCAATGACTTGCGCAGACGATCCCTGTTTTAATGGCGGCACATGTGAAGAGAAATTCACTGGTGGTTACGTCTGCCGATGTCCACCGACATTTACGGGATCCAACTGTGAGAAGAGACTAGACCGATGCAGCCACAGACCATGTGCCAATGGTGAGTCTGTGCTCTGGCACTTTTAGTCACAGTGGTCATTTGTCATTATTTACACAATCTATGATATTTACTATAAGAATATTTTGGGCTGTAGCCTTCCTTCTGAGAGGATGAAATAGTTTTTCAAGTACTAAACTTTTAGCTATTTATTAAAAAAATCAATTAGGAGATCATACAACTCCAGATTACCTTGTGTCAAGATTTTGTCATGGCAACATTTCCAAAATTTTGGTGACTGATGTCATCAGCAGCTTCGTTAACTGAATAAAATTCTGATCCAATGTCAAGAGAATTTCACTATCAAAGAGAGGAGAAGTCAATGACAAAACACAAGTTTTAAAACCTTGTGAAGATCAAAAGACAAAACACAGTTTTTCTTTGAGCAGCAATATCAGAGCTGAGGACAAAAAAAAATTATCCAGAAGTTATAATATTCAGCAAAACATTCAACAAACTTAATGTCAATAAAGATAATGACTGTTCATTAATGCCTTTTATTTTGAACTAGTTTGAACACATTTGAATGCCGATAGTTTTGAGTGATAACTGGCAAAAAGTTATTGTTTATGACGAAAAGGTTATACATGATAAGTAGCATTTTATACAGAATATGTTCCATAATGGCATTTATTTCTGAATAGTTTTGAAAACATTTAAATGATGATAACGTACAAGTGGTGAGTGTCAAACAATAACAAATTAAAACATTTTTAAAGCAAACTAATCCTCTATATCATGCACTGATTAAACCCTTATATCTTAACTTTAATATAGCACAACTTAATGGGTCGGAAAATGAATGAATGAATGAATGAATGAATGAACATAAGACAATGAATGGGTTATTCTCTGAGAATACATTTCAGCACCTCTGAAATAAAAAGCATCTCTCAAGAAGCATTCACTTTCATGTTAAATCCATTTTTAGGAAAATACACATGGAATTCCTGCAAATGTTCTCGCTCTTAATAAATAATTCAACAAAATAATACAATAACCCAGCTAAACTCACACAGTAAAAATTGCAATCAGGGTGAGGAATTGTCTCAAGAGTTTACCAAATTAAGCATTTAACTACCTATAAATCATACGAGCTAGTGCATTTTACTCAATTAAACAGTTTTCTCTATAAAACATTGTGATATTGGTTTACATCTAAAGCTTAAAGCTTGGAATGAAAGGATACAGTGGCAAACTCATGTTACTCAATCCTATGAGCTTGTGTTACCGTATCTATAGCAGCTCCACTCCACAGCACCAACTCTCAACTGACCTCCTCTTTCTTCTGTTACAGGGGGTGAATGTGTGGATCTGGGTGCTAGTGCTCTCTGCCGCTGTCGTCTTGGTTTCACCGGCTCTCGTTGTGAGACAAACATTGACGACTGTGCCCGCTATCCTTGTCAAAATGCTGGAACCTGTCAAGATGGCATCAACGATTACACCTGCACCTGCACGCTGGGCTTCACTGGTAAAAACTGCAGCCAAAGAGCAGATGCTTGTCTCACAAACCCATGCCTCCACGGGGGAACCTGCTTCACGCATTTCTCAGGGCCGGTGTGTCAGTGTGTCCCAGGCTTCATGGGTTCGAACTGCGAGTTTCCTCTGCAGGGTGGTCTTGAGATGATGGCGCCCAGAGTCGGGCAGACTTCGCCTTCGGCGGTTGCGGTGTCGTGTGTGTTAGGGGTGCTGGCAGTGTTTTTGGGAGTGTGTGTTGGGCTGGTGATGGTCCGGAGGAGAAGGCATAGACTGCGGCGACAGCAGCTGTGTGACTCTGTGTTTAACGATTTGGAAACTGTGAACAATTTAGACCGACAGCACTATCCCTATGAGAGAGACTACACTCAGGTGAAGCCCTGCAACACCGAGGGCAGGATCTCCCTGGCTGGGTCAAACACCCTGCCCGCTGGCCAGGACTTCCTGTGGAGTGCCGGAGGAGGACTTAGATGAGACATTAACTCTTTTTGTCAATCCCCAGTCACTCATCTACACAAACACATCACCACAAACACTTACACATAAACAAGAAGGGATAAGAATTTGGATGCAGCACTTGTTTTGTCTGTGTTTTTCTGAACGAGTGATAAAATGAATGAAAGTCGTATGTGTTAAGTGAATAAGGGATTGGACCTTTGCCATCTGTATAGGTGGAAGACTCTGTAAACCAAAAACGAAGGAAACTAACGCGCACACGTCTATGTGCTGGGCTTCGTGAATTTGCTTCTCTGGTTGAGAGCAGTCGCAAGCACCAGAACAGACTTAGGTTACAGAACTCTATTTGAAGAGAACTGATGTCTTTATACAAAGATAAAAACGTGAAACTAACTCTATACAAAGAGAACAAAGTAAGGAAATGCCTCTATTAAAAGAGAAAGCAACCGAAGAGCAGAAAGGTGTGATGCTATCTAGTCAGACTCTGAGCTCTGTGTAAAACTGATCCAAGTGTTTTTTTTTCTTTTTTTGCATATCGATGAAAATGTGATCTTTTTTTGTATTTATTGTTTTTTTTTCAAGCATCATTCGTTTAGTGAAAAAATGAAATAAAAGTGATCATATGTTGAGAAATATTGTTTTGCAGGTCACATACTTCAGGAAAAACAACTTCTCAAGACCAAATGTTAAGATATGCTTCAAGTTATGTATTGTATATGTGTTTGTTCCTTGATTTGCATGGGAATATATGCATCAGTGGATCTTGCTGCATTGAAATTCAGGTTTTCTTCAATAGGGTTTATGTGAAATGTCCGTTTCTTTCTTGTATCAGATGTTTTCTATTAATTTAATCTTAAGTTCATGCCTAAGTTTCTATTTTGCATTTTTGTACTTTTGCTTTCAATCATCATTGTCTTGTCTTTGTAAAGATTTTATGTTAATTTATTTTGTATATTTGTTTACTGCTTTAAATAAATTATATGTGAAACACTTAATCTTTCTAAGATGTTTATTGTTTCTTTTCTCTGCTATACTTTTCATTGGAAATTGAAATTTAAAAAGAAGGTCTGGCTCTTAAATATATATTTTTTAATTTTTAATAATTTTAAAATAAAGACAAGACTGAAGTAATTCTCTTTGGTCATCTCATCAACTCACATGCCCCTTTGCCCAGGTCAGGAATCCTGGATTTACAGTGCTAATATCTACAGGGAAAGGCCGTTAACATGTACAAAACAAGAAAGGGATACAAAAGATATCCAATAAACTGGGAATGCCAATCAGTTTCATGGTTCAAACTCTGATTAAGATGTGGAAAGTGAGAGATTTTGATACCATGATCAGGTAGACCAACCAAATTTCTGCCAAAACTACCAGAAAAATTGTAAGTGATGCTAAGAAAACCCCACAAAAAACAGTTGAAATACAGGGATCTGTGGAAAATATGGTGTGGCTGTTTCAATGAGCACAATAAGGAGACGGTTGAAGAAAAATGGGATGCATGGTCGAGTTGCCAGAGGAAAGCCATTACTACACGAATTCCACAAAAATAGATCACTTACAATACACAAAACAACTCAGAGACAAGCCTCCAATCCTCTAGGACAAGTTATTTGGAGCGATGGGACACTTTTTTTACCTCTTGGTCTAGGGAGTAATACTTTTTGTTTTTGATAAAAATCCAATCAACAGACGTCATCTGGATCCAATCAAGTGCGCTCGCCAATCAGCGTCAGGTTTGAGGTTTCGTCTCAGAATCTGTGCATGTCATGAAGAGTCCACACACACTGCTCTCTCTGAGGCAACAAAAGCACAACCAGAGAGGCACATGAAACATGGCTGAGGAGGGGGATACCGGGCATTCTTTAGACTTCGCTCGAGAGCACGGGATGAGCTTGCAAAAGCGGCATTCTCGCGTTACAGTAAAATACAATCGCAAACAACTTCAACAAAGACTAGACGTCGAGAAATGGATCGACGAAGAGCTTGGCAAGTTATTTGAAGGCAAGGTGAGTTCCCTAAACGCATCCTCGCTGTTTTTAGATATTTAAATTTGTGGGGAATCGATAAAACACGACTTGAACTTCTTTGAAAATTTTACTGGTTAATTCAACCAGAAATACAAGCAAATTGGGTAATCGATCGATTAGTTATGTCTGTGTTCATAACTACAGTAATTGGAAAAGTAATAAACAGTCATGTAACACACGCACACACACACGCACACACACATACTGTACTTTCCTCTTTTTTCATCTCCATTCTCCAAACGCTGTCTATTTAGAGCTTTTACACCCCAAACCTGCCATTTACAAATGTACAAAACCAATTACACCTAACATATTATTAGTGTTTTAACTACAATACAATTTTTCAATAAATAAAAAAACAACAATGGTTCCACTTCCAGTTTGTGCTGGATGGTGTCTATACAAAAATGTTATGGTAAATGAAATAGAGGGGGCTTTGTTGTCCGTTATTAAAAAAGCACCCCGTCACTGTTTGACAGAATTGTTGACCAATGTGTTTTGACACAAATATCAGCTTGAACATTGTTGTACTTGAACTGGTTATCCATAAAAGGGGAAAAGGGCAGTTTTCTGTGTAGGTGTAGAGGAGATTCTACCTTCTCTCCATCAGATACAGCTGGGGTCACTTAGTTTTATTACTACCTTACATGGGCACCCCTGACAAAGCTGCTCTGGCTGTAATGTACAGGAAGTTCCACCATAAACTGTGTGTGTTGTGAGGCACAGTCCCACAGTATAAGACCACAGAGGTCTCTCTTGGGATTTGTGTTATGTGATCTGTTATCTCGATTTCCTCCTGAGCTTACTTGGACAAGAAAGCGTTCCCACTGAGATTATGGAATATTGAGAAATGGTTGGGAGACATGTGGCACATTTGGGTATATTATGAACTCTGGAGCAAAGAGGCAGCATTTTCTCGAAACTCCTCAGAATATTGGGTTTAAAGTTGCATAATCAATGGCTAGCTAAGGCTTTGTGTGAATGTGTTTACTGAATGTTTTACTGTGTTTGCATTTAAGACCGAGAACATACCAGAGGAAGTAAACATTGACGATTTGTTGCATCTCCAGAGTGATGAAGAACGGACACACAGACTACAGGTCCCACAATCCTCCTTTCTCTGTATATTCTCTAAACAAAGAATGTCAGAAATATAAATAAAAATAGTTTTTTTCTGAATGTACAAAATGCGAAGTGACCAAATAAATATTTGCTGTTGCCTTCATACCACTAATACCTTCAAACCACTATTAAATCTTATAGGAAAACTTGCACAAAGTCTAGGTTTTTTTTGTCAGATCTGTGATCAACTAATTATCAAGATTACCAATTATTATCTTCAGGTACACATGTAGGTGAAAACTCAGCTATACATCAGGAAACCGAAACAGAAGCCATGTGGTCACACCAAATATGAATTTAGATTTACATTGATTAAAATAGATGATTAACACTTCCATTTTGATGGAATCCATTGTTTACAGCATTTTAAATATATTTTGTATAAGTGATTTTTATGTTTGGAAAGTTGATTATGACGATAAGTGGATGCACGAGCCTCTTATGTCTCTTGACTGGAGTATTTGCATACCCCATTTTTAAGTTTATTCTCAGAAGTGAGGACAAACACTTAAAAACTAAAGATCCATTTATGGCTTTTGTTTTTACAGCGGTGTTGTGCAGCAAAAGTAGAGAAAAGAAGTTCTAAATATTGTTTCATCAAATCTTAATAGTTTTTTTTATTTAACATTTTGGATTAATTTCATTTGTTTTACAGGTTCTTCTTCAAAACTCCTGTTACGTCACAGAGGTATTTTAAATCCAACCATCAGTGACATTACATTCCCTCTCATGTATAGCATCCTATGTAATATTCTTTCTATTTGTTCTGCCCTGTAAGCCTCTCACTTGCTTCACCTTTTGTTTCTTTACATACTCTTCCCTCCATCTCCTCTGCTCTCTCACTGGCTGCTTTTCTCAAAACGAGCACAGTGAATGAATGATTTTGTTCTCTAACATCTCTGCTGTCCTCTCACAGTACAAAGCAATGCTTTCATCAGGGTTTTTTTTACAATGTTCTCTTGTTGCCTCTTAATTGCTTTGCTGTGCAAGTCTGTATTCACCGATGAGTACTGACATATCATGAAGAATTTTATGAAAATGAAATGCATTTGTTTATGTTCCTGTATAATAATCTGCTGATTAATTGGGCAGTTTTCATAATTTTATTAAGTAGGAAGCTACAGTTGTTTGTCTTGATTAAAGTCAACCAATAATATTAATGATTTTCAGTCATGTAATGCCTCGGCATGCTGAGATTTCATGCAACTTGATCTTTATCAAGTAGTATTGTTTGGATTTTAGAAAGGTTTCTGATCTCATTTATTGGTTCTAATTTTAAAACTCATTAATATGTTAATGTGACTATATTTGAAATAACAAGTGTGAACTTGTGTGTGTGGTTAATCGATATAAAGAATGAATTCTGCTTTCTGATGTTTTTGAGTAATCTCAGTTTTGAAATCTTTAATCATTGTTTCGAGAACTCTGTTCTAGTGGTCAAGAGATTTTGTTCTATTGTCATATTAGGTGAATTAGCAGGTCTTGAGTGTCCTCCTGAAATGAATTTGTAGATAAATCATTGAAATATTGTTGCTAATATATGAAAGATTCTTAAAAAGATATTGAAATTACATGGTTCAGAATTATTAATTCCGCCTTAAAAAGAATATAAAATGTTCAGGTTCTGTCTTGCTTAAAGTGATCTGTAATCATAGTAAACATTGTAGTTTGTGTGAAACAGCAGCAGGCACCTTTTGTCTCACAGTTTAAAAAGTAGAATATATATATATAAAGTTGGATGCTGTCTATGTAATCTGCAATGCAAAATTCAGACAATCTAAAGTACTATATGTTGGGTTTGTTGTCTTCAGGACTTCATTGCGGAACTATTACAGAAGCTGCATGGTCTCCATAAACAAGAAGAATTGCAGAGTGAAGGTGTTGAGCATCCCTACCTCCACTCATACCCCCATCACCGTGGTAACATCCATCATCACAAAGGAAGCCATCAAACACTGTGATTACTCAGGAAACAGTTTCATCACTTCCAGACTCAGGACAACTGCACTACGTATCCAGCTATAACTTAGTGTGTGGTGGTTATTTACATGTGCTTCAGAGATACAAATAACCTGACCAGGTGATACAATTTGCTAATTTAATGTATACGAAGGACTAATATGTAATAAGGCATTTTAGTGTATCGACTGCACATTTAACATGTAATCTATTGCTATCTCAGCGCTTTTATACTTGTCAAGTCATTACTGGTGTTTATCAACTTAAATAAAGGTTTGGTCATTCTGATGTTTTTGCCAGGCACTAGTGAGCATGACGTAGCTGAGATGTACTATAAACATTCATCCAGCAGATGGAGAACTTGCATAGAAGCAGAAATAAGAACTTGAATCTATGATTTCTTTTTTGTTGATTTGACGGGCATTGATACTTATTTTATTTCAGGTCATTCAATGGGGGAACAAAATATAAATAATTTTCAGATTTTTATTTGTATAGACAATGATCAACTCATCATTAGGTTAAGGATTAATGTTCAGAACAAAGCATTTTTGCTTAATCTTTCAGCATGATTCTTAAAGATTATTAAACTCCCTGGAATTGGCGAGAAGGAGAAGTTCGTGTTGGGTTGGTAAAAATAAGGATAGTTTGTCTGACATGTTTCGGAAGGAATTATTCTGGACTTGGCATACACTCGATTTATTCCTATGTCTTTATAAACAAGTCCAATCCTTTGATTAAACTGACTTGTCGCTTGCATCTTCCTCCCCTTCACCACTTAATGAGTCTACTCTGATTCATCTGAGCAAGTCTGCCACACGGGCTCAAGAACATTTGGACCGGTCCAGATTATCAAAGGGCTTAAAGACTTTTGGAAAAGCGATGGATTTTGTGTATTGTGACTGACCAACAAAAGTAGATGGATCCTGAGAGATATTCTTCAGGACACCACAACCGTTTATTTTTCATTTGATTAAAGCCTGTTTACAAATAATAAATGACAAAAACTTCAAGATCGTAATACTAACCTTTAACCTTTAATCCAGCCTGCAAGTGAACACCTGGAGACATCATTTGGCACAAATAAGTATTTAATAGAACCAAACTAATACATGAGTAAACATGTCGGATGATAACCACAATATGATGTAAAACAGATGGTGAACTCCAGGTACATTTGTATTTTATAAGCTACAAAGATTTTTTTTATTTGCTAGTCATAGCCCAAATACTTAGACGTATGACTATATATTAAAAGATTCAAATGCTGGACATTGTATGTTAAGTCCTGGATCGGGTCTTAGAGTTGTCTAGCTCAAGCAACACTGTGTCCTGAGTTCATCTGAAGCATGATTTTGGACTGATGGAGGAAACTGTAATTCCCACGCAAGCACTGGATAACAAGCAAATTCCACACAGAAACCTACTGTCAGTTGAACTCTAAGTCTGTGACATTGCAGCACCCTAAATGCATAGTTATTTGGACTAATAGAATAACAATGAATCCAAAACATTACAGCAATATATACTTAAAGATGTTCCTAACATTGTAACATGTACATTGTCATATAAAATGAACTGTGCTGCTTGTGTACCTGTCTTGTTTTCTGTGTGTGTGTGTGCACATAACTGCTATCTGTTAGGCAGGTATGTGTGTATGTTTGTTTAGGGAGGGTGTCTCTTTTTCCTCAGGAAAGTGCATCATCATCTGCTTGCAAACTGAGTGGCTGCCTCCGACATTCCGACACAAGGCCCCAAAATCTTGGAGACACAAACACACACACACACTGGTCTCTGTCACTTTCTCAGTCCCTGGAATGGATATGCCCTGAGCTCTTTTCAGGCTGTCGCATAAGGTAAGAGAAGCGCATGCATGCATTCACTCAATGCCCATCAGTACTTGCTTTTATGATTTCAATTCTTGCTGGCAAAAAGGCTAATGAATGATTACTTAAAATTCAGCTTTTATAGGTTTGGTTATAAAATGAAAATTATACATTGTTTCAATGTATTTAACCTTAATTGCACCTTTATATTAACCCTGTTTCAATATTTGACCTTTTAAATCAGTGAAACACGAAGATTATTGAATTTATTGCTATCGTTCTGTTGATGGGTTTTGTTGTAAAATTGTTAAATAAGTGTTCTATTTATGCAAATTAACCTTGGATAGTCATTAGCTGCTTTGTGTTGGAAAAGTGCATTAAAAAGACTAAGAGCAACTTTTTTTATTTGCAATTTTAATGTTAATCAGCTTTACTAAATTAAAGAATAGTTTTGTTTTTTTACAATTCTACATGTTTATGTATTTTGTTAACTAGTCATTTTATTTATAAATGTCCGATATTAAATGCTTTTTCCTTATATTTTGGTCTAGTTTTTTTCATACACGTCTAATGTGTTCATCTAAATATGTTCATCTAGAGATTTCTAAATTATATCAATCATTAATGTAAATCATCATATTTTAATTCCTTTATGAAGATAACAGACTGACCATCAAATCACAACAGGTGACTCTCTATTGAGAACTCTTTTTGTCTGATGGTGTTTGTTTAACATTTGTCTGTCTGAGCATATACATATTACTAGAAAAATACACATCTATTTCCTTTCTTTATCACAACATTTACAATCGATGGTTTCCTGGAATTATTTAAGAACAAAAATACAGACTGCAGCTCCAGCTGGAATCCAGACAGTAAATAACCAAATCAGTTTAAATTAAGATGGGGATGCGAGGGTGAAGCAAAGTTACAATGCTAATGGCATTTGCCTTTATTGATGAAAGTAAAGAGTTTAAAGCTACAACCTCTTGGTCTCCATCCCAGACGTCCCATGTCTCACCAGCGGAACAATATTCTCAGAAATAATGGAGAGCAGGGATGCTGAAAGACAATCACAGGGGTCACTGTGTGCTACACAACAGCACCTTCCCCTTCCTCCTTTGGACTCAATCTCTCTCTGATTTCTTTTCACCTCATATGAAATTTCATCAAAACTTGAAACACAGTGTCACCCCTCTGATGATGGTTCCACTGAATCTGCAAATTGTCAAGTGACTTGTTTGGTGTTAGATTTTTTTTAATTCGTAAAAAGACTTTGTAGAAAGTGTGTTTTGAAAGATGGCAGACTGGAAAATATTTTGACATCTGGATGTGGGAGCTTCCATGGTGAAGCCCAAAAAGTGCTAACAGCTTCAAAGAACACGCAAACATGCTGTTAATGCACTCAGCACACCGGAATATTGAACAATGAGAATGCAACAAGGCAAAGTCATTTAACACTGACCTGACGCGGGGCGGTTCGAGCAGGTTTCAGCACTGGTTACCTTAATAGCATTAAAATATAAAAGTTTTATTTTTTGGAACCAACTAAACGTTTATAATGATCATTTCAATGCATTTTATAAAATACGTGGGATGTTACTGAAGAGTCTGCAACACGTTAAAGTCATGCATTTCAATCGTACTGTAAAACCTGTTTTGTCTGTTTTGAAGTATTAATAATATGCACTTTTCTATACACTTATGGTCACTGTACAAATAAATAAAGTGAAAGAAATTAAAAATATGCATATTAGAAATAGAGGAAATACAACAAAAGACTGTGCCTGGGAGACCAATTGAACAGTTGTTGAGCAAAGTGTGTGTCCTGCAATCCTTAGCTGCTACAGATCCTGCCTCGTCCATCATGTAGAAGTTATGCACTTCATTTCAAGAAGTAAATGATGGCTTCTGTTAATCCGTACAACTGCCAGCCACATAAACCGCTATTGTTCAACATAAAATGAACAACTGAATTTGTAGGGTGCGTCACCACAATCCTTCATGTCCTCATATCTTCTCATCTTTTTTGTTCCCAACAAAATCAACACAAAATAGCAAGAAAATACAATTGATTTTATATTTAAATGTAACTAACAGTTTTTTAAGGACAATAATACTAGGGATTCTTAAAATGCTAGTAGTGAAAATAGCATTTTAAAACATTGTTTTACATTAATAACACATGCCCATCTGAATGCCATGTGATGTATGGTAACCCTAGGTACCAGTGATTTTGTTGTAGGGGGAAAGAAGCTGTATGGTAAATGAGACTAGATCGTCCCATTTCCCAACGGTTGATGCAGCCTTCGGAGGCTGGGTGGGATACGCGCTCTGAAGGATCCAGACCTTAGATTGAGTCACAGCAAAAGTCTCTGTAAAGAGGCATGGGAAGGTTTTGTTATGTCACAAACAAACCATATAGATTTCTGTTCGCACACCTAAAATATTTTCCCTTAAGAGGTACCTGTAAGA
The DNA here is from genome assembly GCA_007224835.1 of Danionella cerebrum. Taxonomy (NCBI): domain Eukaryota; kingdom Metazoa; phylum Chordata; class Actinopteri; order Cypriniformes; family Danionidae; genus Danionella; species Danionella cerebrum. Next base: position 35,853 of record SRMA01026318.1, read on the forward strand.
AATGAATTTGAGTAAAACAAAGAGTGATCAGTGAGCAAAGGAGGTCAGAAGACATCAATTCAACTAGTTTTAAGAACAAAAACTAGTCTAAACTTGCTAAAAAAACAGCTGTTGCCACAGTTTGTTAATTGTAACTAAAATGAGCAGATTGTCATCTAAATAATGTCTAAAAAATCATTGAGCTTTCCAAATATTGTTGACTTTTTCTTTCTTCCAGTTAAACAGCACAAGGATGCCCATCCTCAAGAGGTTCCCCAGGAGGATCAGGACCAGCCAAAGCAGCACTGATGTCCAAAGGAGCAACCTAACTAATGGAGAACTCATTCTGAAAAGTAGTAATGGGGAGCTCATTTTGCCTCCATCTGACTTGAACCCATTTGAGGGAGCGTGGGCAGGCATGGGCTGGAATAATGAAGATGGCATGGGCTGGGAGAAGGGACAGGAATACCACAAGACATCTCAGATGAGTGAGGCTCTGGTGAATGAGGCGAATGCTGAGCAACGTGGAGGATCTAGGTTCACTGAGGGATCAAAGGAAAAGAGAGGGACTCTGGAGCGAATCTGTGGTTCATCACCACTCAAGACCCTTGGCAAATTAGGCAAGGGGCTGCGTATAACTGGAAAAAATGTATGGGGTGGCAATCCTTCACTGCGGAGTGCTACCCTTCCAGTATCGCCCTCATCTGGAAAGAAAAAAAAGAATTATCGACGAGCCTCCGAAGAGATTATGACATTATTGAGGTGAGATCTAAATAAGAAACCTAATCTGTGGATACAAATATCTTTTGTTGAACATTGTAGAAAAATCACTTTTTAAAAGCAATATGATGAAACTATTTTTTTCCTACAACTTGTCTAATGTTTTAAATGGTCTGATTAAATTCAAAGACATATGCTCTGAAAAAAGTGTCAGACCTGGAGAATGGCTGAACAAATGGTAAACATTTTTTACAAATAAATAAATGTCAAAAAGTTCTTTTGAAACAAAGTCTTTTGGTACCAAGGGCAAAAACAAGTTTAATTTCAGCTTTGCTTTTTTATTGTTTTTTCTGCCCAGACCAATTGCAGTTTTTGTTAAAATTGCTTCTTTTATTGAAGTTCTTGGTTAATTTGGGACAAATAGGTAAACCTCGAAGAGTTTTTGCAAAGGTCAAAATTATTGGTGTTAATTGTTGTATTCAGCAAACACATTAATGTATTAACAGAATATTTATTTAAAGTTGGCTTGACTCACTTTCCTCTATAATCACACAGAACACATTAATATCATAGTTAATGAGGGAAGATCTTTTTTTAAATACATTAAGACCCAAAATACTTACATTTTTTTCTCAGCCATTGATAGTTATCAGACTAATATTGCCACATTATCCATTTCATATGCCATTTTTTTGCTTTTAGCATTTATCCTTATCCATAATCGTATTTATTTCTAAAAGGATCATTATGCAAGTTGTGGCCATAACTGGTATTGCAATCATATAAAACGTTGGTATTACCTCTGAAACTCTAAGACTAGGGTGCCAGGTAGCTGTACAAAAAAACAGTGTTAATAAGTTCTCAAACCAATAAATACCTCTTCAGTGTAATGACCTAGTTTATTTCTTAGTTATCTCCATCTTTCAAGGGCTCTCCAGTAATTTGAAACTTGAATTGGGGCCGTTTAGGTTTAGCATCAGGAGACATTTCTATATAGAGGTTGCAGCTCATCGGATACTGATACATGAATGACTAAATGAGTTTTTCAAGTTGCATATCTTCTCTCCATAGATTCACAGGCCGTCGAAAAGAGAGTGAACGCAGGGATAGTCTACCAACTGGTGACCTGACCATGGAAAACGATGAAGATATCCGGAGACGTCCCTCATTCTTACGAATGGTCAGTCTGAGCAAACTCAGAGGAGATTCACTAACAAACCGCAGCTCAGAAGAAGATGAGCAAGAGCTGGTAGAAGAAGAGCAGCCAGTTAAACGCAGGGAACCATTATCAGGTACACCATTGTTTTTGCTATCTCGTTTTTTCACTTGTTTGTGTCTTGTTTAGGCACGTACAAAATGTAGCTTTTATGCTTTCACAGTCAAAGGTCTCCATATTTGACCCACAACACCTTAATGAGGTCCAAAAGTCCCCATGAGCTATTTGCCAATCAACAAACATGTTCATAGAGACAGGAAATGGCTTGCTTACTTTGTACAGCAGATTTGATAAGCACAGCATGAGGAAAGAAAATCAGAACTAAGAATCTGGAGCCTGTTCCAAAGACAATACCTCAAGTGAATAAACACATGGCCATAAATGACCATTAATCATACAGTATGTATTCTCTCTTTTGCTCTCAGTGCTGGAGATCCTTCAGTTAGTTAACCAGAGAGACCTGCTTCTAGCTGACACTCACATTCAAGAGCTCGAGAGAGAGTGTGAGCTTGACCCCAGCCTCTTGACACAAGCCTCACCTACTTCAACCAATCCCAACCACATCAATACTCTCACCATGACCTCGCCTCCGTGGTTCCCCCTATTGCCTGGTTCAGGCAGTGAAGATTCTGGCCCAAGCATTTGGGATGCTGGCTTGCGTAAAGTGAAAGACGTGGAGCTCCTTTATGAGGCTCTTCAGAGGGAAATGTGGGATGTGGTGAGGGAGTCACTCCGCCAACCATGCAGCGGGCCTCAGCTTGGCCTGGTGGTGCTGGTCATTCAGCAGGAAGAGCAAGCTGATAAGGTTTGGGCCATGCGACAAGAGGCCCATTCTAACATCCAAAGCACAGAACAGACAGAAGACCCCGCTCGGGCATCGAAGCGTCCCAGAAAACTCCGCCAAAGGTGGGTGGAGGCTGTGGGAGAGGCAGCAGACTGGTGTCTTCCTCAACCAGGGGGCATTGCCGCAGGACAGATGGGCATGTATTTGGAGCGACTGAGAGGCAGGGTGGTGGAAGACATGGATGCTGCACGAAGAAACGTGGTCGCGGTTTATCCAGAGGAGTTTGCCGTGTTTCAGGTGTACATGCAAAGTTATCACAGAGCGGTTGCTAAGCGCCTGAAGAGCATCACCTGTGGTCCCATCCAGATCACTGACACATACTCACTGCTGGACTGGATCTACAACATTTACAACAGGTAATTGAACATGAATGCACAGACGCTGAGGTGTGTTTTCTATTTTTACAAGCACTTTTCCTGCAATCACATTCCAAACTGTGGTGGCTTTTATGACCCTGTGAAAGAATGAGCCTCAGTCTATAAATATCATGTGCATTGTCTATCAGAATCAACATCACCGGCTCTGAATACCTGGGAGGATATATAGACATTCTTTACACTGGTTCTGTGCAAATTTAGTGGCGTGAAAGTTTTCCTCCCATTCTGAATATATACCAACATTGTTTTTTTTAACTGGTAGATATAAATCTCTCATCTGCTCTAAATTCCATCAAGTTACGCAAAGTGGGAAGCATTTATGTTGACAAATTTTCTTCCTATTTGTGATTGAGTATTTTGTTGCTGCTTGTTTTTAAAAGTTAAAAAACAATAGTTTGCATTTGTCTGATCATTTTGAATGTAGAATTCCTCGCAGAACTTCACTAGACGACACAAAAGACACTGCAATGTACAAAAGCTCTAGTTATGGCTATATCTGTCTTATAGGGATGTCTTGGCTACGGTTGGAGCAATGGGGACTATAGTGTGTGAAGCGCTAGATCCTCTGTTGCCTGAAGATGTCATAGACCGGCTAGAGCAGGACTGCGTTGAAACTGTTTGGGTAATGCTCAAGAAAAGGATGCGTTATTACTATCCCCTTGAGGTTGGTTAAACACAATAAGCATTGTGCATTTGTTTACACAGGACAAGATGACTACAGAGCTCCCACAGGTTTTGGAAGATGAAGAAAAACGATGGGTTCAGACACTGCACATTGAAGAGTATCAGTCTGGCCTTGCACGCTCTGTTATACAGGTAACTTGATTCATGCGCCTACCGTGTATGTTATCACACCATTCAGAATGGCAGGGTAATAGCTTGATTGAATCAAGGAAGAGGAAGTGCATAATGTAATATTTTCTAGGTTAGAATGTGATGATAGGACCTGCTGAGTAGGCTAGGTGAGGGTTTAGTTAAAGTCAAAACGTATCGTTTCTAACAAAAATATATATATGCAGAGGAAGTGTGTAATAAAATATTTGATCAGTTAAAATTTGATGATGGGACCAACTGGACCTACTGGACCATATACATGTGGTTAATAATGATTAATATGGTCCTTTACATGAACATAAATGTTATGGTATTTGGGTTACGAATTGACAAAATACTGTGTTGTGGAACCTTCAATATATAGTAGAAATAATCTAAATTTGACCAAAGCAAAAAGTTGCAATGTCTCTTTCAGAGGCTGAAGGTAGATTTGGACAGATCAACGGCTGTCAGTCAACCACTAGGAGCCCGTGTTTCTCGCTGTACCTTGAACGGGCTGGCGGATTTCTTACACAGGTAAGAACGCTGACACTTTATTTAGCAATTGTTAAAATAACCACTCTTGACCAGTTTGCTGAGACCACATAGGCATTGTAAATTTACAAATTAAGCTGTACTGTATTTCTGAAAGGAATTGGTAAGCAACAATGGTTTAATAATTGTGTAGCAATGAACGAGAACTGCTTTCTTAATGAAAGTATTTAGCTTAACTTTCTGCTAGGAGAAATAATACCATGCTAACAAATTGTCTGTCCAAATTCATTTTTACAATTTAACACAGTTAAACTGGTTTATGACACTCTTAACAAACTGTATTTGGAATATTGTAAAATCAACTTTTTGAAAGTCTATGTTACTTAGCAGATAATATTGGCTATCTATGTTTAGGAACTGTTAGTCTAAATTTGTGTTTTTTATGTGCTGTTCAGTTTCCAGAGAAAGGTTGAGATGTTCCATGACACACAATCTGAATTTGGGGATCGTGGAGATGGTTATGTTTCACGGACCATAGCTCTTGTCAACTGTGTACCACCATTCAGGTTGCTCTTCTTCTCCATGTTTTTCTTTACTTTGTAAATCTTATTTTAATTATAACTAAAAATAAAAAAAAGTTTATTATTCATTTTTGGTAAAGGAATTGTAATTTGGCTGACATTAACGCGCAGTTCTTCTATTAGTTCAACTATTGCTTGACTGTTTCCCTTCTAACCTCAAATGGTACGAAGTAAAACATAAGGTATAGACATAAAGTAGTTTACTTTAACAGTCACTAACAGTCCTTAAATGAGATTTAGATGATGTTTGCAAACAAACAAATCAGTTAAGTTGCTGTAAATGGAATAATCTAGACAATTCAACAATTCATTTGCCTGCTTCACATACTGGCAGCTTGGTTAGCTTCAATTGACGAACTGTGCTCAGTCAAAAGAAACAAATTATTCCTTTCAAAATGGGTTTGAGGTTATGGGTGGGTTTTATTAAAATGTATTAAAATTAGTAACATTTTAGTAGCACAAGAATGGTTTAACACAAAAGTATATGCAGAAATATGTGCTTCTTTGAGGAAGAAATAATCCTTCAGTCAGGTCAATGGAACAGCACCTGGAACAGGATTATAATGCCTACTGTACCACTTCAGAGTTGTGTGTATCATTGTATCATTTGAATGTGCTTGATGACTGATAATGGCCATTGAATGGCATGATAACACCTGAAGCAGCTGGTACTTTTATTTTGTTCTTCACATGGTCATAATTTTATGCTATGGACACCTCACTTCAACCAGAACAAGATCTGTAAGTGTTTGCTCACATTTACTCTAAAGCGCAACAGCAATCAATCGACAATTTGAAATCCAGTTAAACAATCCAATTCTTTGTGATAACGGAATTCGCTGGAATTAAAGCGAGGCTACATTCACTTAGAGTTCTCACTAAAATCTTACCTGAAGTATCCCTTTGGACTATGGAAGGAAAATAAAGCTGCCCTGATTGACCATTACCAACGCAGGATGAGATACTTCAAAGGGCAGCTATTTGCTAGAAGACTAGAGTTTGATACCAATCAGTTTTTTTCTGAGAAGTACTGAAATCCTTTGTTGAACTGTGTAGGAGTTTTGTGGAACGCTGTCACCTCTGTGATGTCACAGGAAGTGAGGAAGTCTCACAGCGAGCTCAAGCCTCTCTCGAGCGAATCGTTAACCTGTCGGTGCGGGTTCTTTCAGACATACTGTTTGAGCACATCAGGGTGAGCCACATGGACACGTCTTCATCCGACACAAATATGTTTTCACAAATATGTATTAATGGTTCTCTGATATGATTTCAGCCATTCTTTGATAAGTTGGTAAAGAGGAAGTGGTTGGATAACAATGAGCACTACGAGAACATTGAGATGACCATCAAACAGCACTTTAAAAAGTTCAGAAGAATGGACTGCCCTCCATATCAGGTACCAGCAATGCACATGCACAATGATAAACGCATTCTTTCAAGGCAGGTTGGTTGATCATCTGATGTACCTTCAGGCATTGGTGAATGAGGTTCACAGGCGGGTCCTGGTTGAATATGTGTGTGCCATCATGAGAGGGCGGGTCATCTGCACATCACTCAAAATGAGGAAGAAACTAGCTTTTCGGCTGCAGGAGGAAGCCAAACAGCTGAAGGCTCTGTTTAATGATCTGGTCAGTGTCTCAAGCCTTTGTTCAGATGTGCTACTGTTCAAACCAAGACGTTAATACCCTCCAAACATTAGGTTAAAAACATTTTTAAAATATACTTTATGTGAAAAAAGCAATAATGGTTAATGACATAACAATTCTATAGATTAAGATTGACATTTTAAACACCAGGCCTTGATGCTCAATTCCGATTTGATGCTTATATCAACAATTTTTTACCTTCTGTTTACATGCTCTTTTAAATGCGACCCCTATCTGATTTATGTGTTTACACTTGTCATAGCAACATGCACACAAGGTCACGAGAATGTTGCAGTAGTGCAAGGTAAAAAGATGGACGCTCATCTCTGCGCTGTAAGAAAAGTCTGCTAACGTTAAATAACCACATGATTTGGAGTTGGAGAAAGAGATAAAGGGCATTGTCCTCCTCCATGTTTAGTCGTTTGTTGTGACAAATGTCACACACTTCCCAGGAGACTTTATTACTTTGTACAGAATGTTTCGCAATGCCTCAGAAAATCTGATTTGCCTGTTTACAACAGTCAAATGATTCCGATATCAACTTATCATAGATCCGGTCAGATCTGAGAGAAACGGGTGTTAGATAACACTAAAGAAGTGAAAAAGTTGACTTTCACAAAACACTGACCATCATCTCCTCACTTTTTCATTGTCAGGAGTCTACATCCTCTTGGTTAGACAGCGTGGTGGTTCACCTGGCTGAGATCATAGTGTTGGAGGACACACCCTCCATTCAGATGGAAGTTGGGATTTTGGTGAAGGAGTTTCCAGATATACGGTAAGAGAATCAACCGAAAGTGATCGTATAAGGGCTGGTAATCTGTGGGATAACCAGGGATGCTGCTGGCCAAATAAGCGGAGATGTACTATGGTGCCCCCCAAAATGCGCCCAACACAAACAGTATTTCACTAAATGTATTTTTTTTTACCCCAAAACGCCAAGTTTAGAATGGAATAACTCAAAAATGCTACAGTAAAATATTCTTATTATTTGAATTCTGACCTTCAATGATGCCTACTTAGATTATCTAAAGAATTTTTAACGCAGTGCAAACCTGAAAATTACCCCAATACACAATTTCACTTATTGTGCTTTTTGGAGAAAAAAAACAAGTTCAGGATGGAATAATAAAAAAAATATATATTCTCAAATTTTGTATTCAGACAGTAAATAAAACTTACAGAAATTAAGTAAAGAGTTTTTCATTGCATCCATAAGAGAAAATGAGAAATAGAACCTAAAACATGTCTGTTTAAAGCTTGTATTTATAGTACTGTGTAATTTACCAATATTTCTAAATATAATACCCATACAGATATACCATAGAAAATGTTTTGTTATTAAATAGCTATAAACTATATTTTTATATCTTTTCTTGTGAGCAAACAGGATAATAAATGAAACGTGACAAAGATGTATTCTGTGCATCTTGACAATACTCATGTTGCTGAAATGATGTGCAAAGCAGAAAGCAGCGTACTTCTGTTATGGTTCTGTTTGGAAGTGGTTGGAAGTGAGAAACTAATGCACCAGATGCATCCTCAATCTGGTGCAATGATTTATATATCAGTGTTATTTGTTATAATCAAAGTGGTTTCAAAATGGATTTCGTTACATGATTTTTTTTAATCAAGCTTTTTATTACAAGGCTAATAAGGATTCATTTTTAAACACCCCTTTTACAGAACGCTGTGTAATAATGTCCAATGTACAGAATAGAGAATAAACAAAGTGTAGTTCTTTATTTTGAAATGTGATTGTCAGTTTATGTAACTACAAGATTGAACTCTTTTAAACATGCGGAAGGGTAGGTCCTGAATTCTGTCGTCTCATAGTGCTTTCATTCATGAAAAATCTGACATGTTCCCCTCTGGTTTCCTTGAGGACTATTTTTCTCAACACCTTTCCTTTCCTGAGGTCATTCTATGAATGCCTGCCTGAAAATAGTTACCGTGGTGCTCAATCCCCGTGCCAACCGGAGGGAACAGCAGACGGTAAACAAGGGAATGGGTGAGATGTGACCCCACTTTAGCCACACAGTTCTTGTTTGGATCTGTGTGTGCGCGCTCGGTCACTAGCTGGCAGTGCTCCGGCTTGCTGACGCACAATCCTCCTCAGCAGACAGGAAGTGGCTGTGGAGTACTTCCTGTTCCTGCCAGGTCACAGGAGACTGACTGGTGCCACACTCCAATCGAATAAGCACACACACCAGCAATAGATCAAAGGCCAAAAAAGTGGAGGCTACTTAACTTCTTTTTTTGCTCAGCGCTGCAGTTTCCTGTTTTTGCCATGTGTCTGTTTTCAGTTCTGTCACATTGTTATCTGTGAGCAGGACATGCCATCTTCTTATTATACACAGCTGAATTTGACTCGTCAGTACTGTCTAGGGATCAAACTTTATTATGACTTGTTTTTTATGATTTCTAGAATTTTGCAGCTGTGACAGCATTATGCTAAAAAGAGAAAATTGCTGCAACTTTTGTTAATTGAAATAAAGTACAAAAGCATGAAACAAAATGATCAATCAATTGTGCATTCAGTGGAAAACATGTTAAAAGGTTTGAGGTTTGTTTCTCAGTGTAAAGAATCGCTGCATGCCTCTGTAACTGAGTAAAAGAAGTAGAAAAGCACAAAAAAACCTCAGTTTTAACATTTTCCACAAAGAAATGTATGCAGATAACTACAGTTGGGAGGTATTGGCTGGAAAATGCAATGCATGAATCCTTACCAAGCCTTATACAATATTTATATAAAGTCGCTTCCCCGAAAATTACTCCAAATTACCTTTCTTAACAATCAATACATAAAAGGCTCTAATTATTCAATGGTTTTATGTAAAAATACTTTTTTGGGCTCTAATGAAAGGTTACACTCAGAGCTATTATATCACTTATAGATTCATCGTTAGTACTTTGTAACTGAATAAAAGGAGTATAAACATTGTCCTATGCTTTTTTTGACATTTTGAAACATAACTTAGTGCAAATGTAAAGACAAAAAACCATTATGGTTTAGTTGTTGGCAGCATATAAAAATTGCTCTTTAGATTGTATATTAAAATACAGAATTGAAATGCCATGAAGCTCAGCTTTTTAAAGTGAATGACATGTTTTGAGTTGTGTGTCAAATGGACCCCTAAAGAGATTAATACAAACCCTAAAGCCATGGTCATACTTTGAAAAAATGATTTTGTTGCCATTCATTTTATTGAATGGTCAACGCTTCTGACATGCTAAACAGGAGGTTCCTTCCTACATGGTGCAATTATGGATTCCTCTCTGACAGAAAGCTGAGAGGAAAATTTGACCAGCGATATCGTATCAAATGACACGACTTGAAATTAGAGAGGTCACACGCGTGAGCTTTTAATGACTCAATATGAAGCAAGTGTAAATGTTTAGCCATAAAAGAGATCAGAGAGCAGCCTGTTATAATTCATATAATAATTGTGTGAATTATTTAATTTTTAAGCGATACTGTTTTGTGGGCGGGGTTATAACAGATGTATCTGCATGCGATGAGATTCACATGGATGAAATCTCAATGTGTCCAGGACTTATCCCAGGTTTGTTCAAAGTTGGCCCTGCTAAGCCACAGCGGTGACTTTGAGCTTGCTTTATTAACCAGTCACCCCCCAAAAACCCTAAACCATAACTCAAGTTATATCTTATGAAAGTGATGATAACTGGCTGGAATGCATAACCACCAAAATAACCATAGTCTTAAATGTTCTTGTGATGTTACAGTTTTAGAAGCTCAAAAATGTTTCTGTCAGCTATTAGAAATGTTTTGTTTTCAATCCAAAGATCTCTCTCTCTCTCTCTCTCTCTCTCTGGCTGCAGGAGGAGGCACGTCTCTGCAGTGCTGAACGTGCGAGGAATGGTTCATCAGACTGACCGTCAGGAGATTCTTGCTGTAGTGCGGGATTTAGAAAACAGTCACAGCTCCATCAATCTTCCCAGAGAGCGGGCCTTGTTCTCAGAGATCCCAGTTGCTAAAGACATGTCCTGTCTGGGTCTGGTTCTCATCCGATTTGGTCTGACCGTGTCATCATGGGTTGCCAGTGCCCGACCGCGCCACAACCACAACAGGAGAAGTTGGAGTGAAAAACCTGCGGATGGCAGAGCACAGTCCAAACACATTCATCATTCTTAAAGATAAAATGTCACCTAACTGCAAAACAAAGCAGCATTATATTTAAAAAGCAATAAATGCACGGCTTCATACTAGTTTTTCACTGACAATAATTTTATGTGCTCAGATACCGTCCAAATTCTTGACATGTTGGGATCTTTTTAAAAGTTTAATAAAAAGAGAAATGCAAGACTTTCAAATCAGCCTAAATGTATTCACAGCAGAACTTCCTGGATAAATGCCAGGACAGTAAACATTAATATTTAACCAAATAATGTGATCATTTTAAATGGCTACAAAAGGTTCTATTAGATCCACATTTGGAGAGTGCTATCAGAATTCTATTTGACTTTTAAGGTCACTTATTTGGTGATGCTCAAAGTAAGTTCTTTTTTTATTCTGAAGATCGTGCTTCATGACTTTGTGCGTATGTGTTGGGACATTGTCCTGCTGCACAATAAATTTGGGCCCAATAATCTGCTTCACTAATTTGTTTGATGGATAATTATCTGCCTGTATTTTAATACACAATTAATCCTGACCTAATTCAATTGCAGAAATGCAGCTCCCAGTGCGCAAAGAACCTCCACCAGGTTTCACCGTTTACCGCAAACACTCATTATTGTACCATTCTTTGGTCAACAAAATGTCTTATTCACCCAAATATTTAAAACGTTCACTCATGAGTCCAACACCACAGTTCCTATGTTTTTGTGCATCTTTGATTCACTTTGGCTTCTTCCAAATTGGAGGTATGGCTTTTGTCTGCACCCATTTCATGGCAGATGTCTCCAAACTGTAGATGGGTATACCTGGGTCATGCTAGCTTAACACAAGCTTAAAAAGCTTGATGTCATTCCTCTGCTGTACAAGTTTCATTGGGGGCCACTGCATTTATTCAACTTTGCAGATTTCTTTGTTCCTCTTAACAAAGCTTAAACAGCACATCTTGAAATTCCAGACTGCTTTGAAATCTCTATCTGGGACAGACCCTGAATCTTGTTGCTATTGTCTTTTTCAACCTCACATTAGTAGCAGAGTTTGACTGGTTATCACCCAGTTTCAACATATGTGTGAACATAATGATCGTTAGCTTTGTTACAATTGGTGAATCAAACATATGAATATCATTTTACAAATTGTGCAAGAGTGTTTATATTGGTTTATATTAGGGCTGTGACCAAATAATCATATTGTGATTTTTTTTTTCTTTTGCGTATATTGCGATTACAATTTTATTTGCAATTTTGGCAACAGTATTTGCTTTTTCAAACAAGCTACATGCATACCTAAATTCTAAATGTATTCAGGGCGCAAGAAGTTCACAACAAAACATTTCACAATGAAATAACAAAACTGTAATAAAAATTGTTTTTTAGGCAGACCACATAAAATACATTAATATTATCTAACTTTAAAAGTAGAAACAAAACCAAACAAACAAAACTTTAAAAGTAGAAACAAAACCAAAAAATAGATTGCTCTCTTAAAGGTTTTTTGCAAGAAAAACCAGCCTGTCCACCATGCATCAGCTCTGGTTGGTTTACATATTTAAAATGATTAAAATTGCATGTGTTTTTTGTGATTGTGATTAGTTGCTCAGCTCTAGTTTAAATGCATTGCATAACGTATAATTACAAAGTGTCTTTGAATGACAGGATGGGTATCAAAAAATAAATTAAAATAAAATATTATAATCATTATTGGGATTGCCCATATTAAAAGCCATTGCTTGGATACTTTGGAATTCACTGACATATTTAATCAACAGTGAACTGGTGTCTTGAGCAGGTGGAACTCAATGCTCAGAGATCCTCACACTGTTTTGTAAAAAGGAAGACAAATACGTCATGATTAACATGCCGTCACTCAAATTCATTTAAGAACTGTAGCAGGAATAAAATGTTCATAAAGCTCAATTAGCCAATACAGGTATACAATAATATACTTGTATATAAAAATCCCAACATGTTCAGAATGTGTGTTGCAAGATGAGTTAATGACAGTGTAGGTAAATCTCAACAATACTTGTCCTTCAGAACGCAGCTGGAGCGGAATCAACCAGGGGATGCTTCAAAGCAGGGGAAACTGTCTACAATCCTCTAGCTTTAAACAAGCTGTTTGCAGAGTGCTGAACATCGACTGGCTGGACCTTTGGCGTGTGAACAGCCTCATGATTGAGCGCCGTGGCAGGAAGTCAGGACACGCTGAAGGGTTTATGAGTTCAGAGTGTGGGCAGAGCGCTGCTTTAGCTGGACCTTAGTAGTCACACGAACATGCATGAACATGATTCATCAGAAAAAAGAAATAAATGTCAAATGCACTGACTGTCGCAATAAAGGTGAGCATGCAAAAAGCCTCATTGACTGGGAAATTAAGCTAATACTTGTTTGTTTTTCATAGATTTTCTGTAAGTTCCATCCGACGCACAAATCTGAAGATTTTAAATCAACTTCAATGATTTAGTTACCTTGTCAAAGTGTGTTTAATTATGGGTGTAGCTGAACTGTTTGTTGAGACCCTGGTTTTATGTCATTGTTGCATTGTAAGATATTTCATCCTCTGTGAATCTGATTTATTTCATCATTAAACAGTTGTATTTTACTTTATTTTAACTGTACTGCTTTTGTAAAAACAAAGATTTTTTTTTGTTTTCTTTTTCTTAAAAAAGAATTCCAGTATACACTCATCAGCCACTTTATTAGGTACACATTGCTAGTACCTGGTTGGACCCCATTTTGCCTTCAAAAATGGCCTTTATTCCTTGTGGAATAGATTCAACTGGAAACAGTCCTTAGAGTGTTTAGTAAATAACATCATGCAAATGCTGTAGATTTATCTACTTCCATTATGCAAATCTCCTGTTCCATCATATCCCAAAGGTGCAGTTTAGCACTAAGGGGGCCACAGTGTGCCAAGAAAATATCCCCCACATCATTACCATACCACCACCAGACTGAACTGTTGCTACACAGCAGGATGGATCCATGCTTTTTTGTTGCTAATGCCCAATTCTGACCAACAATCTGTATACCACAGCAGAAATCGAGGCTCGTCAGGGTTGGCAACGTTTTTCCAATCTTTTGTCCAATTTTGGTAAACCTGTGTGAATTGTCGGGTTAGCTTCCTGTTCTTCCTGTTCACATGAGGGGCACCCAGAGTGGTCCTCTGCTGCTGTAGCCCATCCGACTCAAGGTTCCACGTGTTGTGCGTTCAGAGATGCTCTTCTGCAGACCTTGATTGTAACGAGTGGTTATTTCAGTTACTGTTGCCTCGAACCAGTCTGTCTGTTATCCTCTGACATCAACAAGGCATTTGTGCCACAGAACTGCTGCACACTGGATATTGTCTTTATTTCTCTTTTTTGGGCCATTCTCTGTAAAAGAAGAGAACCATCCTAGGGATGGTTGGGCATGAAAATCAGCAGTTTCTGAAATACAAAGGCCAGCCTTCTTGCACCAACAACCATGCCATGTTTAAAGTCACTTAAATCATCTATCTCATCCATGCTGATAGTCTTGAGCGTGTCTACATGTCTACATGTGATTGGCTAATAAGAAACTTGCATTAATGAGCAGTAGGATAGGTGTGCCTAATAAAGTGGCCGGTGAGTGCATTTTATCCCATTTGACGTGTTTCCTAATTTAATTAAGGAAAAACATAAAGGAAAAGTATTTGTTACATCACAAATCTGTTTTTTTAAATACATTTAAAACAGATATTCTTATTTGCAAATAGAAGTTGTAATTCTTAGTTGTAATTTCTATTAATTATTATTATTATTTTTTTTTTTGAAAGGTGAGGTAGATTTTAAAGGCAATATTCTGTGCAATCATCTTCTCCTTGTCTGTTGTCAGTGTTTAGTTGCTTTCATGGGTTCAGGCTGAGTTGAACTCTAAAAGGTTTTGAGGAACCACTTTATTCCTGTTGTTGTTCCTCAAGGTGTCATACTAGTCAATGTGCAAATTAGAAACTTTACTACGTCACCACTTCCTTTGAACACAACAAGCTTTTCTTATCCCAAACCAGCCAGGAGTCACAAAAACTCAACAACAAGAGATGGCTTATGTGATCAGGGTTGATGTCAGATTACGGTTAAGTGAAATGATCTAAATCTAAACTTTTGATGTATTTTGGCCTTCTGTATGAAATGTTGGGTAATACTGGGCTTAATTAACTGTAACTGTTGTAAAACGTGTAGCAACCTGGATCTTGTTTTTTCTGGTTGTCAGATTGTACTAATCAGAGGATCTGTTAACTTGTGATTTATGTGGTGACCCGGATGAACTTTTCCTCAGCGGCAGTGGTAACTCTTGGTCTTCCTTTCCGGCTGATATCATGTGAGCCAGGTTTGTTGTTTTCTGCTTGCTTTTGTACTGTTGGATAATGGGAAGGCTTCTCCTGGGGATCCCACGACAGGAACTCATTCAGGAGATTGGTGTTATGTATTCCAGGGTTTGCATATAGCTATGAGAAATAAGGGCTTCCAAGTGAAGGGTTTCACATAGAAGGAGCGTGTGCCAATACAGGCAATGTGATCGTGAAGAGGAGAGTCTTTTAAGGGGGGTTGAGCAAACTAGGAGGCTGGAGATTGGTGGTGGGAGTTAGAGGAGGAAGAGGACGCAGTAAATGTTGCTGGGAACATATAATGTCATACTGAATGGAATATATTAAAACGTAGATTGACATCAGCTGATGAGCAGAACACAGGGACATGGCCTGACATTACCCCCCTACCCCGTTTTCTCGGCCCTCTGTCCCCTCCAAATGGTGCCATCAGAGGTAACGTGTGGAGGAGGAGGCTTGTGTGGTTCTGGTATGGACTCTGGAGGTGTTTCTGGTCCTGATGTGGGCCCACAAGGAGACTCCTTTCTCAATTCAAGTGTTCATTGAAGGTGATTCATTCTACTTAGAGTTTGAGAGCGAGTTCAAATCTACTTTAGAGCTCTGGGGGTGAATTGGACCCAGACTGAGATCCTGGGCTTTTGAAAGTTAGACCTGGAGTCTTTGGAGCCGCAGATCACAGGAGCGGTTCTGGATTCAGGTTTTCCAGCATAGGACAAGTGTATGATCATAGGGTTGTTGGAGAAAAGTGTATGACTTTATCCGGCCTCGTGGCATAGTGGTCAATGCCCCGGACAAAGTTTTCGTTTTTTTCCCAGCCTCCCCCTCTGTCCTATTGATATTCTACAGTCGTATCTGTTCTAATGAAGGCAAAAAGGTCACAAATATATCTTTAAAAAAAAGAAAAATTTCAGTATTTAGGTATTGAACATCCTCAGACCATGGTTGTCTGTATCTTGACTAATTTCAAAATATCTGTTGGCAACAGCACCACCAAAACCAAAATGTTTAAATAAATGAGTAGTTCATAAATGCCTTCCTTTGCATCAGATGCAGTTGTTTTTTTCCTTCTGAAAGTTTTGCTTTGTAGTTATTTATGTGTGTTGGTTAATGGCCACAGGTAAACATCACAGATATTTTGTAGACCATATATAGCTATAACTATAGACCATAAATAAGTTTATCAGACTATGTTGACCAGGGCAAGTAGATTTGAATATATTTAAGCACGATATTTCCTATGATCCCATGCACTTAATGTATGTTTAGAGTCTGTATTATTTTCCATGCCTTGATGCTGTTTCAATGGCAAAAACATTTTGTGCACTGATTATTAAGAGCTTCCTCTGCAATGAGCTTCCAGCTGACATCAATGTAATACCTTCATCAGAAATTCTAATCAGTGTGTCTCAACTGCGACAGAATGAGGCACTTTACAATGGATTTCCCAGAAGAAGTTTTCCTTTCACTACGGATGGCTTTGGAGGAACTGTCAGTACCTAAAGCATGTTTGTTTTGGGAGAGTTGCTAACCTTCAGGCTTGATGGTGAACTCCCCTTTCCTCCTTCTTTACACAGTGAGAAAGAGACTTACAAAAATAGTTGTTTGTGAGTTTGGGAATATGTCTTTTCAGAAATTCAGGAACACCCAAACAAGCTTGTTAAAAAAACATGACATAACTCAAGCTCTACTGTACATGCATGTGCAGCACAGTCGCACGTTGCTCTCCTGAGGATAAGAAGTCAGTCAGTCATTCACCCCTGTGCCACCACTTATGTTGAACAATGGAGGTGTGTATTCAAGCAAACAGGACATCCTTATTTAACAGAAAAAAAAATTACACTTACACAAACACTCAGCGCTCACTGATTGTAGCACTGATTTAAAAAAAATGCAACATTTTCAACATTAAGAAAAGGATTGCAACATATTTTTTACGGAGATTTCCTAAACACCTCTTTGTTTTCTATTAACGTTCTACTATTAATTTTCTATAAAATAATCTACTGACTACTTGTTTAATCTACTGATTAAATACAGTAGCATGTCGTGTAGGACTTACGATGTTTGCTTCTAGAGATAAAGGGTTCTCTATGAAATCTCAATAAGGGAACCACCTGCTGGATTTTGTATGCTCTTCCTTTGCTTGAGTGGATATTTACCAAGTACTTTGTTTTCTTCCTAGATTTTTTTCTCCAAATTCATCCACAGAGCATCTCAAATTTGTCCATAATTGTGAGTATGAGTTATTTTGCCCTGAAATGTAGTGGAATCGCTAACATATACCAAATGTGAGCAACAGTAATTGTACAAGCAGATCTACGTAACAAAACGGAGCTCGGTGTTTCAGTGTGCCCTGCAGAAACACAGCCAGCCACCAATCCCCCTAATTCAACTCCACTGCAGATAATCACCTCAATAAGTCTAACACCCAATCACAGAGCACCTCCAATCCTGCACCAGATCTTAAAAGACCCCGGCTCCATCCATGGTTGTTAGACCTACGGTTCATGCCCTCTGACTCTCCATGTTTGGTTCCTGCCAAATTTCTGTGCATTCCTGTGCTACTCTCTACTTTGTTTCTCCAACTCAACTACCACTCTGCTGTTGTCACCTCCTCGTACTCCTCCTCGTACACCTCCTCCTCGTTAGCCTTTGTGAAAGGTGACTTTAACCCGCACTGTAGCAAATGTTGCTATAAAACTAAAATTTCAAGATTTACAAAATTACTGATTTTTTCTAAAGTATTCAAAACATTTCTTTAGCAAAAAATAAATTTAGTGGGCTTCAATGCATGCAAGCCAATTAAACAAAAGAAAGTTATTTGGCACAACTTGGTGCACTTTTTTTTAAATTTAAGATGTAGTATCTATTGTAATTGTATTGTTCAGTATTATTGTATTATTAATTCAGTGCTTTTGATTAAACATTGACACAAGTATGTGTTTATCCGCAGAGCAATAAACAATATCTGAAACGGGGTCGGTATAATAATCACAATTGAAAGGAAGAGCAAGATTATTTTTCTCACTCCTTTGGGAGGTTCTTCTAAATGACTTTCCCAGTTCTTCCTTGTTTACTGGATGGGGATCTAAGACAAGGTCAATTTCTCTTGTCTCTTCTCTGATTGGTTAGAAGACTGGGCATCCAAAACAACAATTATAGTTCAAACATAAGGTTTTGTCTTTGTTGTTGTTGTTTTGTTATACCTTTTCTGTATTTATAAACATCGAAGCCCCCTTTGGTCATAAATTCTAAAATATAAAATTTTCAGAACATTTATTCTTGTCATAACTGACAAAAAAATTCCATTATGTTACAAAACAATAAATAGGATTTGTGCACTACATAATGAACAAAGCACCATACACACCACAAAGGAATCAGTTTGCTATGTAGACATAATTTTTACAAGTAAATTCTTTATGTTGAATTCAATTAAAAGCAGCAAACAGTGGTTCTCTGGAGCTCCAGAAATATAGATGCTGATGTCAGAGAAATCGTAAACAGTCGCTGAAGTGGCTGATGGCTCTCTTCCTTTGAATAAACACTGGTGACATCTGAATAAGCATGGGAATACACCTCACAAATGGTTTATGTCTCTTTGTGCGCACAAAGATCCTTATTTACCACAACACATCCCCTGAGCAGAGCATGCAGGGGACAAATTTGTACACACAGGACGTTGGACATTCAGAGAAAAAAAGGCAGACACTATTTTCATTCACTCTCACCAACTGTACAACGGTCACAAAGATTTACTGCAAAAATAACTCTTAGGTTTCGAGAAAAACCACTCGGAGATCCTATTAATAGATGATGTACAGGGTGTGTTTGACTTTAATGTTGAACATTTTCCCACTGCTGATATTCATTTTACATTCAAAAATAGAAATATAAAATGGGTTAGAAATAGGTTGTTTGTTAAAAAATGTATATGGAATCATTTATTAACTTTGTACAGATTCAAGTGCCTTAAATTCAGACTTGTCTTCAGACTTTACATCAAATTAAACTTTATAAATCATTGTTTAATTTAGATCCAAGTGTTAAAAGAAAGCCAGGGAACAATTTGTTGATAAAATAAGAGGGGCATGGTGTCAAAGTGGGTAGCATTGTGGCCTTCCAGTTAGAAGGTTGTCAGTTCGAGGCTCGCTGGTGACCTTCCTGGAAGGAGTTTTGATGTTCTTCCCATGCTTGTGTGGGTTTCCTCTGGAGATAGGCACTAGCAAACCCTAAAAAGGGAATAAGCAAGTTGAAAAATGAATGAATAGGAGTCCTTTGAAAAAATTCCAGTGTGGCCACTGACTTAACCAAAAATGTCCAAAGAACATTCATTTAACTTGTTGTTATCAGCAAGACATTAGATATAATCTATGGTGTATTTTTCTTTTTTAAAAAGACCTAATTTAGATCTGAAAACCCCAGACGTATCCATATTATTTAGAAGTATATTATAACATTTCATGTTCAACTCAAGTGGGTTAAAATTTGGTAGCAGAACATTATTATACAATAAATAACCCTTTCCTTGACCAAACCTTGACTTAAGTTATCATCCGGGTTTGACTTGGATGACAGGACCAGGTGTACAATGTGAACAAGGTAAGTAGTAGTGACTGATAAAAGCAGTCCTAATCTTTTCTTTGGCATTTTCAACTCCAGACATGCAAATATGTTTAAAATGTTATCAGGTTGTTGGTTATTAACATTTTGGTTAAAAAAAAACAAGGCCAATTGCCATTACATTCTTTATTTTCCCTTTCGAAGAGAATACTCTTAATGTTATACAACTGGGCAATGGATCATTTCAAAAGCCTTGTCCTAAAGTCAGTTTCACAGTAGCTAAAGTCAACAGGAAACCATAGAGGTCACTTTTGTTATTACTAAAGTATTGTATGTTTTAAAAGTTTATCTACATTATATCTCTCACAGACACACAGAGCAGCCGCACAATTTCCCTTCTTTTCTCTCAGTCTCAAGACAACATACACCTCTCGTATCTCCTCTTCCTTTCTGTGCAGCAACCTCTGACCCTTTCACACCTGTAGAAGATGTGTGAGTGTCCATGTTTGCGTGTATGTTATTCTCAGGCTGTCCGTCAAGAGGAACCCAGGGAGCATCATCATCACAGATGGATAACACTGGATAGAACTGTATTGAAATAAAGGCAGCACACAGTAGAACACAAATTGTGTGTCGGGTACATTTGGGAGGGTGCACTGTTCAGTCAGCCATGAGTAAAAAAGTACTATGTTTATCTACAGATGTGATAATTACCTTTTCCCCAGATGTTATGAATTATATGATTTGGAAAGTGTGCAGCACAATTTTTAATGGCATGCATTTATTACTGGAATGTATGACTGATGTGTTTACCGTGCGTCATCCTTCTCGTACTCATACTTTTCGATTTCTCTGGAATTGGTTCTTCCAGGACTGCAAATTGGGCTCCTGGGCATTCGGCTATGTAGCCCCTACCTTGTGTAACAAACTGTCAGCTTCAGTTTGAAATTGTTGAGATTTTAGTCATTTCCATTCTAAAAAAAACTTTTTTTTATTCTAAAAAGCCTTCCTTTGTTAGGTTTTTATGAACCTTTTGTCATTTCTGGTCTTTGGGTGTCCAGAAAGGTAAAAATCAAATAGATTGTATTTTTATTATATACAGCAATGCTTCATGCAAAGTTTAATAAATAAATATAAAACATCAAGCTTTATAGTTCTTCATTTTAAGACACTAAAGATTTAATTACTCAACAACATAAAAGTTTTGGCACTTGTTAAGTTACCATCTATTGGATGAGATTGGCTCATTGGAATGGAAAATGATTTGTTATTTTAACCCTAAAACTAATACATTTCTAATGTATTTAAAATCCTCTCAAAATAAACCACTTTCGGAAACCCACTTCAAAGGTTTTGTTTTGAAGAAAGATGTTTTAAAGGTTTAAAGATCAGACCAACAGACAAAAGCATGAATGTTTACAAGAAACAAATTGTGTTTTGGTACTGTAGACAATAAGCTGTAATGGTTTTTGACTGAGATCTCTCATTGGTTAATAGGATTCGTCTGACGTGATTTGTTATTTATTTTTTTGCTCATTAGAAAGAAAGGTCAGTGGGAGGTTTGTCTTTGGGTGGTTCTTTATACTGTCTTTTGAACATTTGATGTCCTATTATTTAAATACACAATAATAAACTTGGACAAGCTCTCATCCTGACAAAGACCTTTTGTCCAGTTGCCTCAGACGATTTCAAGAGGCTGAAAAATTGCATGTAAACAGCCACTGAGCCAAACACAAATGCCATTTTCCTGACCTTTGTCGGTTAACCTGAGAGGTGAGTACAGCCAAAAATATGTCTGAGTCCTTTTTTAATTTATAGTGTCTCCAGGGTAGAAAGAGAAGGAAAGCCTTCCTGAAAAGAAGTGAGGGGAGAGAGGAACAGGGAGGACTGGTGAGAAGGAGAGAGAGTACACAAGAGAAAGAAACAATAGCAAGCGATCTGAAATATTGCAATGGGCGGCTGACCCTTGGCCCCTTCACACAAGACTTCATGGATATTTACGCAATTAGCCCCTCGCTTCATCAGCTAACCAACCCAGAGGACGTCCCACAGGAAACAGTAGCGTGGGTATAAAACAGGATAGAACTGAAGACATCAGACTCACAAAACTAAACAGACACACATGCATGACTCACCTATAATGCCATAAAGTGTCCAGTACACACATATACTTCTCCAGCCAAAGATAACACAAAAACACGCGTCATTCTCTCACTTTTTATCTTGTCCAACACACTGCCCACCTCGTAGCACATGGTTCACAGCAGAGGTCACTGGTTCCATATCCCAATGGACCCTCTGAGGATGTTGACATTGTGTGCCCATAAAGATGTTAGGTTTGCAGGCGAGAACTGCTGCTTATAATGTCACTGTCCTTCCTCTGTTCACTGTCATTGTGGCGCTGAGCAAGGCCCTTGTAACCCCTAGATGTAAGAGTCCTTCCTGCAAGTCAGTCCTGCAGTGATTCATGATCACCGCTGACAAGATAATTCTCCAACATGCTCAGGACACATAGAGATTTGGCTGCTACTAATAATGATGATAATCCTAGTATTGTCTTAAAACTAAGTGGTTTTACTTTATTCATCCAAACTACTGAAAGTATGTATATGTGTTGTTCTGTTGATGTAACAGGGTTCGTGCTGTTTCATGTCCAGTCAGAGGTCAAGTTTGGCAGAGCTGGCACTGAAATAGAGGATTTGGGCCAAACACGACCTGAGTTTGGTAGAAGTGGTAACTTTTTTTCAGATTTTTTTTTTTTGGTGCCTTTATTATTCATATGGACATATAATAGAGCAAAAGGAAATGAAGCAGGAACGAGTGAAAGACTCGAAGGAGGTATCAGGAATTGAATGTTTCCCCTTGTGCAACAGCACTCCAGCACAGGACTGAAGTGGTCAAAGTGATGGTTAATGCGTCATGCAATAGTCATTTAAACCGTATTTCAAGCTGATTACCAAGCCAGAATTGAGACTTTCTTGCTATAGTTCCAATGAAAGCAATTAATGATTTAATTTCCTACACCTAACGATTAATAATATTCATAGTCACAGCTAGCTGTCTAGTAACAGTGCTATGACACCTTTGTCTTTAGACCTTTAATGATAACAAAAATTGTACAAATGCACTGTGCACTTATAAAACGTATTATTTTAAAACGTATTAAAACACTTACATTTGAATGTATAATACTTTGTGTTACATGTTTTGATGGACAATTTATCATGTTCAGTTCGCAATGACTTGTGGGTAAGTAAATTACTCAACTTCCTGTTGTCGATCATATGTGTTTCCTGTTGGTCACTCAGCAAATATTAGCAAGTATAGCCTTCTGTTTCGATTCAATTACTTAAGTAAAGTAACCTAAATATTTCCACAATTTATTAGGATATTAAAAACGGTTTCTATTAGGCCAATTTTAATCGTGTGTGTTGTAATGTAGTTGGCGTGGTACTGGAAATTGCGCGATCAGATGATTGGAGTACATGGAAATATCAGAGAGCAGTCCTGTTGTTCAGATGTGGTTTATCCCGGTGACTCTACTGAAAGTATTTATCTGAACAATCGCTACAAGCTCTAAAAATGTCGCTTGGTGGGATTGTAGCGCCATCTTGGGGTGTAAGTTATATTTTAGGTGTAACCCAGGGGTGGCCAAAGTAAACAAGCCAAACTGGCCACAGATTTAAGGACAATCATATGGTTGAATCCTTATTTAAATCATTTTAATTTCCGCCTATTCTATGTTCGTTTCATTGCTTGAGTTTGTTATTTGACTGTATTTTGTACATGCGATACAACAATTTTAAGTATAGAAACCACTTAAAACGTGTATAATTTAGAGAAACCAAAACCAAGTTTTTATAGAGTATTTTGTCAGCATTGTTAATTATCATGTGAGCAACATGTGCAGGGCTCTTTGACAAAAAAATGTTGTGGCTCTTTCATGAAGCACAATAAGGAAAAATAGGTTGAATGGTCGAGTTGCCAGAAGAAAGGCCCAACTTTGCAATTGTCACAAAGTAGCCCGCGTACAATATGCCAAACAGCTCAGAGACTTCTGGATCAAATCTTTTGGAGCATTCATTCATTTTCCAACCCGCTTATTTCCTTTTTAGGGTCATGGGGGTCTGCGGTGCCCATCTCTAGCGCACATTTGGCGAGGGGCGGGGTACACCCTGGACAGGTCGCCAGTCCATTGCAGGCTTTTGGAGCAATGAGACTAAAATTAACTTATTTGGCAACAACCATAAATGCTTCATTTGGAGACAAGTCAACCTTGCATTTGATAAATGGAACACCATACTGTGAAACATGGAGATGGGTCACTGATGTTTTGGGGATATGTGAGCTTCAAAGCCACAGGAAACTTGGTCAAAATTGACGAGAATGTGAATGCATGTTTCACAGGATCCTGGAGGAAAATTACACTCATCACCCAGGAAGCTGCACATGGGATATTACTGGATATTCCAACATGACAATAATCCAAAACACAAGTCCACTTGTAATTGGTTACACCAGAACAAAGTGAAGGTTCTGAAGTGGCTGTGTGTGTAAACACCCCTTTGAGAAAGTTTCTGTTGTTATTTTTTAAACAGTTGTTTGACAACAAAGGGCTTCGCCCAACAACTAACCGTGAGTAAGAAAAGTTTTTGCCATGCATGTATGGGCAAATGCAGATTGACGCGACCAAAACAAAGGGAATGAATTTGCATTTATTGACATTTGCATTTATTGATTAATACAACAATAAATGTGTGTGTGTGTGTGTGTGTGCGTGTGTGTGTGTGTGGTTCGGATAACGTTGTTGAGGAACAGTTCTGAATATCTTGTTATTTTAACAAAAAGAATCTAATTCACAACTTTACAGATTAAAAAAAAAACAAATGTATTGTTATCATGATTATTATGTACTTTTTACAAGCACTCGGATTTATATCTTTCAGTGTGATACCAAACTCCCCAAATTGTTTTTGAATGAAAAACACTGATGTCATTAAAGCCGAAATGACTCCAGGGTGAGCAGGATTCTGACATGTACAAAGTTGCGCCTGCGTTTGTTCTCTTTAAATGGTCAGTGCGTGCGTGCGTGCGCGCACCGGGCTGTCAGTGTCGATGCTGAGCCGCGCGCGCTGGCGGAGGCAGCAGTGGCGCATCTCGCACATCCGCCGCTGGAACAGAACGGCTGCTTTAGGATGTGAACGGCCCTTGTCCGTTTCACCGGCCGACGCTCCGTTTTCCCCCTGCCAGAGAGAGCGACGCTGAACACCACGGAGACACCATCGCAGTACAATGAGCAAATAGAACGGGGTGGTCGGAACCGTATTTGTTTTGCTCGCGGAAATGAGGCGGGGGGTCGCGAGGCGCTGCGAATTCGTTGGGCTTCGGCTAAACCCTTGTCTGTTTTAACACAGAAAAAAGCGCCGAGCTCGGGGTTTCATCGCCATCTCTCGCTTTACCGTAACACCAAAACAATGCGGCTGTCTGGAGGACGTCAGTGAGATTCTCCGCTGCCATGACAGACGCAGGCTCCGGCGAGCGCGCGCTGTGAGAGACGCGCGGCCCCAGCTGCAGCAGCACGGCCGCGGAGTCCTGCCCTCTCCCGCTGTAAATAACTACACACTGCTCCTGCTATTCCTAAATTATAGTCTCAATCTCAGGGAAAATGTCCTCTCGATCTGCCTTGGCGTCTGCGAACGACAGGAGCTCAGATCATGTAAGTATCAGCATCTTCATCATTTGATATTCATAGTGTTTTTATAGCGCATCTCCGCGCGCTCTTTCCACACAAACGCTCAGTAATTAAGGTCAGGTGCATGGCGGGGAATGAATCGGCAGGTGATTACTTAAATCGTTGACTGGAGGAAGGGGATGGCGACACGCGTATACAGCAGGTTCTCTGGGTGAAGAATGGGCCTCATCCCTGAAAGTGCAGAGGAGGCGCAAGCTGCAGGCCATCCGCATTTTCTACACATCCGCGCGAGCGCCATCAGAGACGCTCCTCTCCAGGCGCAACATGCCGGAGAGACGCAAGGAAACACTCGATCTCTGCAGATTAGCTATTGAAAATAATCATTCATGGGGGCGTTAGAGCGTTCTGGGGAGGGTGGAGCGAGCTGTTTGGGGATCAGTCGGTGCATCGAGCTCTGTCAGCAATGCTCATGGAGTGGCCTGCTTGCATATAACGGTCCGGCGCTGGTCTTACACCATACACTAATGCAGGATACCTATGGAAACAACCTGCTTTAGGTTTAGGCCCTCATTTCTTAGTGAATAAATCACTCAACCAAATAAAAAGAACTGAAAAGAGATTCAATATGGCTGATGTTTACAGCTTCGGAACGAAACCCTAAATTATGATCTAAAATGACTACTGTGCAAAACACGTAATGCTGCAGGATGGAGAGTATAGACAAACCTTATATTGAACAAATCCATTCTGAAATTATAGTTGTTTGCACAGCATTTGTAATTTATCTGAAGAAAGGCCCTGCATGTTAATGCTTCAGTCAAATGACCCCAATCTGCTCCCAAAATTACCCATGAGAAGTCATTTTGACATAATTGATCTTTAAATGAAATGATATTCCAGCTGCATTCTTGTTATTCATTAAAACCCCTGCAAAAACAATCATTGCACCAGCAGTTTTCCCCAATTTTAATGTTTTGTCTAAAGGGAAGTCTAGGAAATTAGTGACATTAATGATAACATTTTATTTTATAGGAATTAAAAAAAATAGAGCTAAAATGTTCATCCTTTCTTCCGCTTAATTAAGTCCACAAATGGACAAAGGTAGCAAACATTTATTTGGGGTCGGCACAGTGGGCAAATTTGGCAAGAACAGCAGATGACAAGTTTGGAGGTAACTAGCATGGATGTGGTAATATTGTTCAGTGGCAGGAACTGGGAGACTAGCTGGGAGAGGAGGCTTTCTGTGTGAAAACCTGCTACTGACTGGGGCAATGGTTCATCTTTCAGCAGGACAATTAACAAAAACAATGGCCAAGAAATCAAGGGATATGCTTCAGGACAACTCTGTGAATGAGCGGTTCAGTTAATTGAATAATCAAAATTCCCCTTAGGTCTGAATGTGTGTGTTGCCCTCCGATGAACTGGCGACCTGTCCGGAGTGTACCTCCGCCTCTCACCAAAGTACGCTGGAGATTGGCACCAGCAGACCCTTGTGACCCCGAAAGGGAACAGGTGGATAAGAAGAAGATAAATGAATGAATTTCTGGAGAGATCTGAAATGCCCCAGATCAAAACCTACACCACGATACACATTAAATACTGATCCTGCTGACTATTCATCTTTTAGTTTTCGTACTCCATGCATCATCATCATCCTGCTGTGATAACGGTATAACACAGGACATACAGAGTTCAGATATTGATACTTTAATAGTGTTAAAGGTGAGCTTGCAGTCTGGTACAGAGTGACCGCAAAGAAAAACAGAACCTGAATTCAGGCTTATAAGAGCAGGGCAGGGCATCAAGGGTAATGCACAGTCGCTGAGCTGTATTTTTTAATCCTGTGGTCAGTCGGAACAGCGGATGAGTAGCCAGTCATGGTCTGAACCTTCTGTCTCCACCACCCCTTTCACAGGACAGTCAGAGCCCTTCAGTAAACTTTACTAGATGTGGATTTAAGTGCTCAGAAAGGTTCTCTCAAAATGTGGTTTTTGTGCTTTTATTTCAAAATGATATGTCTTATATTTGCTTTAATCATCACTGAAAAGTTTTAAGCTGCTAACTAACTGAATAAATCAGAAAAGCAAAGAAACTGACATCAGACATTAAAGTCAAAAGCAATAGACACACAGTAAATGTCTAATCTGTCAATTAACTGTTTATTTTTACACTTTTAAAGTGTGTATTTTAGATCCACCCACAATGTGTTCAATCACCACTTTTGTTTCCTTAGATGGTTTGAGTTTGTTAGAACTCTTGTTAGAGCTAAACATATCTTTGTTTTTGTGTAAAATCTGAGTGATACCATCTCTCTCAAAACAAGCAAGTTTCACCAAATACTAGTAGTGTTGATCCAGTTTTCCAGATGGATAATATATGGCAATTTTAATTTCTTAATCATAATTTGTATTAATGGTAACAAAATAATCATCAGGTGCTGTGTCAATGCATATGCAGATTTAAAATGTACATGCTTCTTCTTCTTCTGCTTTTCCGAGAGAGCAGTCTAGGCAGGGATGCCTGATAGTTTTTAAAATTTGCCTTTTGGAAACCTTGCATTGTTCAAATCTAGAAAGTTCAGGTTCATCTGAGATGATCATCTGCCTAAACCACCATAAGGTAATTTATTTATGTAATTCTATACAAACTAAAGTGGATCCCTATGCTTCCACACGCTCCCTGACACCATTATCACATTCATCATTTAGTGCACGCTACTTTAGGTACTTTTTAGGATTATATTTTATAAGATTGTTGACTTTTATTCTAATAATGCACCTGTCTGCAGACTGCATGTTGGTTAAGCCCCACCCACCGAACGTGGAGAACTGCACATGTGTCTCATTGGTTGCACTCCCTAACCCTGTTTAGCTTGGTAATGATGTCACGATTCAGTGGGTGGGGCTTATCCCATTTGCAGTCGGGGTGCTTGAATAATTTTAGACACAAAAGGTAAAATGGGTAACTTTTTGACCACTAGATGTTGATTGGAGTCATTACAACATGCACATGTTAACATTTAAAAATTAATTCAAAAGATATTCCATAAACTAAACACTTCAGTTAACTAATGAGCTATACTGAGGTTCTTTAAAATACCACTATACTTTATATCAAATTTATTCCTCCAGTGGTGTAGGTTGAACTCGCTCTTTGTTAATGATGTGTGAATATGACCTGTGAATAATTTTATTACAAAACTTTGAAAACACAAAGGGATCAATATTATTTTTATAAATGATTATTATTCAAATACAATATATGATTTTTGATATAATACAATAAATGATTATAATATTTATAATAAAATAACTATCATTTTTGTTAAATCTAGGCTAGTGTGTGTGTGTGTGTGTGCGCGTGTGTGTGTTTGTGTGTAAGAGGATTAATCATTAA
Source organism: Danionella cerebrum (assembly GCA_007224835.1). Classification (NCBI taxonomy): domain Eukaryota; kingdom Metazoa; phylum Chordata; class Actinopteri; order Cypriniformes; family Danionidae; genus Danionella; species Danionella cerebrum. Next base: position 64,657 of record SRMA01026318.1, read on the forward strand.
ATGAGGATTGAATTCAGAAATCTGGTGCAGTCAGTCAGCGCAGAAGCATTAGTGACGTTCACCACAGGTTCTTCTTAAAGCACTCACATGCTCTTATTACGCTCTATCTACATTAAATCTTTTGTCTGCTGACTTGCCATTTCATGGAAAAAATTGTCTGCTTTCATTTCTTAACGTGTTCCCTTGTTTAAAGATGGTAAAGGTAAAACATTTAATTAATTATTTGTTTATTCCTGAGAGGAAAGAGAACAGCACTTTACTCATTTTTGCATTGCGGACAGATGCTTCAATGAATATAAAAGTATGCTTTACTTCAAAACCAGTGCCACAAATCACATTCTGTTTCTTGATTGTCGTAAATGTCTCCTAAAAATATAGTTTTCTTATTTTTATGTAACAAAATTGTCATATTACAATAAATTATATAATCTTTATTTGCTGATCTCCTCTCTAATTTTAATATTAGCTCACCAACAGTATATAATCAGTGTAACGGACCTTAAGTTGTAAATGTTATACATTTATTACAAAGTGCTCCTTGTGTCTGTGTCCAGCATGCATCTCTGGTGGCAAGCCGGTCGGAGAAGGGGACAAGTGTGTCCAGCCGATCCTTGGGTGCAAGATGTCGAAACTCAATGGCCTCTTACTCAGATGAGCTCCCACACATTGGAAACTACCGTCTCCTCAAAACCATCGGAAAGGGCAACTTTGCCAAAGTTAAACTGGCCCGCCACATACTCACAGGCAAAGAGGTGAGAGAGATAGAGAAAGAGTGTTATGGTAAAACTACTAAGGTTATGTTAGCATGGAAGTTGCTGAATTAATGTGAGTGTTTAAGATTTAAATATTTTATATGGTGGTTTATGAAAGTAGTCCAGCTTAAGTGTGGACATTTCCACAGCAGCTTTAAAATATTATATCAAAACCGATGTTTTGTGATTTTAGATTAAATTTGCAGAGAGAAGCAATAGTTGGTGAGTTTTATGGTGGGATATGCAAAGAATCACGACAGATAACATTTTATCTCTTTATGTTTTAAAGTTACTGCACTAAAGATAACTTCTTAACATGAAATAATAGCGTTAAGAATCAATACTGAGCTTGTAAATTCTTTTTCATTAAAAGCATTGTATTGATTGTATTATTTTGAGTAAAATATTGGTGATTCCAATGTTTTATTTTGTCTGCTGCTAAGAGTATTTGCTCAGTTTGTATTTCTTCTGACACATGGCTGGCAGGAGCATCTTCAGCTGACTGGAATGAGAATCTGCGAATGAGTCAAGACACATGGATCTGTCTCTGACTAGTTCCACACGCAAAGAAAGACTCTTCATATGACATCACTGTCTTACAGTTTAGTTCTGTAGACTTTATTCATCTAATCAGTGCATTTGAAGCGTTCATGGCATAAAATATAAAAAAAAACAAGATAACACATTCTAGTCAAAATGCTTTAATGAAATACCAAACACTCTATTAATTAACTACTAAGTTGACTTTAAATAGCTAGGAAATCCTGTTAATTCAGAGGGCCAATCAGTGAGCAAGATCACATGACTTCTGTTACTTAAGTAAACCCCACTTGCAACTAAAATGTCAGCAGGTGTCAAAGTCAGCGGTCAGATTTGAACCCTACTGAGTAGCATATTCACCATTTGATTGGCAAAAACCGTTAACTTTTTTTCATATAAACTTAAAAAAAGCATAAAAATCTAATTATCAACTTGCTTTTACTTATAAATAAAGCTACATGTTATACACATAGGTTAACAAAAATACAGTTTTTGTACTTTACTTTAAATAAAAGTAAATGTTCAGATCCTCACTAATTTCCTTTTGTATATGTAGGTTGCAATTAAGATAATCGACAAGACTCAGCTGAACCCAACAAGCCTACAAAAGGTAAGCCTTACACATATATTCTGTGCTTAGATCAGTGATGACCCTCACCATTTTGCTGCCCTAGGCAAGATTTGACCTGGCTACCCTGCACTTTTTTCTTACCCTCTGAAAGCAGGAATCAATGTCTAAATAGAGGAGACTTGGGGATTTGAATGAAGTTAATTTCCAAATAGGAAGAAGGTTAACAAGTTTTGGTATTTTTTGAGAAAGATATAAGAAAGATAATTAAATTTGATATACATTATTCTTCCTATGATGGTTTAAAGTTACATAAACTATGTCTGAAATCGTGAGCTAAATCTAAAGAAAAAATGCCTTAGCACAATCACTTTTTAAGACCAAGTGGAAGGGATACGAGGGCTTTACTAATGGCTACTTCTCCTTTTAGTTGTGCTTTCTTTGTGTTTATTTATTCCATGAAAACCAGTATAACCACAAGCATTGTACGCTTTGAAAGGTAGCTTTGGGAGGTATTTCCAGCATGTAGCAATGTGCACATAAAAAATGGTATTCGTTGCCACAAAATCTATTCTTAAAAAGAATAGATTCTATTAATTAATTGTTCTAGTTGTAGACTATGGTTGCCCATTTCAATTTAATCTGCATAGATACACCGGTTATAATCCAATCCAAAGAGAATATCCTTTTATAATAGACAGATTCAATTAAAATATATTCAATTCAAAACTGATTAGATTCACTGTATAAGAATTAATATTCAACAGATATTTTATGTTATAAGCCCATATTTAATTACCCAACCCAGTGGCTACTATCAAGATATTCCCAGTAAAGGGACTAAATCATCTATTTCTTTTAGTTTCACTTAAATGCAATGATTGTGTAGCTGGTAACAATTATTGCCACCTTAAATCCTTACATGGAATACTGCTCTATAGGCGTGAGTTATTATCTAGTATCTATGTTAGATTTTTCAGATTTATGAAGGCTGCACATACAATGTTAGTGTTTAGTCTATGCTGTCTCTCCCTTTCGCTCTCATTCCCTCTCCCCCCTATCTGCCAGTGACTCATCCTTCTCATTAAAGCTTATCTGCAGCCTTCATTCCTCACACTGAGCCCACCACTCCAACACTGCACACAGTTCATCAAGATCGGCATTGATTGTTCACAAACCTATGATTGATATGCAGATAGTTTATAGATGAATCTAATATTAAATCTACTCTCAACAGAGTCCTGTGTATATACTCTTAAATCATTTTAATAAAGGACAAGATTTATCTTCAGAATATATATATTTTTAACACACACTGTAAGTTGATTTCAACACTGTTAAAGCGTATTTTTGAGAATCATCTTCAACATGTGCAATCAACACTTTCAAAAAAGTGTTTCCTCTCTCAACACTTGCCTAGCGTTAAATCATGAACTCTAACAAAGTCAGATTTCAACACCTGTTTAGATGAGCACACCACTAATAAAATACAGTGTTACAACTTTCAGGAAACCTCTCATCAGATTTAAAAATAACAATGATGTTGTTGACCTAACACTTATCAAAATGAATTTCAGGTAAAAATTTAGTGGTGTAACAATATGTATCACAGAGCTACTGGGAGCCTCTAGGGGCTGAAGTGTATTTGCTTCTTGGGGTGTTTGTGATTCTAGTCACTTCTGAAACTTCTTTACATTGTCTTCTTGTTTTATGTAACATTTACTAGGAGACAATTATCCCTTACTCGTATTTTAAATGAGAAAGATTCTAAAATCAGCTCTCTTCACCACTCAGAGTAAAAAAGATGACAATGTAAACATTAACATGGAATCAAATGCTTTCATACAAATCAAACTAGACCCTAGCCTTTGTAGCTTTGTGCTCTCAAAACTTACATTTTTCCAATTCGTTATAGAAGCATAAAAATAGTTAATTAAAAACAACCTCTACACCTGTAAAAATTAGGAACTTTTATTGTGGTAAAAGTTCCTTTAGCATCAGTGGAATTTGTCCTGTCTATAGGAATAGCTTTACAGTGTTAAATGTTGATTGGTTAACAGATAGCACAAAGACACTGTTACTTCGCACATTAAATCTGGGCTTAGGTGGTCTTGTTTTCAAAATGCATCATTTGTTTTTGAGTGTAGTGTGGTGAAGGTTTGGATGGGAAAGGTTGACAGCTGCGCTCCTCCACAGGCCCAGAATACCCTGCTGTCATGAAATCCTGGCCCTAGATCCTAAACAGTTTACTGTACACAAACTGTACTCTAACTGAGCATTCAGTTACACATAATGATCTCATTGAGATTAATCATGCAGCATTCATCCATGAACTTAACCAAACTTTCCCCACTGTATAGAGATTTTTGGTGGTACATCACAAAAACTATTCAAGATCAGTCATCTTTACAGAAACTCCTCTATGAGTTTCCCACTCAGACTTCAATTAGCTTCTAATCACACCCAACACAAAAAGATTTGTCATTAACTCAAAGACTGAGCAGTAAAGACAAATACGTTTGTCTGGGGTCACATGGTTAGAATACTCAACTTAACAAGAGAGTTACTTTACACAATTGTTCAGTGATGTGATGTGATTCAGGTCATGAAAACAAGTTTTTTCTCACATTGTGTTCAAAGATGTGTTCTCTAGAACAGGTGTTCTCAACCTTTTTTATATAGTATAAATACTAGGAAAGCAGCAATTATCCGTGTTCACTATTAACCGTGGTGTAACCAGCAGATAGCTAGCGTTCAGGGTCACTTTTGATTGAGTTAATTGAGATATTATGGCTTTTTGTTGAGTGAGAAGTCCATATTTTTCTACTGAGAAAATATTTTTTTGGCTTCCCAACATAGCTCAGGTGTTTTGAGGCCAAATGTCTCTGCAGCTTTGGAGCTTTCGTCAGTCTCAGTTGGTAGAGCATTGCGCCAACAACACAAAGGTTGTGGGTTATTGTGAAATAATTATTTTTAAAACTTTTAAAAATAATTATTCTAAATCGATTAGACAGAAAATAAAAAAAAAAAAAGATTGTGTAGGCCCACCAGATGGAGTGCCACGGCCATGATAATTAGTGATAATTATACATTATATTTATGTATAATGAGGTTCACAATAATGCTTAGACAGGATGTTTAGCTATTATTGATGTTTAAAATACACAGTAAAATAATCACTGAAGAAGCAGATTACAAGAGACTTTTCTTTTGCAGCTGTTCAGAGAGGTGCGGATCATGAAAACACTCCATCACCCCAACATAGGTAAGACATTAAAATCCAAACATGCCCATCAATTTATTTGTAGTCATATTAAAAAGCATGTCAAGCTAATGTTATTCAAACAAAAGCTTTCTAATGTATTTTAAAATAAAATGCTTTGAAATATTACAGTGCAACTATTTGAGGTGATTGAAACAGAGAAGACACTCTACCTTGTGATGGAATATGCCAGTGGAGGTGAGCTCTGGACATATCTTTTGAAATGCTTTGTGTCTTTTGATACTCAAGTGCAGGCGGATTGTTTATCTGTGGTTTTGGATTTCCAGGCGAAGTGTTTGACTATCTTGTGTCTCATGGAAGAATGAAAGAATTAGAGGCTAGAGCCAAATTCAGACAGGTGAGAACAATGGGTTAAATATTTTATATATGAGGCTTAAAAACAAAATATTTTGCCATTTTTAAA
>SRMA01026319.1:0-22861 GCA_007224835.1 Danionella cerebrum
CAAAACCATTGTTACTATTGCTGTCCTTGCCCTTATAAACTTCACGTTTCCCTGGATGCTGCTCTCATTGGCAGCAGGAGATTGCTGATGATGTTTTCAGTCAGAACACATTTCACACTGCAAGATTGTGACTCCCCGACAGCTCCAGATAAGCAGTATGCCAAATATACAGCGTCTTTGGTAGTTCACACTGTGCGATTGTCAAGCACGTGCAAGAGCTCTGAATTTACCTGCATGCAATTACTCAAAACCAGTCTGCGACTCGGGGGTAAAGTAATGCAGTCTGAAGCTGGCTTTACACCTCTGCATCTGACAATGTGAATTGCATTTTTGATGGATAGGTAGGAGTTTAGGATGCCCAAACAGCCATGAAAGCCAACTCAAATTTTTGAGGTGATTTACAACAGAAAGTTGCAAATGTATTCGGAATATGAGCCTCATCAGTTTAGCTTACTCTTACATATTATATATGACATTACTAGTGTCATGCTTATCGAGTAGTGAAGAAATTGTATGAGACTTTTTGTAAAGGTGGCTTCCTATCATAGAACTGTAGTGAAATTCAATGAACTCTTGACAGCAGCTCATTCATTCAAAGCTCTGATCACGTGAAAAGACTTGTAAAGTTGCCCAGTTAGTACACACATAATCAGCATCAATGACGGGCAAAAATGGCGTTGAGTGTCATCATGCATGTTCGGTGTCTTCAAGCCTTCTGACTGGCAAATATGACTAGTTTGGAATAGTATTTTCATCTTTTTGTGCATTATGGGACATGGCCCACAATTGCAGTCTAAGTACTTGTGTCAATTTAAAAAATGAATACTTTGTGAATATAAAACTAATTATTTAAATAAAAAAAAAACAAGTTGGGATCTTAACATGGAACCACCCGACAGCAGCATGATGAGAGCAATAGCATGATCCCTTTTATCTGGTATAGAAAAAAATTCAGCCTACTAACCTGATTTACTTTCACAGGGCTGCTGACACAGATCGACCACTTGGACGTTCTGTAAATGCCTCACATGATGTACAACCCAACAGAATCAAAACTATCTACTTCATTACTGAAGGGACAAAACAACAGTTCGACATTACATAGAATTTCCTGGCCCATCATACAACCAGCAAGACAGTATCTCAGATGAGCCATTGACCTTTCTCTATCCTGTATGTCTTTCCTTACTCCAGGAGATGGAAGCTCAATGCTGAGATTCTCTGATCTTGGCAGACTCAGCCCTTAATAACAGCCCCCACTTCTAGGTGACCCAGCAGAGACCCAGTCTTTTGTCCTCCAGTCGAGGTGTGAAAGTAAAAAAAAAGTTTAAAGGAAAAGAGGTGAAGAAGTGACGGCATGGGGGGATGAGTAGGATTAGAGGAAGAGTGAGCAGAGTAAAGATTGAGGATCAAAGATGAAGACTTCACAGGAACACAGCAGTGTAAGAGTGAACTGAGATCAGACAGAGGGTCGCCTATTGGGACAAGCTGTTTCCATATCCAAGTGTCATTGTCCAAGGGTTGAGGCTGTCTTTCCTTCAAAGAGCTGCATCCCTGTGAACAGTTGGGCAGTTAAAGGTTGTTGAGAGGTTATGTAATCCCTTTGGGATGTCCTTGCGGGTGGCATTTAATTTAGTTGGCGATTTGCATATATTCAATCAGGACAAGTAATTGAAGGAGCTGCAGACAGAACTGCGATGCCCCCGATTTTGCAGCCGTTTAAAGAATCTGAGCCTACAGCTGTTTAGATCAGCTGATGACACAGATAATCACGACACTGACTGATGCATCTAATCACCAAAAGTATCAGCAGAATCAATTGCTTTTCCCCACAGCATTTCAAAAACGTTCTTTCAATGTAACCCGGCAGTGGCCAATGTGTTGTCCTTGCACAAAAACTCATAGCGAAATCAAAAGACCTTCACAATGTCACGAAAGCCAAATAACAAGGCCATATATGCCCCCACCCCCAAATATGTCATTTTTTTACAAAGAGTGCACCCTTGGATGAAGACTGGCCACTGTCGACATGTCTGGCCTTTGGCTTAGTCACACCTGGAGCTTCTTAATGAAAGGTGAATTAACTTTAGGTTATAGGGGTTGGGATTAAGAGCTATTTGATGTAAGCATGCCATTCAGTGAACTGGCTGAACTCACCCTGCCTGAGCTGTGCATCTCGGGTGGTATACTAATGAAACATGAATCACTTCAAAGCACAATGACAGATAATGGTAGGTGGTGAGGAACTGACGTGTTCTGCAGACTTCCCAGGTTTGAAGGGCACGGAGTGAAATGAGGCACAGGAAGAAAGCAGCTTAGAAAAACATTATTGACAACATCCAGGAAAATGGAGCTCTTACGTGTTGCCATGGCATAACCAAGCAATTGGATTTTTTCAGAGGCCTCAAAAACAATCAGAAACAATTTGTTGAGACTTGATCAGATGAGAAACTCTGAGAGGCACAACAAACGATGCTAATAATAACTAAAATACAATTAATAAAACGTTGTTGAATTCTCCACCTTAGACCAGCAGCAGCAGCAGGTTTGAATTAGCCATAAGTCAGAACATTCCTCCAATCCATCTCCTGCGGTAAAAAGGCTCATCTCTGCACATCCCTAGTTGTCAGATCTACAGTTCATGAACTCTGACTCTCCATGATAGCTCCTGGTCTTACTAGATCTGCTCTGTCCCTTCTGTGTTCAACACTGGTTCCACTGGTTCCTGGCACTTCCCTACTTTAAGCTTGAAGAGTGGGGATCTGTGACATTCCCATTTAAAATGCACACACCCTGTTTTGACAAACCTAGAGTCTTGTCTTACAAACAAATGAAAGGATAAAAATCCATAATTGGGGCATGTTTAACAAACACATACTTTTAAATGAATTAAAATGTGAGGACAGACCCTGCCTAGTGCTGAAGCCTATGCAGTGCTTCCCATCACCTGTTTTCATGGAGACAGACGCATTGTGAACCCATGTCAGATCCACATCAGTGCGGTCAGAGAAACCTGGCTCCTAGAGGTGGGTCTAATAAAAAACTTACCGCTGCAGAGAGTTCCTGGGTTCAAATGACTGCTTGCCGCTGCTACAACCAGTCCCTCCAGAAACTCGCAATGTTGCGATCGCGCCAATTCACAAAAATTCAGCCAATCCCTGCAATTTATTTGCGGCCTTGCAATTTCATCCAATCACTGTGACTTTACCGCAAATTCGACCAATAAGTTTGGCCTGTCACTGTACGGACTTCCTTATCAGAGCAGCCATGAGCCCAAATACATCAAATATTACAGCGAAAAACTGTGCAAAGCAATTCCCAAATGTTCTTTGTGAAAGTGGAGGGAAACTCTTTTGCTCTGTGTGCAACATTGTGACCGAAGCTGTTGCTTGCAAATCTATCACAAGCAGCGAAAGGAACAAGGTAAACAACAAAACTTCATAACGTTTGTAAAACTAGGTCTGTGGTGGTTTGTTTTTGTCAGTTGTCAGGCAGTACTTGCGCGGACAAAGGTGATAGTGCTAGCGAGTTTGAGAGGGGCAGTTAATAAAACTATTGTTCATGCTTTCACACGGTAGTTTCATCAATCATTTATTCCAGTGTTTCTCCTACATAGACTTAGCCCTGGCGTTGCGGCAACAAAATGCTAAAAGTCTAAATATTTTACGGGGGCAACATCCCTGAGGCAGCAGTGGTTGTCTGCTGTCAGATCTGCACGTGATCAGAGCATGCAGAAAGCCGCGAGGGTATAAGATAATTGAGATAATAAATAGGACATAATAAAAGGAAAGAACACTTAAAAAAAATTCATAACATGTTTGTGAAATCATAAGATAATGCAATGCTGTTGAGAAACATCTGTCTAAAAAAATTGCAACATTTTCGAAAAGCTGTCGCAAATTCTGGCATTTAAGGCCGCGACAATCACCATAAAATCCTGTACAATCCCGGAGGGACTGTACAACCTGCACCACACAGAAAAAAAAACAATGTCGCCAGAGATGTATTGGAGCTGCAGACAGCAGCCCTTGGCTCTGTGGTGGAACATTTTACTCGAATGTGTGAGAAGATCGACCATGTCATCCCGTTAGAACACCTGATGAAGGTGTAGCAGACCCAACAGTGTCACTACAATCGGGTGGCCCAACCACAGGAGTTTCAGCCAGGTGATTGAGTGATAATATTGGTCTAGACCTCCACCAGCAAGATTCTGGCTACCAAGCAAGGCTCATCTAGTCTTCGAGAAGATTGGCACGTTCAAATACAAGGTACACGACCCTGGACGACACCAGCTAAAACAAATATACCACCTCAATCTTCTAAGAGTTTGATATCCTAATATACCAGAGGAGGTTGATTGGGAAGCAAAGACTTTATTTTGATTAAACTCACTACCATAAATAGAATGTACATACATGAGGTGACAGAACACAAAGCCGAGACCTACTGCTCCATATGTTTCATGCATAGTGGTGTTATAACATATGAAAAAGTGTTTTTTTTTTGTTTGTATAGTGAAATCTACAAAAGTGTTCCATCCTATGATGGAACTTAATGAAAAAAAGTGACTGAGACCGAAAACAGTTTATTTATTTATTAACAGCTTTATCAAAGCACGTATTAGCAGGTTAGTGGTGGGCAGACAGCAGGTGCAGCATCCTCTGACAGCAGGATCTGACACTGAATGTTCCTGACAGCTCTGAAGCAGGGCAGAGGAGACAAGTGCTTTGATTGCTAACTGACACATTAATATGCATTGTATCTGTATATGAAATTAGATTCAGGGCACTGTATTTTTATAAATATAAACACACTACCCAGGCAATCTGAAGGTTTGAACCCAACATTGCTTCTCTCATTTCACAATATCTACATTTGAGTATTCATGGAAAGTATTTAAGATGGTAGTACAGCATGTGCAAGTGTTTTAAAAGAAACATCATAAAAAATATATTAGATATAAGTGTTTATGTAGGCATGAAGAGCTACTTTATTTAATTAAATACTAATTAAAAGTATGCTCTTGGACGCTACTGTAAACACAAAATTGATATGACAATGATTGATTGCCATGACTCTTCATGAGCTAAATGATCCTAGGTCCTTAGGTGAGACTAGGAGTGGGTGTTATTAGTGGGTGGGATATGTCACAGACAGTTTAATACATGCTTTCTCTTATACAGAAAAAAAGTATTCCTTAGTAAACACAGAATAGGTTTATCTCATTCTTGTCCATTCTTCTTTATTCATTGAATCCGGTTCAGCTAGAGATCTGGGGAATGACGCGCAGGAACGTCGACATCAGGGAAGAGGACCAGGAAGCAAGGAGAGGAGGTAAGGGAGGTATATTTGGTTAGGTATGGAGTCCAATAAAGTCAGCCACTAGAGCAGACGGAGGACAGGATGTGTAGGTACCAGTGGGTTTTTAAAGGGGGAAGGGGAGGTTCTAGAACTCTGGTAACTGGCTGCTGGTTGGGCGTGTGATGAGCTCCAGGGTGGGATCAGGTGTTTCGTTAACAAGCTTATCACTCGCCTCATCACTAACCCTGACACTACCCCTCCTCCAAGGGCAGCTACTGACACCATCTCACAACGTCTAGGATAGCCTTGTTTCCTGGCTTCAGGTTTCTCAGGTTCTTGGTGGAACGTGAGTAGCAGGTTGGGGTCCAGAACATCGTTTCTAGGAATCCATGCTCTCTCTTCTGTAACCTTCGCAGTCGATGAGGTATTAGAGGCCGTTTCTAGTATGTAGTGAGTCGAGGATTTCTTGAATGGGGTAGATGTAAGCATCTTCGAGTTCAGGAATGGGTGGTAAGTAGGAGTGTAATGGTTCACGGTATGTATTGAACCGTTTCGGTACGGCCTGTTCGGTTCGGTACACTTGTGTACCGTTTCGGTATTCTGTATTTTTATTAAATAATATAAATTTATTATTACCGCGACATTAAGTGCAGCGGAACGATTTTCCTAGGCGAGTTTCTGCACGCTTTCTGGACGCTATTGAGTGACGCACAGTAGAGCTGCACGCCACGAGTAGCAGAGCACTTGTAAGAAAATGGCAACAGCGAAAGAGAAGCCAGAGCTTGAAGACCCTCCCACCTCACTACGGTCTCCTGTTTGGGAACACTTTTGCTTGTCTGTTAAAATACATAACATGGGATAGACGAGTGGATAAATTTAAAGTTGTATGCCGACATTGTTCCACGGAGATCGGGCAGGCAACACATCTAACATTTTCTACTGCTGGAGATATTGTCACTGCAACCAGATCTGTGCTCTCTTCAGAAAATGTGGATAGCTTAATCTTTTTAGCCAAAAACTTAAAACTTGAATACCGTATTTTTCGGCTCATAAGTCGCACCAGCACATAAGACGCACCCAATTTTAAAAGAGGAAGATCTAGAAAAAAAAGATTCTGAACCAACCAATACTGTTGTAAAATATTTTATATTAACTGTGTAAAAGTTAACAGCCAAACATGTATTATGAACAGACAGTAAACAGTAAAAGTAACAAAAAAAAGTTTTGTTTTTCTTTGCCCCCACTCATCACTCTAAAGTCCACCATTCGTTATCACCATCACTGTTCCAGTGCAACATTGCCCCCACATTAGCCATATACCACAATAGCCAGTAACATTGTCACTACATTACTAATAATAGCCAGTAACATTGTCACTACATTACTAATAATAGCTAGTAACTGTGATAGAAATTTTCCTATGTAATGTCTCCATCTAGTGGTTATATTGAGAAATGTAATTTGAGAAACTTTTTAGAGCATACGTCATACTTAGTCCCGCCCTTGAGCAGGAGGAAGTTAGAAAAGCACATGCGCCTCTCTTTGTCTCTCTCTCTCTCTTACCCACCATGTGAGGAGCATGTGTGTGTGACTCCCTCAGGAGTCTCTCTTTTTCTTTCTTTCTCTCTCTTTCTCTTCTTTTATATTTCTTTTATTTCTTTTTCCTCTTTTCTCTTCTGGCGTTCGTTTATATTTTTAATAGGCTTTTAATATGCGTTAAACCACGTTCTTCTTCCACGTTAGAGTCACGTGTGTAGGAAATGCGTTGAGACTTCTTATCTTGATAAATAAATAGCCGCCTTTGCTGTGTTCTAACTCAAACGGTCTTCAGTGTTCATTATAAATTAAGAAAGTATATTTTTCTACAACAATTTGGCGTTCCTGGAGACTTCGAACCAAACCAAACACTTTTTTGGGGTCGAATGAGAGGATCTCGTCTGATGCGACGTGAGCAGTCACGTGCATGAATGGAATTCCTGTTCCTGGACAGAGGAGAAGTCTGATTTGGCCGATCAGCATACATCTGTTCAGCGTTGGATTCAAAGGCGAGTAAAATTCTAATATCTCAGTTATTGATTTTCTCTCACGCATAAGTTTTTTGGAGTAAAGCATGGTCCATGTATGTGGTGTGTATTCCGGAATAAAGGGTTAATTATATGTTACTCTGCGTACGGATTATTACTTTAAGAGACGAACAAACATTGCGTTACCTTCTAGTGATAATTTGAGTAGCACGTAATCAATCGCTGGTCAACGTAATAGGAGTGTAACTCTAGAGAGAGTTCTCCGCGAGGTTACGTTTGATATTGTCTTTATGCGTGAAAAGAGTTCATGCGACATAGATTATTTCTCTGAGTGAAATAATTTGTGGTGAGGGTGCGTGTGATTAAATATTATTGAGATATTAAGAGACTTGATAATGTTCACTGAGAAAGAGATGAGATTGGAGCACAGCAAAGTCGCACTGCAAAAATAAAAAAGCGCTCTAAAAAGTAACTAAACTATCTGAACATGAAACTTATGCAACGTAATAATGAGAAGAATCTTTGACTTAATATACTTTTAAAGTGAAAAGCTTGATTTTCATGATAAAAAAAAAACTCTTAAAACCATACAAAATGAAGAAGCTATTCAAGAAGAACACATGGTCCTCTTCCTGCTTTTCTTTCCAAATTTTAAAATGGCTGCTATAACAAAGGAAAACCCTTCCCCCTAGCAATAAAAGTTCCAAAGTGAGTGCTAGAGGAGATAGTGGGGGTTTTATGACGACTACAGAGAGATGAAGAAGCAGTAACTTGAATGCTCATGAGGAAGACAATAGATTTGACTAATACAGATGTTGAACAAGTATTTAATGATGAGAGAAACTCTGAGCAATATTACTGTATAAAAGAAAATTAATTTGATGAGTTTTAAATGTGATATTGTAATTATACAATGCAATAATTCTCCTTTGAGAACTTATTTTTTCAGGTACTGGGAGAACCTGAACAATGGAGATTTGTGCAAGACTTAAGAGCTGTAAACGATGCGGTAATATCGAGAACATTGAATATACCAAATATTCAATCTTTGATTTCTTCTATCCTTTCTGAGTGTGAATGGTTTTCTGTGGTGGATCTGGCCAATGTTTTTTATTTTTGTGTGTGTGGATATTGACGGTCAATTTTGGGTTTATTTTTCTTTTTGAAGGAAAAGCCTGTGTCAAGGGTACTGTGAATCTTCAACATTCTTAGAAATAGTTTAGACAGTTTAGAGTTAGGTTCTGGATCAGTGCTTTTACAGTACATTGATGACTGTCTGATTGCAAGCCCAAGAGAGAAGCAATGTGAAGAAGACACAGTGAAATTGTTGAAACATCTAGCACAAGATGTACACAAGGCAAGTATTTCTAAATTGCAGTGAATTGTTCAACAGGAAGTAAAGTTTTGTGGTCATTTGATCTCAAAACAAAAGAAAACAACTGGAGGTGAGTAGAATGGAGGCAATAGAGAACATTCTGAAACCGACGACAAAGAAGCAACTTTTGTCTTTTCTAGGAATATGTTCCTATTGCAGGACTTTCATTCCAAATTTTTCTTGCTTAGAGGCTCCTCTAAGTGAAATCATCCATGGAAAAGTTTGTTGGCGAACAGTGTTATTACTTGGACACCAGCAGCAGAACTCGTATTTCAGGACTTAAAAGGAGCCTTTACATCAACTCTTGATCTTTCTGATCCTACCAAACACTTTGTTCAAACAGTGGATGAAAAACATGGATGTATGACATCTGTGTTATTGCAGGATCATGGAGGTAAGTTACGACCGGTTGCTTATTTCTCCTCAAAATTGGATCCTGTTGCTGCAGAACTTCCATTATGCTTGCGTTCCGTCGCGGTTGCTGAAAAAGCAGTGAATACCTCACGAGACATTGTTGTGTATGGTGAGTTGACACTGCTCGTACCACATTCTGTCTCGCAACTGTTATTAGAACAAAAAACAGCTCATATGATAGCAGCGAGATGGTTGAGGTATAATACTGTTTTGTTGGAAATGCCTAACATAACTGTGAAAAGATGTAATGTGCTTAACCCTGCAACTCTTTTGCCAACAGAGTTTGATGGTGAAGCGCATTCCTGTGTTGATGTGGTGGAATGAAGTTTGTTCTCCTAGGGTTGATCTGCTGGAGATACCTCTACAGAATCCTTAGATGGTGATCTTTGTGGATGGATCAGCTTACAGAAGTGAGGAGACTGGGTTAAACTGTGTAGGATATGCGGTAGTTACACAACATGAGACACTGCTAGCTGCATCTCTTCAGTCATATTTTTCTGCTCAAGCTGCTGATTTGGTGGCTTTGACTGAAGCTTGTAACTTGGCTAAAGATAAATGTGTAACTATCTATACTGATAGTCGATATGTGTTTGGAGTTGTTCATGATTTTGGAACTTTATGGAAGCATAGAGGTTTCCTTATATCATCAGGAAAACCTATTCCACATCATATGCTAATTTCTAACTTGTTGGATGCTATTCTGTTACCTAAGGAAGTGTCTGTATGTAAATGTGAAGCTCATTCTGGTGCAGAAGATTTTGTTTCACAGGGTAATGCTAGAGCAGATGCAGCAGCAAAGAGTGCAGCGAGAAAGGTGATGTCTGTTCCCATCATGACTAAGGTGTGTACTCCTACAGTAGACATTGCAGGATTACAATCTGTAGTTCCTCATGAAGAGAAAGAGGTATGGAGGAAACATGGTTGTACATTGATAGAGGGCATCTGGACTGGGCCAAATGGAAAACCATGTTTGCCTAAAAGATTTTTTCCATACTATGCTAAGATAGTACATGGGAAAGATCACGCCTAAAAAAAAAAAATGCAATGATAGACAGTTTGAGACAACACTGGTATGAGAAAGGTTTTGTAATATACTCTCAGAACTTTTGTGAACGATGCGTTATTTGTGCTACAAATAATGTTGGGAGAGGTGTTAAGATGATGCAAGCTGCTCACCCACAACCAAACAGACCTTTTGAACATTTGCAAATGGATTTCATTGAGTTAACACCAAGTGAAGGAAAGAAATATTGTTTAGTAATTATTTAGGATATGTTTTCAAAATGAGTTGAAGCATTCCCTACAGCTAAACAGAATGTAAGTGCAGTGGCAAAATCGTTGTTTGCTGAGGTGATTCCTAGATGGGGAATACCAAACCGGATTTCCAGTGATAATGCTACTCCATTTGTGAACAATGCACTTCGAATGGTTGGTGAGTATTGATCTGAAACATCACTGTGCTTATCATCCTGCTAGTACATGTGCAGTAGAAAGAGAGAATGGAACTCTCAAGAACAAGCTAGCGAAGTGTTGTGAGGAAACAGGACTCACATGGGTAAAAGCTCTCCCTCTCGTACTCTTACATATGAGAACGAGAATCTAGGGTCGAGCACAATTGAGTCTTTTTGAAATTATGATGAGACCAGCTAATACTGGTATTGGACCTTCAGGTCCTCCGAGAACATTGACTAGCGAATGTGAAGATGAAATGCTTGTGTATTGTATGAACTTGTCTTCTGTTCTGAATTCTCTGCACAGAACAGTAACTGACACAAGTGGACCTTTATGATCTGAAACCTGGAGACTGGGTGGTGGTGAAGGATTTTAGAAGAAAAAACTGGCAATCTAAACGCTGGCAAGGACCCTTCCAAATTCTTCTTACAACACCGACAGCAGTGAAAGTAGCAGAAAGAGCTACTTCGGTGCATGCTAGTCACTGCAGAAAGGTTCCGGAGCCTGCTGCAGGAGTCTAGTGAAGGAGCGTGTTGAAGGAGTTTGATGAAGGAGCCTGCTAAAAGAACATAGGTATCGATAACCAGTAATGGAGTTTAAGTTGACCTGGATCAGTTTTTTGTTTTTGTGGTTCATAAGGGAGGTGGACTTGAGCGATCAACACCTGCAAGAGGAATCTGAAGGAAAAGTAGAATGTGTTACCAGATACATCAACGAAGGTAACCTATGGCCTTGGATTTATTACCTCTGCAAACATCCTTTGTGTCCAGGAAACTGGAGACATCAGAGGAACTTTGGGACAACTGGAAACCTCAGAGGAACTTTAGGACGACTGGAAACAACAAAGGAACTTTGGGACAATTTGGGACAATTGGAAACAGAAAGACTGTGACGAATACGAGGACAATAATACATTGCAATAAATGTTATGTTTTGTATTTCATTGTTGAACACATTGTACACACAGCAAACGGCATAGATATTAGTTAGAGGTATGAAAGTCTTTTACTTCTTGTCAAACAAAACGACGGGGAGATGTTTGGCTTCATATACTCCAGGGCGGTGTTTGAAGGTCTGTATCTTGACAAATTTATAGATTTCTCGGCTAGTTTCAATTAGAAAGGGGAAAACTTTCCTCAATGACAGGTACCTGACCTTTCGATACCGTTGTGGGAAAAGGAAGAATGTGTTGTTTTTTTTTTTTAGGATATTTAGGTAATGCATGTAATGCTAATTAGAATGTTAGCTAATACATGTTTGCGTTTGATTTTAGTGTGTTATAATTTGCTAGTTTATTATGAGAAGTGAATTAGAATTTTAATAATTTTGCTTGTTTATTATTAGAAGTGTTTTAGAATTTTATAGTGGAAGAAGAACGTTGAGCAAAGTAATTAATGAAGATATTGTAGAAAACAATTTTGGTTTACAATATTGAAAAAATAGTCATACATTGCTTAACCGGATTTTTATTTACAGTATTAGATATCTTACTTTTGGAAAATTATTTTTGTTGTCTTGTGACAAAAGGAGGGAATGTGATAGAAATTTTCCTATGTAATGTCTCCATCTAGTGGTTATATTGAGAAATGTAATTTGAGAAACTTTTTAGAGCATACGTCATACTTAGTCCCGCCCTTGAGCAGGAGGAAGTTAGAAAAGCACATGCGCCTCTCTTTGTCTCTCTCTCTCTCATCAACCATGTGAGGAGCACTGGAACTTGACTTCTCAGGAGTCTCTCTTTTTCTTTCTTTCTCTCTCTTTCTCTTCTTTTATATTTCTACATATTCTTTTTCCTTCTTTTCTCTTCTAGCGTTCGTTTATATTTTTAATAGGCTCTTAATATGCGTTAAACCACGTTCTTCTTCCACGTTAGAGTCACGTGTGTAGGAAATGCGTTGAGACTGCTTATCTTGATAAATAAATAGCCGCCTTTGCTGTGTTCTAACTCAAACGGTCTTCAGTGTTCATTATCAATTAAGAAAGTAATATTTTCTACAACAGAGCGCATTAGGATCATATCTTAACACGGAATTAATCTACTGCAAGGAGATCTACACGCCGGTGCAGTCATCATCCTCTCAGTATTTTCCTGACTCAAAGCCTCCAACAACATGCCCACCACAAGCGTCGTCCTCCGTGACTGATGAGGATACCTGTGATGTGGCCCGCCATGTAATCTAATGTGGCCCGTGAGAGCTTAAAAGTTTTGAAACGGAAAAAAAACTACATTTCCCACAATGCCTACGCAGCCGCATCCATACTCACGAGTAAAACTGCAGAGCTCCCAACTCTCACACATTGAACAAAGACTCACGCATTTGAGTGATCCCTCACGCCACACCTCCAATTTCTCACGCTAAAATAAATTTCAAGATGTGAAATGGGCGGAGCTAATAGTTTATCTGTGATCTGTTTCTTGAGCCTGTTGATAAAAGATGATGATCGAAATGCATCGTCTTCAGTCTGTGAGTGTGTTTTTTTCGCTAAACAAATTACAAAAATGGTATTTTTCTTTATTCGCTTGGACAGTTTGATCCTTCATTGATGGAGTCCTTCATCTGGCCCTTTGAGGACAGCCATTATGCTAATGTGGCCCTCTGTAAAAATGAATTTGACACCCCTGCTTCAAGGTTGACAGCAAATGTTAACCCTGCACTTTGTTCATTTTGTGCTTTTGTTCCTTTGCTTATTGGTCTTCGAGAAAAGCCAGCTGTGAAAAGTGTCACAAACATCCTGAAAAAAATAAAACCAAAGTTTCTCTGCGATTATGTGTTATGTAATCTTCTTAAAATCTGTATCTTAAAATAAAAGTATCGTTTGGAACCGCTATCGAATTCAGGGTATCGGTATCGAACATTTTTGAACGATACCCAGCCCTACCCTTAACCAGATTAGAATCATTTCAGATGAGGCATCTTTTAATGGGTTACATTTGATGAACCTTGTGCACATCTTAAAGATATGCAAACTCAATATTTTATATGTAATTTAAAGATCAGTTTACATTTTTTCTGTACATGCTAACTGTACCCTTTAGAAACCAGTAGAAACCCAGAGAACAGCATTCTCTATGCGACCATGCCTATACCTGTATTTCTGAGGTCACTCAGAAACTGGCCATGATTTAAGGATACTGACTTCAGTGGTTGTGAACTGGTCTCTGAGGAAGTCCAGGTCCTCTTCAAGAGATTCCAGATTTCGGGAAGCTGTGGCCAGGTTCTTTTCCAACAGTGCCTGGGCCTCATCGATGTCATACTCTAACATGACATTTGCCTGAAACACAGAATGACCCATTAAATTAAAATATAAGAAGAGTGGAAGGCTCTTAACATAAGAGCCTTTTTAGCTGAGAAATTCTATCCAAACCTACACCTTTTACACAGAATACATCAACACCTGGATGACATTGGTTCCTTTGTTCATGTGTCTTGAGCTGCAATGTCTTGATGGTGCTCAAGGACAAAACTTGGTATTGAGCAGTATTGTTTTCTTTTTGTAGAAACAGAATGGTGAACTTATCATGCTACAGAGCTTAGAAATGTTATTGTAAAACATTGTTTTAGACCGCAATGCAAAAGCCTTTAATAGGAACACACCCTCACCCCACACCAGATCTGGGGATGTCACTTTTGGCATAAACAATTAAAAGCTCACATGGCAGAGCAAAAAAAGGACCTATTTTTTGACTGGTGTCTAGGTTTCTCCTCAGAAAAGATTTCTGTTCAAACACATGCCATTTATTAACCAACTTTATATTCCTGTAAAGTTAGTTAATACAATCTTTATTAAAATGAATGGCCGTGTCAGTGAACTAATGTATATACAGTGGTACCCCGAGATACGAATGCTTCGAGTTACGAAATGTTCGAGATACGAAAGGTCTCGCAGGAAATTTTTTGCTTCGAGATACGAACATTTACAAGCAGTTCTGCTGTATTTTCCACTTGACATCATGACGTCAAATTGCGCTTCCGGGTTCTGGCGCTCCTATCTCCCAGTGCGAAAATGGTCTGATGCGCTTCAAAACACTTCAACAACACAGTGAAACATTATGTTTATAACGTAGAAAGTGCTGTTCTGTAGCGCAAGTTCTCAGAAACGCTCTCTCCATCTGTCTGCGCTTGTGCTTGAAACTGTGTTTGTGTCAGTAATTCGTGAAATATCGCAAGAAAGTTAACTTTTATAAGTAGTGCTGTAATGTAGTTCTGCCATCCGTTCCACCTCCTCCGACACATCGCTTCACTCAAGGTAAGGTTTCACATTTGTGTACATATCACATATTTTATTCAGTTTTTTTTATCATTTATTACATTAACAATGTGTAGATTTGAGGATTGAAGAAACGTTACTTGATTTTTCTCTGGTTTTCCATCAACTTATACTGTTGTTTCGGAGAGCAGTTGCACAGATTAGGCGTTTTACATGTAGAACTTGCTTCGACATACGAAATGTTCGAGATACGAACGTTACCCTGGAATGCATTATATTTGTATCTCGGGGTACCACTGTACACAGCTCTGGTTTGGTGATCCATTAGGGAACCAAATTTTTCAAACTCACTGACCGACTTTTTAAAACATAAACTTTCATGTTGCATTCGAAACTCTTATATGGATCAATGGAACTTGTGTTTGGCAAAATGAATGAAAAGTGTCAGAATTATAAAGATGAGCAACTCCACCATTAACCCAAGACTGTGTTATAAACTCGGACTGGGAGCCATTTATTTGCAGCTCCCACACTTTATCCGAAGACGACAACACAGAAGTGACTGAAATTCATAGAGAAGCTTCATAACATACATCCAAATAAAAGGCCCAAATATTAAAAATAAATTAAGGTGGGTACAAACTACAGCCTTACTTTCTTAGATCTGGCTGTTGGAACTACAAATTTTACATCAAATCTTAAAATTAGCATAATTAAAAGTTCACCAATTTTATACCCTGCAGCCCATTATAATCCATCTTGACATTTCTCAATTGAGTGGGTGAAATCATGGGCAACTTTAAATGTTTTATGGAGACCATCCATATCAAAGGCAGAAGTTTCTTTCATCATTACATCATTTAACACTTACCCCTAGCCACAAGCACACTTTATCTGTGGGTGGGACAGTGGCCTTGCAATAGACGTTGTCTGCCAGCAGAAAATGTGTTTCCATAGAATCTGTAGAGTCCTGTGAGAAATAACAAGGAGTGAAAGAAAAAAAAAGTTTTTTAAGAAAGGCGGGAGTCATTGGACCGGTAAAGTGCCAAACAAAAGATTTTACCACAGTTCAGACTTTTGGGCAGGTTGGTCTGGTACCTGCTAATGCAGCCTGCAGCTCAGAGTAAATCTACAGTTCTCCGTAAAATCTCAAGCTTTACCTCATTTTAAACATGCTGGAATGCAAATGTGAATAATAATATAAAATAAATAAGGAAATTCAACATTATTCAATATTAAATCCTGTGTGAAAGCAACCCGTGGAATCTCATGGCTCATGTCTCAGCAAGCTCCTATTCAACAGAAAATTATCTCTTAAATTGGCTTCCACAGTCCCCTGAGAGCTGGATTAATCCCTCCCATGATCGCAACTTGTCTGAATAATGAAGGTCCTCCAAAGTTTGTCTCTTCATGGTCGCTCTGACCTAGGCCTAAGCTAAGAACACAACTTTTTGGCATCATGGAAAAGATGAGACTTAACTTGTGTTCATATTTTTTTTACACTTTTATGTCACTATATTTTCTGTACAGAATGTGTACTTTTCCACAGACACATTTTGTTAAGCCCATTCTTTACTTGAACAATACAATGATTAAAAAAAAAAAAACAATGTTCAAGCTATTAATTTTGAAAGATTAGTGCTTGTGCCCCATTTCCAGAGACTGTAATAAAATACTAGACTGAATTGCTCATGAGTTTGAGAAATGGTTTGCGTGTCAGCTGAAAAATTGCAGGGAACTTTTGATTTCTTTAAAAAAGCTTTGCAGGGATTTATAGCCAAACAGAATTATTAATACTATTGAGCATAAGTAATTTTTATTTAATGCAAATACTAGTTTGAAACAGCAATTGTTGAACTTCAATTATACTATGTAAATGGCTGACTTAAAAAAAAGAGTCAGTTAAACATCCTTTGTGAATGTGTGCAGTTCTGAGTGACAGAAGTCAAACAGTGGCATTTATTTCAGCAGATTGCCCGACATGAAGGTTCTATATAAGCATGCTACACGCTAATTAAGAACATTGTTTTTGACAAAACATTTTGGATCATTGACCTAAGGTTTATTTTTACACTTGTGATACATGGAGATGACTCCAACAAAACCCATGTTAAAATTAAAATAATTTCAGCTTTTTCAGGGGAAATGCAAATATTCCAACGGTTCATATAAGTGGAAACGTCTTTCCCTTTAAAGGTAATGTTCTCAGTTAACCAAGTCATTTAACACCATGTTTGTGATTTTGTTAGAGAATAGCCCACCTTCTTTTTCTGCATGTGCCGTAGAATTTCTAATGTTTGTTTGATTTGTGGGATTTGGTTTTTCAACCTGGATAAGAAAAGAGAATTAGTGAAGGATTATTTTGTATTTTGTGTTGCACACATCGGCAGTTTCTTTAACGTAAAACAGGTATACTGTTTTACAGATAGATTAATAATAAAAAAAGAAAACCAAACCTGAGTTTTTTCTGAGTCAGATTTAAATCCATATATTTATATTTCTGATATTGTTCGTCTAGCTTCCTCAAAACGGCGTCTGCTGTGTCATTGCCAGGTTGCTTCATAAAGGCATCAACATCTTCCTGCAAAACAACCACCATTTAACACATTGCATCAAAACTGATTTTGCACATTTAATTCTTTAGCGTAGGGAAAAAACGAGCTATTGATTTGTTATCTGTCACTCAAGGCGTTTCTTAGCATCAAGACACGAGCAAGCCTTATAAGGAGAAGACCAGGGCGCTTTCTCCTCAAGAAAGCCGATAAATTGACTAACATAATGAAACAACGCAATCGTTGTAAACTATCAGAAACCAGACATTATATTAAACTAATATGTGACGTTCTCACTGACCACAAATACTGCTTCGGGGATACCGAGGTGTTTTTTCTTATTCGCAGCTCCAGCATTGCCACTTTCTATGGTCGCCGCCATTTTGGAGAGACTTACGGCTCTTTCTTGACGCATGCGCACGCTGCTCTTATGCATAATATAAATTACGGAGTTTCCGTAAAATAAAATTGCGTGAAATGTTTCAATCTGAACACGTCATACGATAAATGATGCCATCAGTTGTGTTGATTTCGTATTTGTGTTAATGCTGATAAAAACTAATTTTGTTCTCGACGTCAACAACAAAACAGTCTACAGATGGCAGTATTGCTAGGGCAACTCAAAAAGAGCACGAGGCGCTGGCTCTGACGTAAATGATGGCAGCGCGCGAAAAAGTAAAATTGTTTTAATTATTTTTTTTATTGCTGATAAATATATTTGTTTGTATGACATACCAAATAAACATTCATTCATTCATTTTCCTGCCCGTTTTTTCCCTGTCTGGGTCACATACAGTGAGGATGAAACAGTAGTTGACCCGTTACTGATATTGAAGATTTGCTCAAAAAGAAATGATCAGATCAGTGATAAATATGTCCACAGTTAGAAATAGAATAACCCCCCAAATAATTTCATAATGTAAAAAAAATGGATTCATGGTATATTTTATACTGTAAAGTGGGGATTAGAAGTATTTCTTAAACAGTCTACCATCTTGTTTCCTGGCAAATCATCTCAAACATAAACACACAATCATACTTTTTTGTTTAAATTGCTCCCATTATGAGGAGAGAGGCATAAACACAAGCTGTGCCCCAATCCAGGTTCTGCATACTTCGGAGAGTGCTGTCTACCCAGTCTCTAGACTAGAGGTTGTTGCTCCGGAGGATCACTCCAGTCTCTTTCTGACCACACAGTTTTATAAACTTCTCCGTCAACTCCTTGCTTCCTACAATAAAATGTCATTGATCTACAGTTGGCATAACTCACATCACATTTAGGTGGCTGTGTGTTAATGTTTTAACACCATGTTTTTTAAAAAAAAAAATACTGTTTTGCAATGCTATATACCATCAAGCATTTAAAGAATCCCTTTAACTACTGCCCTTAATAAAAAAAAAAATTGCTCTAAAAAATTTATTTGCTCGCTGATGATTCTGTTGAAGCGTGCAAAGTCTTCTGGGATATGTAAGGCCACAAAGGATGGTAGCGATGCATCCTCCGAAATCAGGGAAAAAGAGACAGGCCGCATTTGAAGGAAGCTTTGATTTTACGCAAAATGGGACAGCCTTTGTGCAGCTTTGTGACATAAGCTGCGATGAAACCGGTACTTTCTGAAGGTTGCAGAACCTGTATTGGGACACAGCTATAGACAGTGAAAAGTAAAAGGGAAATGGTGAAAATCATGACACAAATATGGTGGATAAATTATACTTTTGCAGGATTTTCAGGATGTGACAACAAATGCACTGCATCAATGCGATGTGGACAGGAGCATGTGCTGTCAAATATTTATCTAAGATGTGATTTCCAGCAGCAAAGTTGTGTTCAAAACAAAGTACATTAAAGTCTTTGTGTGGCCTATAAGCACAACCCAGACCTTAATGGCATAGAACAAATGTGAAAGGAGCTAAATATTTGAGTTTCCTTTAAGTAAAATCTTGTTTAATGAAGGGGTTGAACGCATTTCATTCTTAGGTGCAAATGAGTTTTTAGAATTTTTGCAATGTATATATTTTTTCAATACAATAATGAGAATTGTCAAAATTATTAAAGGATCTAATGATACTTACTGTGTGCAAAAAGTGCTGAGTAGCATGTGTTTTTGTAAGCAAAAAAAAAAAACCTAATTACTAATTGTCCACACCGGAAAAAAGAGACACACACTGTTCCCGGTTTTGTTTAAACCCAATAAGTTTGGTTAGAAGGTTGCTCTGATCCAGGAACAGGATGTTGAGTTTAGTTTAAAACGGTATTCATTTTCTGCCGATGTTATTATGTTACCTGTCTTTGAACAAAACAGCTGTAATGATAAGAAATGCATCTTTATTAACAGACTGGACAGCACAGTGACGTAGTGTTTTTGTTGCCTCGAGCTCTCAAGGAGAATGTTACAGAATCAATTACTAGTGTTTTACTACAGTTTGCAGATGTTCTTCCGCTCCGCTTTTTTGGTCCCGTTTCCTCCCAATCTTTAGAGACATGGCTCATTTTATTGGCGACATAGGAATGCCTGTGTATGTCTTGATCTAGATGTCTCTGCTATTGTTCCCCACCTTTTCAAATCAATAAGATCTGGGGTTACATGAAGCAAACATAAAATTATACAAATAATTCTAAATAATGATAATAAAAGTGGAATTCCACACATTTGAAGTAAAGTAATTTAGGTATATTTAAAGGACAAGGGGAGAGTGGATAAAGGACAATTTAATGTAGGCCCCTGAATCATGGTAAAAGAATTGTTTAAAAAAATTAACAAACACTTTTACAGTATTTTTGTTAGCAGAAGATATCCCATAAAATTTTGGGCCTAGTGTTTGCATGTTTACTCTGTGCGCATGGATTTCATCTCAGTCCAAAAACAGGCATTTTGGGTAAATTATTGAGTATAAATCCATAGGAGTAAATGTGAATCAAGCCGTGGTTTTTACTCACACAGAGCTGCAATTTCAAAACAAGTAAGAAGATGGATGAAACCATGGTTTAAGCAGATAAATATGTGGTGAAATAAACGAAAACTGGGAAAGTACTGTGGTGCATACTCTGGGAACTCTAGCTTCCTCCCACAAGCCAAAAACAATTCAATCCATTAATTGAAAAATTGAAAACCCTACATTATGATCTGGAGATGGGCACAATTAGAAACCCTTGAACCATAAGTTAATGGGTATTAAGGGACTAAAATAAACCAGCCTTTTTACTTAAAAAAAAACAGCTCTGCTCAAAATGAATCATTGTGGCCTTTCAAACATTCTGCGCTACCGATAACCCCCTCCCATCCGGATGTACAAAAACAATCACTTACTCTGCCTCACTTAGACAGTTCTACTCTGCTTCTGTAAAGAGCAGACCTAAGCACAATAAATGATGATTGGAAGTCTTGCTATTTGGATGTCTATATCAAGAACTGGGACATTGCAATCCAAACAAAACAAAAAGATTTGTCATGATTAACAAAAAAGTCCACAAGGCCACCAGTCTATGTTGAAGTGTGACAGAGCCTAAGGAGCTTTTAAAAGCAAGAGAGATGAAATGAATCCCAGGGCTTGCTATTTTAACACATAGTGATGATGCACAGTAAACAGGTCCTTCTAAAAAAATGTGCATATTGTGAAAAAGTTCATTATTTTCAGTAATGTACTGGTAAACATTTGATATTTAAAAATATTTATTTCATATGTTTCAGATTCATTTACAAACTGAAGTAGCTCAAGCCTTTTATTGTTTTAATATTGATGACAGCTCATGAAAACCAAAAAAAAAAAAGCATATCATGAAAAGGTTCTCTAAATGAGCTCTTAACCGAATCATCTGAATCAACTAATTAACTCTAAACACCTGCAAAAGATTCCTGAGGCTTTTTAAAAACTCCCAGCCTGGTGCATTACTCAAAACCGCCATCATAGGTAGGAGTGCCGACCTGACTGCTGTCCAGAAGGCAATCATTGACACCCTCAAGCAGGAGGGTAAGGCACAGAAAGAAATTTCTGAGTGAATAGGCTGTTCCCGGGGTACTGTATCAAGGCACCAGTGGGAAGTCTGTGGGAAGGAAAAAGTGTGGGAGAAAACGCTGCACAACGACAAGAGGAGACCGGACCCTGAGGAAGATTGTGGAGAAGGACCCATTCCAGACATTGTGGGACCGGCGGAAACAGTGGGCTGAGACTGGAGTAGAAACATCCAGAGCCACCGTGTACAGGCGTGTGCAGGAAATGGGCTACAGGTGCCGCATTCCCCAGATCAAGCCATTTTTGAACCAGAAACACCAGCAGAAGCACCTGACCTGGGCTACAGAGAAGCAGCACTGGACTGTTGCTCAAATTTTGCATTTCATTCTGAAATCAAGGTGCCAGAGTCTGGAGGAAGACCGGGGAGAGAGAAATGCCAAAATGCCTGAAGACCAGAGTCAAGTACCCACAGTCAGTGATGGTCTGGGGTGCCATGTCAGCTGCTGGTGTTGGTTCACTGTGTTTTATCAAGGGCGGGGTCAATGCAGCTAGCCATCAGGAGATTTTGGAGCACTTCATGCTTCCATCTGCTGAAAAACTTTATGGAGATGAAGATTTCATTTTTCTGCACGACCTGGCACCTGCTCACAGTGCCAAAACCACTGGTAAATGGTTTACTGATCATGGTGTTACTGGCGCTCAATTGGCCTGCCAACTCTCCTGACCTGAACCCCATAGAGAATCTGTGGGATATTGTGAAGAGAAAGTTAAGAGATTTAGGCCACTATTGAAGCATCCTGGGCCTCCATAACACCTCGGCAGTGGCACAGGCTGATTGGCTCCATGCCACGCGCATTGAAGCAGTCATTACTGCCAAAGGATTCCCAACAAGTAATGAGTGCATAACTCAACATAATTATTTGAAGATTGACTTTTTTTGTTTTAAAAAACACTTCGTTTATTGGTCGGATTAAATATGCTAATTTTTGGAGGAATTCTAGTTTTTCATGAGCTGTATGCAAAAATAATTAATAATAAAACAATAAAAGGCTTGAACTACTTCAGTTGTTTGTAATGAATCTACAATTTATGATAGACTCTCTTTTCTTCTTCTCTTTCTTCACTTGCCATCAGCTAGTGTTGAGTTATGCTGTTGGTGGTACATTCGTATTGCTGTGAAACTCAATCTGATAAAACTGTTCAAAAGAGAATCTGGTCGCTTCTTTGCTGATTTACAATTACAACCCTTATAGATTTCAACATTTTTTTAATTTTTCCATTCATTTAAATTGTTATTACTATATTTTTTGCATTTGTTAAGTCCTTATATACGCTTGTCCTTTTGTCACACTATCCTAATGTGTGTGCCACTCTCTCATTCTCCTCTGCTGCACATGTATCTCCAATCAAACACTCCTCTTACACCTCTCTCTCTCTCTCTCTCTCTCTCTCTCTCTCTCGCTCGCTCTCTCTTCTTTGTCAGACTGTTAACATTCTCACTGAGATTATCAGCTGCAACACACCTGATCATCTGAGTCTTGTCCTGTCTGGTGTGCGTGGAATTGTGTGTTACCCCCTCTGTG
>SRMA01026319.1:22871-40234 GCA_007224835.1 Danionella cerebrum
AACTAAAAAACAAAAAAAATCTCATCTCAAAGCGTCATGACTCCCAGGCGGCGCTAATGAGTCTAAAAATTTATGAGTTGAAATATTTTTTGGGACTGTTTTGGCCAATATTCTGGTAACCTGTCAAAATTGGTAAAAATGCAGTTTTAAATGCTGTTCCACCAGTGATCACTTGGTGGCGCTATAACCGATGATTAATGTTGTAGATGTGTTCAGACAGGGACTTTTAGTATAGTTGGCACATTTGGGATCGATCAGACATTGTATGGCTGAGTTAAAATAACTTCCTGTTTATAGCGAAACGTCAAATTTCGATAACTGGTGTACATACATCGTTTATCAAAGTAATAAAAGCTTCGCAATTTAACATCCAACATACCTTAAGAAAAGATTTCTGGAGTTTGAAGGTGAGCAGATAAAATCTCTAGGAGGAGTTTGTTAAAAATGAGACATGGAAAAGTGCCATTTTAAGGGTTTTTTGCTAAATATTTAACTTCCTGTCGATTTTGGAAACTCACTCCAATTAACTTTTTTGTTTGTCTTGATCTGCAACATAAGTGTGGCAATTTTCAAGCATGTCCTTTAAACACAGTCTGAAATAGCAGTAAAAAACAGAAGAAAATGCTATATTGCATGCTGCCATTAGGTGGCGCAATAACTGACACTGTATTTTGTTCTATGAAATCCTTCAGACATGGACTCTTAAAATGCATGACGAATTT
Source organism: Danionella cerebrum (assembly GCA_007224835.1). Taxonomy (NCBI): domain Eukaryota; kingdom Metazoa; phylum Chordata; class Actinopteri; order Cypriniformes; family Danionidae; genus Danionella; species Danionella cerebrum. Next base: position 23,594 of record SRMA01026319.1, read on the forward strand.
TAACCCGATCAGACATTGCATTGCTGAGTTATTCATCAATTCCTGTTCATATACAAAGTTTGAATTTCGAGGACTGCCATTCGCGCATCATAAAATGAAATCAAAAAAGCTTCGCAATTTAACATCCCATATGCCTTGAGAGAATACTGAACAACTTTGAAGATGAACAGATGAATTCTCTAGGAGGAGTTCGTTAAAGTACAAAGCCTGAAACTGTGCTCAATTTCATACAATAGTAAAAAATAACCGACTTCCTGTCGGTTTTGGAAACTGAATCCTATTGACTTTTTTGTTGGTCGTGATCCCCTACATAAGTGTAGTGATTTTCAAACATTTACTCGCAATACAGCCTGAAATACAAGTATAAAACAACAGAAAATGGTCTATTACATGTTGCCACTAGGTGGCGCTATAACTGTCACTGTATATCGCTATTTGGATTTGTTAAGATATTCACTCTTAACCTACATGGCGAATTTGAACTGGATCGGACATTGCTTGGCCGAGTTATAACAACTTCCTGTTTACGACAAAATTTCGACTTTGGATGACCGCTGTGCGCACATAGTTTATCGAAGTCAAAAAAGCTTCGCAATTTAACATCCCATATGCCTTAAGATAGTGCTGAACGAGATTTGAGACGAACAGATTAAATCTCTAGGAGGAGTTTGTTAAAGTACAACGTGAGCGAAAATGGCCATTTTTAGAGGTTTTTGGGAAATAGCTGACTTCCTGTCGATTTTGGAAATGAGATCCTATTTACTTATATTTAAGTTTTAGTACCCTATACATGCGTGGCGAATTTCATTCGCCTATGACAAACTCATAGCGCATCATAAGCTACAACGCGTTAGGTGGCGCTGTAGAGTCATTTTACCACACCCGCTTTTCGAAACACAATTAGACGTAAATTTTCGCAGGTTCTGAAGTGTGTGCAAAATTCGGTGACTTTTCACGCATGTTTAGGCCCTTAAAAGTGCCCGCAAAAACACGTTACAAAAATAAGAATAATTAAAGCTGCAAGCAGCGATCAAGGGCTCGAGCACCTACGTCGCCATCGCCTCTCGGTGGCCAAGTAGTTACAATGCGCTCTACGACCGATCCTTAGTTAGAAGACGTATTCAAGCGAGATCTGTTCAACTAACCTAATGATACAGGCAACTCAAGTAAAAAAAAATCCCATCTCAAAGCATCATGACCCCAAGGTGGCGCTAACGAATCTAAATATTTATGAGTTGAAATATTTTTTGGGACTGTTTTGGCCAATATTCTGGTAACCTGTCAAAATTGGTAAAAATGCAGTTTTAAATGCTGTTCCACCTGTGATCACTTGGTGGCGCCATAACCGATGAATAATGTTGTAGTTGTATTCAGACAGGGACTTTTAGTATAGTTGGTACATTTGGGATCCATCAGACATTGTATGGCTGAGTAATAATAACTTCCTGTTTATGGCGAAATGTCAAATTTCAATGGCCGGTGTACGTACACCGTTTATCAAAGTTATAAAAGCTTTGCAATTTAACATCCAACGTACCTTAAGAGAAGATTTCTGGAGCTTAAAGGTGAGCAGATAAAATCTCTAGGAGGAGTTCGTTGAAGTATGAGACATGGAAAAGTGCCATTTTAAGGTTTTTTTGCTAAATAATTAACTTCCTGTTGATTTTGGAAACTCGCTCCAATTGAATTTTTTGTTTGTCTTGATCTTTAACATGAGTGTGGCAATTTTCAAGCATGTCCTTTAAACACAGTCTGAAATAGCATTTAAAAACAGCATAAAATACTATATTGCATGCTGCCATTAGGTGGCGCTATAACTGACACTGTATATCACTCTATGAAATCTTTCAGACATGGACTCTTAACACGCATGACGAATTTTAACCCGATCAGACATTGCATTGCTGAGTTAATAACCACTTCCTGTTCATGGAAAAAGTTCAACTTTCGAGGACTGCCATTCGCGCATCGTAAAATGAAGTCAAAAAAGCTTCGCAATTTAACATCCCATATGCCTTGAGAGAATACTGGACAACTTTGAAGATGAACAGATGAATTCTCTAGGAGGAGTTCGGTAAAGTACAAAGCCTGAAACTGTGCTCAATTTCATACAATAGTAAAAAATAACCGACTTCCTGTCGGATTTGGAAACTGAATCCTTTTGACTTTTTTGTTGATCCTGATCCCTTACATAAGTGTACTGATTTTCAAACATGTACTCGCAATACAGCCTGAAATACAAGTATAAAACAACAGAAAAGGGTCTATTACATGTTGCCACTCGGTGGCGCTATAACTGACACTGTATATCGCTATTTGCATTTGTTAAGATATTCACTCTTAACCTACATGGCGAATTTGAACTGAAACGGACATTGCTTGGCCGAGTTATAACAACTTCCTGTTTACGACAAAATTTCGACTTTGGATGACCGCTGTGCGCACATAGTTTATCGAAGTCAAAAAAGCTTCGCAATTTAACATCCCATATGCCTTAAGATAGTGCTGAACGAGGTTTGAGACAAACAGATGAAATCTCTAGGAGGAGTTCGTTAAAGTACGACGTGAGCAAAAATGGCCATTTTTAGAGGTTTTTGGGAAATAGCTGACTTCCTGTCTATTTTGGAAATGAGATCCCATTTACTTATATTTAAGTTTTAGTACCCTACACATGCGTGGCGAATTTCATTCACCTACGACAAACTCATAGCGCATCATAAGCTACAACGCGTTAGGTGGCGCTGTAGAGTCATTTTACCACACCTGCTTTTCGAAACACAATTAGACGTAAATTTTCACCGGTTCTGATGTGTGTGCAAAATTTGGTGACTTTTTACGCATGTTTAGGCCCTCAAAAGTGCCCGCAAAAACACGTTAGAAGAAAAAAAATAATAATTAAAGCTGCAAGCAGCGATCAAGGGCTCGAGCACCTACGTCGCCATCGCCTCTCGGTGGGCAAGTCGTTACAATGCGCTCTACGACTGATCCTTAGTTAGAAGACGTATTCAAGTGAGATCTGTTCAAATTACCTATTCATACAGGCAACTCAAATAAAAAAAAATCACATCTCAAAACATCATGACCCCCAGGGGGCGCTAACGAGTCTAAATATTTACCAGTTGAAATATTTTTTGGGACTGTTTTGGCCAATATTCTGGTAACCTATGTCAAAAGTGGTAAATGCAGTTTTAAATGCTGTTCCACCTGTGATCACTTGGTGGCGCTATAACCGATGATTAATGTTGTAGATATGTTCAGACAGGGACTTTTAGTATAGTTGGTAAATTTGGGATCGATCAGTCATTGTATGGCTGAGTTATAATAACTTCCTGTTTATGGCGAAACGTCAAATTTCGATGACTGGTGTACGTACATCGTTTATCAAAGTAATAAAAGCTTTGCAATTTAACATCCCATATACCTTAAGAGACGATTTCTGGAGTTTGAAGGTGAGCAGATAAAATCTCTAGGAGGAGTTCGTTGAAGTAGGAGACAAGAAAAAGTGCCATTTTAAAGGTTTTTTGCTAAATAATTAACTTCCTGTTGATTTTGGAAACTCGCTCCAATTGACTTTTTTGTTTGTCTTGATCTGCAACATAAGTGTGGCAATTTTCAAGGATGTCCTTTAAACACAGTCTGAAATAGCAGTAAAAAACAGCAGAAATTGCTATATTGCATGCTGCCATTAGGTAGCGCTATAACTGACACTGTATTTCGCTTTATGAAATCCTTCAGACCTGGACTCTTAACACGCATGACGAATTTTAACCCGATCAGACATTGCATTGCTGAGTTATTAACCACTTCCTGTTCATAGAAAAAGTTCGACTTTCGAGGACTGCCATTCACGCATCGTGAAATTAAGTCAAAAAAGCTTCGCAATTTAACATCCCATATGCCTTGAGAGAATACTGAACAACTTTGAAGATGAACAGATGAATTCTCTAGGAGGAGTTCGTTAAAGTACAAAGCCTGAAACTGTGCTCAATTTCATACAATAGTAAAAAATAACCGACTTCCTGTCGGTTTTGGAAACTGAATCCTATTGACTTTTTTGTTGGTCCTGATCCCTTACATAAGTGTACTGATTTTCAAACATGTACTCGCAATACAGCCTGAAATACAAGTATAAAACAACAGAAAAGGGTCTATTACATGTTGCCAGTAGGTGGCGCTATAACTAACACTGTATATCGCTATTTGCATTTGTTAAGATATTCACTCTTAACCTACATGGCGAATTTGAACTGGATCGGACATTGCTTGGCCGAGTTATAACAACTTCCTGTTTACGACAAAATTTCGACTTTGAATGACCGCTGTGCGCACATAGTTTATCGAAGTCAAAAAAGCTTCGCAATTTAACATCCCATATGCCTTAAGATAGTGCTGAACGAGTTTTGAGACGAACAGATGAAATCTCTAGGAGGAGTCCGTTAAAGTACGACGTGAGCAAAAATGGCCATTTTTAGAGGTTTTTGGGAAATAGCTGACTTCCTGTCGATTTTGGAAATGAGATCCCATTTACTAATATTTAAGTTTTAGTACCCTACACATGCGTGGCGAATTTCATTCCCCTACGACAAACTCATAGCGCATCATAAGCTACAACGCGTTAGGTGGCGCTCTAGAGTCATTTTACCACAACCGCTTTTCGAAACACAATTAGACGTAAATTTTCACCGGTTCTGATGTGTGTGCAAAATTTGGTGACTTTTTACGGATGTTTAGGCCCTCAAAAGTGCCCGCAAAAACACGTTAGAAGAAAAAAAATAATAATAATAATAAGAATAATAATAAGAATAATAATCCTAACAGAAACAATAGGGTTCTTGCACCTCCGGTGCTCGAGCCCGTTGGGCCCGAGCTCCTTCGGTGCTCGAGCCCTAATTAAAGCTGCAAGCAGCGATCAAGGGCTCGAGCACCTACGCCATCGCCTCTCGGTGGCAAGGGCATTACAATGCGCTCTACGACTGATCCTTAGTTAGAAGACGTATTCAAGCGAGATCTGTTCAACTAACCTAATGATACAGGCAATAAAACAAAATCCCATCTCAAAGCATCATGGCCCCCAGGCAACGCTAACGAGTCTAAATATTTACGAGTTGAAATATTTTTTGGGACAATATCCTGGTAACCTATGTCAAAATTGGTAAACTGCAGTTTTAAATGCTGTTCCACCTGTGATCACTTGGTGGCGCAATAACTGATGATTGGGGAAAGTTAATTTTTACAGCTTTAAGAGTCAAAAATAGAATTAAAATAAAAACACACCAAAGCGTTTCTTTCTCACCGCATTCATTATCTTATGCTGAGTCTAAAATTATCTTTATTTGTTTCTTAACTTTTGAAATGTTGCCAGATTATCTAAGAATTGTTAGATTATCACCCTCCAAAATCTAGTTTCATAACTGTATTTCCCTGGGATATTATTTTTGATGAACTAAAACGAGTGGTAAACCAACAATTAATACCCATAAATAATAGTAAAGCACACCTGATATTAACTGTTAACCAGATGATCATCGTAAGAGCTAGTTTGATATAAGCATTGCAGCATCAATCTGTAGCTCTGTTCTGAACAATCTGCAGCTTTCTAAGCTGTGTTTTATTTGTCGCAGTCCAAACATCTGAACAATACTCCATGCATACATTTTTTTAAAGTAAGGGGTGAAAGAAAGAGCATTTTCTGGATACTGCAGTACCATTTGGCATGTCCTTGGTAATGCAGTCGATATGTTATTACCATCCCTGCACATTATAGTGTTTAGAAACACACTGATAAAAACCTTGTATGGAGCTGCTGGTGTATACTTTGAAACAGGGTTGGAAACAGTACATTACACTGGCACTATATAAACAGGGACAGAAGCATTATTCCATTGTGGAAATGATAGAACAATGATGGAACTGAGTCACTCTGAATAAAACTAAATGTTTACCTGCCTTTCCTTTGCATTATTGGCACCTTGTTATACTGATATATTGTTATGCTGAAATAATGGACTTTATGTTATTGTTATCACCGGTTGAGCATGATCAGAATGTGCACATCTTACATGAATTTAGGTTCAATGGACATTTTAAGCATGATAAAATTGTATTAGGTTGTCAAATTCTGATCACGTGGAACTGATATTCACAATAAAAATCACATCGATCCATAAACTAGATTTACAGGGCAAAACAAGCTGTTTCAGTTTCATTGTCTATTAGGCCCTTTATGCTTCATCACAATTAATGTGTGATATTTATCCTATAAGTTACACACAAAACCTCAAAATAGGCATTGTGATTTCATTACAGTCTTTCTGCTTTGCTTTTTTTTTTTTTATGGACTAAAAAGCAGCACCAGGGAGTTTATTACAAATGAATGCAAACAACATTTCACAAACAAATATCTTTTAAGTAGTCAGTCTAATGCAAATAAAATATAAACATCTAAAGCTTTTTATATTATATCATATCAACACATTTTACTTTGTTTTATCCTTCTTTTTACGTTAAATGTTAATTATTCTAATGAATACGCAAAGAAAATATAAACATCTGAAGTTTGTATAATGCTGTACATTCATAAATTACAATATTCACTGCTGTGAGCAACTTGCATTGGGCGATTGCATTCTTTTAAACTTATATTTATAATTAAACAATGTGTTACAAGTAAATTTGACATCTACGCGGCATATAAGCAAAATAAAAATGAAAACGTCTTCACGAGTAAACATTTTATGTGAACGCTCATTGTCTGTGCAATCACGTGAATGAATGCGCGTTCACGCAGAGGTGAGCCGAAAAATATGCCACAACGGCAGCAGCGCGCTGCAGTCATAGAGGCAGTGGGTCTCAGCGAAGCACGGGAGATCAACCACTTTCAAACTCTCAGAGAGAGAGAGCGAGAGAGATGACAGCACCGAACTGGACGATCGCGAACGAGACACAGTGACAGTGCGCTAGTAGCGGTTGGCCACGCACTCAGAGAGAAAGTGAAACCGGAGCAGACGCGCATGTTAAATAGTTCGCCCCCGGACTCTGATTGAAGCAGCGAAAAGTCAATCACTCTCAACACGCACGCACATAAAAATAGTATAAATATAATATAATCTCTTAAGCCCGAGAGTCCCAGGTACCGGGGACTTGCCCCCTTGTGCATTACATTTCCGCTCATAGCTCACTAACACTGAGAATGACCCCACACATATTACATACCATTGTGCTCAGCGGAAACTCCTCTAAAAATCTAATTCAGTTTCATATCCGTTAACCACAGCTCTAACGCCATGCAAATATACAACAACATGTCCGGAGTATAATTCATGACCAATTTTTTGTTTTGTGCTCTCTTAAAGCCACAGTACACCCCCTTTCCCCTTAAAGCGACAGAACCCTATAGCCATTTTAAGGGTTTTTTTGCAAAATAATTAACTTCCTTTTGATTTTGGAAAATCGCTGCAATTGACTTTTTTGTTTGTCTTGATCTGTAACATAAGTGTGGCAATTTTCAAGCATGTCCTTTAAACACAGTCTGAAATAGCAGTAAAAACAGAAGAAAATGCTATATTGCATGCTGCCATTAGGTGGCGCTATAACTGACACTGTATTTCGCTCTATGAAATCCTTCAGACGTGGACTCTTAACACGCTTGACAAATTTTAACCCGATCAGAAATTGCATTGCTGAGTTATTAACCACTTCCTGTTCATATAAAAAGTTTGACTTTCGAGGACTGCCATTCGCGCATCGTAAAATGAAGTCAAAAAAGCTTCGCAATTTAACATCCCATATGCCTTGAGAGAATACTGAACAACTTTGAAGATGAACAGATGAATTCTCTAGGAGGAGTTCGTTAAAGTACAAAGCCTGAAACTGTGCTCAATTTCATACAATAGTAAAAAATAACCGACTTCCTGTCGGTTTTGGAAACTGAATCCTATTGACTTTTTTGTTGGTCCTGATCCCTTACATAAGTGTACTGATTTTCAAACATGTACTCGCAATACAGCCTGAAATACAAGTATAAAACAACAGAAAAGGGTATATTACATGTTGCCACTAGGTGGCGCTATAACTGACACTGTATATTGCTATTTGCATTTGTTAAAATATTCACTCTTAACCTACATGGCGAATTTGAACTGGATCGGACATTGCTTGGCCGAGTTATAACAACTTCCTGTTCACGACAAAATTTCGACTTTGGATGACCGCTGTGCGCACATAGTTTATCGAAGTCAAAAAAGCTTCGCAATTTAACATCCCATATGCCTTAAGATAGTGCTGCACGAGTTTTGAGGCGAACAGATGAAATCTCTAGGAGGAGTTCGTTAAAGTACGACGTGAGCAAAAATGGCTATTTTTAGAGGTTTTTGGGAAATAGCTGACTTCCTGTCGATTTTGGAAATGAGATCCATTTACTTATATTTAAGTTTTAGTACCCTACACATGCGTGGCGAATTTCATTCACCTACGACAAACTCATAGCGCATCATAAGCTACAACGCGTTAGGTGGCGCTGTAGAGTCATTTTACCACACCCGCTTTTCGAACCACAAATAGACGTAAATTTACGCAGGTTCTGATGTGTGTGCAAAATTTGGTGACTTTTTACGCATGTTTAGGCCCTCAAAAGTGCCCGCAAAAACAAGTTAGAAGAAAAAGAATAATAATAATTAAAGCTGCAAGCAGCGATCAAGGGCTCGAGCACCTACGTCGCCATCGCCTCTCGGTGACCAAGTCGTTACAATGCGCTCTACGACTGATCCTTAGTTAGAAGACGTATTCAAGCGAGATCTGTTCAAATTACCTTATGATACAGGCAACTCAAATAAAAAAAAATCCCATTTCAAAGCATCATGACCCCAAGGCGGCGCCAACGAGTCTAAATATTTACAAAGTGAAATATTTTTTGGGACTGTTTTGGCCAATGATCTGGTAACCTATGTCAAAATTGTTAAAAATGCAGTTTAAATGCTGTTCCACCTGTGATCACTTGGTGGCGCAATAACTGATGATTGGGGAAAGTTCATTTTTACAGCTTTAAGAGTCAAAAATAGAATTAAAATGAAAACACACACCAAAGCGTTTCTTTCTCACCGCATTCATTATCTTATGCTATAATTATCTTTATTTGTTTCTTACATTTTGAAATGTTGCCAGATTTTCTAAGAATTGTTAGATTATCACCCTTCAAATATCTAGTTTCATAACTGTATTTCCCTGGGATATTATTTTTGATGAACTAAAACGAGTGGTAAACCAACAATTACCCATAAATAATAGTAAAGCATATGTGATATTAACTGTTAACCAGATGATCATCGTAAGAGCTAGTTTGATATGAGCATTGCAGCATCAATCTGTAGCTCTGTTCTGAACAATCTGCAGCTTTCTAAGGTGTGTTTTATTTGTCGCAGTCCAAACAACTGAACAATACTCCATGCATACATTTTTTTAAAGTAAGAGGTGAAAGAAAGAGCATTTTCTGGATACTGCAGTACAATTTGGCATGTCCTTGGTAATGCAGTCGATATGTTGTTACCATCCCTGCACATTATAGTGTTTAGAAACACACTGATAAAAACTTTGTATGGAGCTGCTGGTGTATACTTTGAAACAGGGTTGGAACCAGTACATGACACTGGCCTTATATAAACAGCGACAGAAACATTATTCCATTGTGGAAATGATAGAACAATGATGGAACTGAGTCACTCTGAATAAAACTAAATGTTTACCTGCTTTTCCTTTGCATTATTGGCACCTTGTTATACTGATATATTGTTATGTTGAAATAATGGACTTTATGTTATTGTTATCACTGGTTGATCATGATCAGAATGTGCACATCTAACATGAATTTAGGTTCAATGGACATTTTAAACATGACAAAATTGTATTATGTTGTCAAATTCTGATCACGTGGAACTGATATTCACAATAAAAATCACATAGATCCATAAATAGATTTACAGGGCAAAACAAGCTGTTTCAGTTTCATTGTCTATTAGGCCCTTTATGCTTCATCACAATTATTGTGTGGTATTCATCCTATAAGTTACACACAAACCCTCAAAATAGGCATTGTGATTTCATTACAGTCTTTCTGCTTTGCTTTTTTTTTATTTTTTCTAAAAAGCAGCACCAGGGAGTTTATTACAAATGAATGCAAACATTTCACAAACAAATATCTTTTAAGTAGTAAGTCTAATACAAATAAAATATAAACATCTAAAGCTTTTTACATTATATCACATCAACACATTTTTACTTTGTTTTTTCCTTCTTTTTACGTTAAATGTTAATTATTCTAATGATTACGCAAATAAAATATGAACATCTGAAGTTTGTATAATGCTGTACATTTGCTGTAATGCTGTACAATATTCACTGCTGTAAGCAACTTGCATTGGACGATTGCATTCTTTTAAACTTATATTTATAATTAAACAATGTGTTACAAGTATATTTGACATCTACGCGGCATATAAGCAAAATAAAAATGAAAACGTCTTCACGAGTAAACATTTTATATGAACTCCATTGGCTTAGTCTGTGCAATCACGCGATTGAAATGCGCGTTCACGTAGAGGGGAGCCGAAACTGCAGCAGCGCTGGAGGAGAGACGGTGTTGTCATAGAGGCAGCAGGTCTCAGCGAAGCACGGGAGATCAACTACTTTCAAACTCTCAGAGAGAGCGAGAGAGATGACAGCACCGAACTGGACGATCGCGAACGAGACACAGTGACTGTGCGCTAGTAGCGGTTGGCCACAAACTCGGAGAGAGAGTGAAACCGGAGCAGACGCGCATGTTAAATAGTTCGTCTCCGGACTCTGACTGGAGCAGCGAAACGTCAATCACTCTCAACACGCACGCACATAAAAATAGTATAAACATAAATACAATATAAGCTCTTAAGCCCGAGAGTCCCAGGTACCGGGGACTTGCCCCCTTGTGCATTACATTTTTGCTCATAGCTCATTTACCCTGTGAGGGACCCCACACATATCACATACCGTTGTGCTCAGCGGAAACTCCGGAGTATAATTCATGACCAAGTTTTTGCTCTGCCAGACTGCCACTGTTTCCATTCCACAGCCACTCTCTTAAAGCCACTGTACACCGCCTGGCCCCTGGGGGGGGGGGCGGGGTTCCCCTTAAAGCGACAGAACCCTACAGCCATTTTAAGGGTTTTTTGCAAAATAATTAACTTCCTTTTGATTTTGGAAAATCGCTGCAATTGACTTTTTTGTTTGTCTTGATCTGCAACATATGTGTGGCAATTTTCAAGCATGTCCTTTGAACACAGTCTGAAATAGCAGTAAAAAACAGAAGAAAATGCTATATTGCATGCTGCCATTAGGTGGCGCTATAACTGACACTGTATTTCGCTCTATGAAATCCTTCAGACGTGGACTCTTAACACGCGTGACAAATTTTAACCCGATCAGAAATTGCATTGCTGAGTTATTAACCACTTCCTGTTCATATAAAAAGTTTGACTTTCGAGGACTGCCATTCGCGCATCGTAAAATGAAGTCAAAAAATCTTCGCAATTTAACATCCCATATGCCTTGCGAAAATACTGAACAACTTTGGAGATGAACAGATGAATTCTCTAGGAGGAGTTTGTTAAAGTATGAGACATGGAAAAGTGCCATTTTAAGGGTTTTTTGCAAAATATTAACTTCCTGTTGATTTTGGAAAATCGATGCAATTGACTTTTTTGTTTGTCTTGATCTGCAACATAAGTGTGGCCATTTTCAAGGATGTCCTTTAAACACAGTCTGAAATAGCAGTAAAAAACAGCAGAAATTGCTATATTGCATGCTGCCATTAGGTAGCGCTATAACTGACACTGTATTGCGCTCTATGAAATCCTTCAGACATGGGCTCTTAACACGCATGACGAATTTTAACCCGATCAGACATTGCATTGCTGAGTTATTAACCACTTCCTGTTCGTAGAAAAAGTTCAAATTTCGAGGACTGCCATTCACGCATCGTAAAATGAAATCAAAAAAGCTTCGCAATTTAACATCCCATATGCCTTGAGAGAATACTGAACAACTTTGGAGATGAACAGATGGATTCTCTAGGAGGAGTTCGTTAAAGTACAAACCCTGAAACTATGCTCAATTACATAAAATAATAAAAATTAACCGACTTCCTGTCGGTTTTGGAAACTGATTCCTATTGACTTTTTTGTTGGTCCTGATGCCCTACATACGGGTACTGATTTTCAAACATGTACTCCCAATACAGCCTGAAATACAAGTATAAAACAACAGAAAATGGTCTATTACATGTTGGCACTAGGTGGCGCTATAACTGACACTGTATATTGCTATTTGCATTTGTTAAGATATTCACTCTTAGCCTACATGGCGAATTTGAACTGGATCGGACATTGCTTGGCCGAGTTATAACAACTTCCTGTTTACGACAAAATTTCGGCTTTGGATGACCGCTGTGCGCACATAGTTTATCGAAGTCAAAAAAGCTTCGCAATTTAACATCCCATATGCCTTAAGGTAGTGCTCAACGAGTTTTGAGACGAACAGATGAAATCTCTAGGAGGAGTTCGTTAAAGTACGACGTGAGCAAAAATGGCCATTTTGAGAGGGTTTTGGGAAATAGCTGACTTCCTGTCGATTTTGGAAATGAGATCCCATTTACTTATATTTAAGTTTAGTACCCTACACATGCGTGGCGAATTTCATTCGCCTACGACAAACTCATAGCGCATCATAAGCTACAGCGCGTTAGGTGGCGCTGTAGAGTCATTTTACCACACCCGCTTTTCGAACCACAAATAGACGTAAATTTACGCAGGTTCTGATGTGTGTGCAAAATTCGGTGACTTTTTACGCATGTTTAGGCCCTCAAAAGTGCCCGCAAAAACACGTTAGAAGAAAAAGAATAATAATAATAATAATTAAAGCTGCAAGCAGCGATCAAGGGCTCGAGCACCTACGTCGCCATCGCCTCCCGGTGGCCAATTCGTTACAATGCACTCTACGACCGATCCTTAGTTAGAAGACGTATTCAAGCGAGATCTGTTCCAATTACCAAACGATACAGGCAACTAAAAAACAACAAAAATCTCATCTCAAAGCGTCATGACTCCCAGGCGGCGCTAATGAGTCTAAAAATTTACAAGTTCAAATATTTTGTGTGACTGTTTTGGCCAATATTCTGGTAACCTGTCAAAATTGGTAAAAATGCAGTTTTAAATGCTGTTCCACCTGTGATCACTTGGTGGCGCTATAACCGATGACTAATGTTGTAGATGTGTTCAGACATGGACTTTTAGTAAAGTTGGTACATTTGGGATTGATCAGACATTGTATGGCTGAGTTATAATAACTTCCTGTTTATGGCGAAACGTCAAATTTAAATGACTGGTGTGCGTGCATCGTTTATCAAAGTAATAAAAGCTTCGCAATTTAACATCCCACATACCTTATAAGCAGATTTCTGTAGTTTGAAGGTGAGCAGATAAAATCTCTAGGACGAGTTCGTGGAAGTATGAGACATGGAAAAGTGCCATTTTAAGGGTTTTTTGCTAAATAATTAACTTCCTGCTGATTTTGGAAACTCGCTCCAATTGACTTTTGTGTTTGTCTTGATCTGCAACATAAGTGTGGCAATTTTCAAGGATGTCCTTTAAACAAAGTATGAAATAGCAGTAAAAAACAGCTGAAATTGCTATATTGCATGCTGCCATTAGGTGGCGCTATAACTGACACTGTATTTCCCTCTATGAAATCCTTCAGACATGGACTCTTAACAGGCGTGACGAATTTTAACCTGATCGGACATTGCATTGCTGAGTTATTAACCACTTCCTGTTCATAGAAAAAGTTCGACTTTCGAGGACTGCCATTCGCGCATCGTAACATGAAGTCAAAAAAGCTTCGCAATTTAACATCCCATATGCCTTGATAGCATACCGAACAACTTTGAAGATGAACAGATGAATTCTCTAGGAGGAGTTCGTTAAAGTACAAAGCCTGAAACTATGTTCAATTTCATACAATAGTAAAAAATAACCGACTTCCTGTCGGTTTTGGAAACTGAATCCTGTTGACTTTTTTGTTGGTCCTGATCCCTTACATAAGTGTACTGATTTTCAAACATGTACTCGCAATACAGCCTGAAATACAAGTATAAAACAACAGAAAAGGGTCTATTACATGTTGCCACTAGGTGGCGCTATAACTGACACTGTATATTGCTACTTGCATTTGTTAAGATATTCACTCTTAACCTACATGGCGAATTTGAACTGGATCGGACATTGCTTGGCCGAGTTATAACAACTTCCTGTTTACGACAAAATTTCGACTTTGGATGACCGCTGTGCGCACATAGTTTATCGAAGTCAAAAAAGCTTCGCAATTTAACATCCCATATGCCTTAAGATAGTGCTGAACGAGTTTTGAGACGAACAGATGAAATCTCTAGGAGGAGTTCGTTAAAGTACGACGTGAGCAAAAATGGCCATTTTTAGAGGTTTTTGCAAAATAGCTGACTTCCTGTCAATTTTGGAAATGAGATCCCATTTACTAATATTTAAGTTTTAGTACCCTACACATGCGTGGCGAATTTCATTCACCTACGACAAACTCATAGCCCATCATAAGCTACAACGCGTTAGGTGGCGCTGTAGAGTCATTTTACCACATCCGCTTTTCGAACCACAAACAGACGTAAATTTACGCAGGTTCTGATGTGTGTGCAAAATTTGGTGACTTTTTACGCATGTTTAGGTCCTCAAAAGTGCCCGCAAAAACACGTTAGAAGAAAAAGAATAATAATAATTAAAGCTGCAAGCAGCGATCAAGGGCTCGAGCACCTACGTCGCCATCGCCTCTCGGTAGCCAAGTCGTTACAATGCACTCTACGACTGATCCTTAGTTAGAAGGCGTATTCAAGCGAGAACTGTTCAAATTACCTAATGACACAGGCAACTCAAGTAAAAAAATCCCTTCTCAAAGCGTCATGACCCCCAGGTGGTGCTAACGAGTCTAAATATTTATGAGTTGAAATATTTTTTGGGACTGTTTTGGCCAATATTCTGGGAACCTGTCAAAATTGGTAAAAATGCTGTTCCACCTGTGATCACTTGGTGGCGCTATAACCGATGATTAATGTTGTAGATGTGTTCAGACAGGGACTTTTAGTATACTTGGTACATTTGGGATCGATCAGACATTGTATGGCTGAGTTATAATAACTTCCTGTTTATGGCGAAACGTCAAATTTTAATTACTGGTGTGCGTACATCGTTTATCAAAGTAATAAAAGCTTCGCAATTTAACATCCCACATACCTTAAGAGAAGATTTCTGGAGTTTTAAAGTGAGCAGATAAAATCTCTAGGAGGAGTTCGTTGATTTAATAATAAGACTAAATAAAACTATCTTGTTTGGAAGTAATTATAATATATATAATATAATATGCTATGTGTGATTGGACTGGTGCTGTGTCATGAGAAAGAAGCTTCGTGACATGGATTTTATTTGAAGGTTGACTCCATTTTTTATTTGAAAACAAGAACATAACATGAATCATGGAAATCACGAGAGTTCGAAACAAGGCTTTAATGAAACCATCAGCTGGGCTCTAGAGAACCCCTTTAATATATTCGTCCAGTGCTTCCAGGCAGAGCAGGACCTCCAAAGAGACTCCTATTCTCACAACCTTTAGTAATGGACCTTCGTTCATCAGTGAAGTGCACAGCCATGAACACCTCCACCAAACAGTTCCATGCTACAACAGTCCCAGTATCCGAGACAATCTTGGAATCTCAGGAAATACCAGCAATGAAGCTGCTGTTGATGATGATGATGATGACCAGGTTGGAGTCTCCACCGTCAATCTCAAAGGAGAGAAGACAAACATTTAGTTACAGAACTGATTGCAGATCCACGACAGCAAATGTGTTTGTACTACACTGGTGTCTTCAACATCATTACTGTTTAAACTTTCTAACTTTACCTGTATTTAGCATTTGCTCTGGTTTACTTGTTTCACCATCAGTATTACATTCAATCCACTGTTTAACAAGTTTTATTATTCAAACTCTAGCAATAAAAAACCCTAACATTTACACATGCACTGTTTTAACTGTACTACAGTGAAGAAGGTTAACATTTCTTTGTAATTCTGATATTGCTGTGGAATATATATTCCCCACAAGTACAACTATAAGTCATATTTTACTTTAATATATGAGTATACTGTAATAAAAACTAAAGCAAACCACAGTTTATTGCTTCACTTGAACCAAGTTAATCTATAGTTAATTTAAGATTACTTAGAAATACAACAATATACTGTATAAATCTGAAATTTCTAAATTAAACAAATACAGTAATTACATTATATGATTACAGCATTTTAACATGTTGCTTTAATTGTTAAAAACGAAAGTTATTTATCTTTTTATTAAAGTCCCGTCCGTTCGTTAGGTTAGGAGGTTCTTGGTCATTATTTACAAAGAATTTATCATGAATACTGACCAGAGACAGACGCGCGGGTTTCCTGCTGGAGCTGCCCGTGCAACAGGTCAGGAGCTGGGGTTGGATCAGTCGAAGCTCCCGCTGAACGCGACTGGGGTTCAAACTGAAGCTC
>SRMA01026320.1:0-38706 GCA_007224835.1 Danionella cerebrum
AAAGAGCGCCATGTCAAAATACAGATCATGTGATGCCAGCGCATCATTTTGAGCAGTTTTATTGTGTTAAAAGGCATCTCAGAAAGAGAATAAAATAATATGAAATCATGCGCTACACTTCCGAAGTGTAGATTGATTCATAGTTCTCAAGAACCGGAAAAAGAGCAAATATTCCGTCAAAAAGTGCCATGTCAAAATACAGATCATGTGATGCCAGCGCATCATTTTGAGCAGTTTTATTGTTTTAAAAGGCATCTCAGAAAGTGAATAAAATAATCTGAAATCATGCGCTACACTTCCGAAGTGTAGATTGATCCATAGTTCTCAAGAACCGGAAACAGAGCAAATATTCCGTCAAAAAGTGCCATGTCAAAATACAGATCATGTGATGCCAGCGCATCATTTTGAGCAGTTTTTATTGTGTTAAAAGGCATCTCAGAAAGAGAATAAAATAATCTGAAATCATGCGCTACACTTCCGAAGTGTAGATTGATCCATAGTTCTCAAGAACCGGAAAAAGAGCAAATATTCCGCCAAAAAAGGCCATGTCAAAATACAGATCATGTGATGCCAGCGCATCATTTTGAGCAGTTTTATTGTGTTAAAAGGCATCTCAGAAAGAGAATAAAATAATCTGAACGCACGCGCTACACTTCCGAAGTGTAGATTGATCCATAGTTCTCAAGAACCGGAAAAAGAGCAATATTCCGTTAAAAAGTGCCATGTCAAAATACAGATCATGTGATGCCAGCGCATCATTTTGAGCAAGTTTATTGTGTTAAAAGGCATCTCAGAAAGAGAATAAAATAATCTGAAATCATGCGCTACACTTCCGAAGTGTAGATTGATCCATAGTTCTCAAGAACCGGAAAAAGAGAAAATATTCCGTCAAAAAGTGCCATGTCAAAATACAGATTATGTGATGCCAGCGCATCATTTTGAGCAGTTTTATTGTGTTAAAAGGCATCTTAGAGAGAGAATAAAATCATCTGAAATCATGCGCTACACTTCCGAAGTGTAGATTGATCCATAGTTCTTAAGAACCGGAAAAAGAGCAAATATTCAGTCAAAAAGTGCCATGTCAAAATACAGATCATGTGATGCCAGCGCATCATTTTGAGCAGTTTTATTGTGTTAAAAGGCATCCAAGAAAGAGAATAAAATAATCTGAAATCATGCGCTACACTTCCGAAGTGTAGATTGATCCATAGTTCTCAAGAAGCGGAAAAAAAGCAAATATTCCGTCAAAAAGTGCCATGTCAAAATACAGATCATGTGGTGCCAGCGCATCATTTTGGGCAGTTTTATTGTGTTAAAAGGCATCTCAGAAAGAGAATAAAATCATCTGAAATCAGGCGCTACACTTCCGAAGTGTAGATTGATCCATAGTTCTCAAGAACCGGAAAGAGCAAATATTCCGTCAAAAAGTGCCATGTCAAAATACAGATCATGTGATGCCAGCGCATCCTTTTGAGCAGTTTTATTGTGTTAAAAGGCATCTCAGAAAGAGAATAAAATAATCTGAAATCATGCTCTACACTTCCGAAGTGTAGATTGATCCATAGTTCTCAAGAACCTGAAAAAGAGCAAATATTCCGTCAAAAAGTGCCATGTCAAAATACATATCATGTGATGCCAGCGCATCATTTTGAGCAGTTTTATTGTGTTAAAAGGCATCTCAGAAAGAGAATAAAATAATCTGCAATCATGCGCTACACTGCCGAAGTGTAGATTGATCCATAGTTCTCAAGAACCGGAAAAAGAGCAAATATTCCGTCAAAAAGTGCCATGTCAGAATAGAGATCATGTGATGCCAGCGCATCATTTTGAGCAGTTTTATTGTGTTAAAAGGCATCTCAGAAAGAGACTAAAATAATCTGAAATCATGCGCTACACTTCCGAAGCGTAGATTGATCCATAGTTCTCAAGAACCGGAAAAAGAGCAAATATTCCGTCAAAAAGTGCCATATCAAAATACAGATCATGTGATGCCAGCGCATCATTTTGAGCAGTTTTATTAAGTTAAAAGGCATCTCAGAAAGAGAATAAAATAATCTGAAATCATGCGCTACACTTCCGAAGTGTAGATTGATCCATCGTTCTCAAGAACCGGTAAAAGAGCAAATATTCCGTCAAAAAGTGCCATGTCAAAATACAGATCATGTGATGCCAGCGCATCATTTTGTGTAGTTTTATTGTGTTAAAAGGCATCTCAGAAAGAGAATAAAATAATCTGAAATCATGCGCTACACTTCCGAAGTGTAGATTGATCCATAGTTCTCAAGAACCGGAAAAAGAGCAAAAAAAAAAAAAAAAAGTGCCATGTCAAAATACAGATCATGTGATGCCAGCGCATCATTTTGAGCAGTTTTAATGTGTTAAAAGGCATCTCAGAAAGAGAATAAAATAATCTGAAATCATGCCCAACACTTCCGAAGTGTAGATTGATCCATAGTTCTCAAGAACCGGAAAAAGAGCAAATATTCCGTCAAAAAGTGCCATGTCCAAATACAGATCATGTGATGCCAGCGCATCATTTTGAGCAGTTTTATTGTGTTAAAAGGCATCTAGAAAGAGAATAAAATAATCTGAAATCATGCGCTACACTTCCGAAGTGTAGATTGATCCATAGTTCTCAAGAACCGGAAAAAGAGCAAATATTCCGTCAAAAAGTACCTTGTCAAAATACAGATCATGTGATGCCAGCGCATCATTTTGAGCAGTTTTATTGTGTCAAAAAGGCATCTCAGAAAGAGAATAAAATAATCTGAAATCATGCGCTACACTTCCGAAGTGTAGATTGATCCATAGTTCTCAAGAACCGGAAAAAGAGCAAATATACCGAAAAAAAGTGCCATGTCAAAATACAGATCATGTGATGCCAGCGCATCATTTTGAGAAGTTTTATTGTGTTAAAAGGAATCTCAGAAAGAGAATAAAATAATCTGAAATCATGCGCTACACTTCCGAAGTGTAGATTGATCCATAGTTCTCAAGAACCGGAAAAGAGCAAATATTCCGTTAAAAAGTGCCATGTCAAAATACAGATCATGTGATGCCAGCGCATCATTTGAGCAGTTTTATTGTGTTAAAAGGCATCTCAGAAAGAGAATAAAATAATCTGAAATCATGCGCTACACTTCCGAAGTGGTGATTGATCCATAGTTCTCAAGAACCGGAAAAAGAGCAAATATTCCGTCAAAAAGTGCCATGTCAAAATACAGATCATGTGATGCCAGCGCATCATTTTGAGCAGTTTTATTGTGTTAAAAGGCATCTTAGAGAGAGGATAAAATCATCTGAAATCATGCGCTACACTTCCGAAGTGTAGATTGATCCATAGTTCTCAAGAACCGGAAAAAGAGCAAATATTCCGTCAAAAAGTGCCATGTCAAAATACAGATCATGTGATGCCAGCGCATCATTTTGAGCAGAATAATTGTGTTAAAAGGCATCTCAGAAAGAGAATAAAATAATCTGAAATCATGCGCTACACTTCCGAAGTGTAGATTGATCCATAGTTCTCAAGAACCTGAAAAGAGCAAATATTCCGTTAAAAAGTGCCATGTCAAAATACAGATCATGTGATGCCAGCGCATCATTTTGAGCAGTTTATTGTGTTAAAAGGCATCTTAGAGAGAGAATAAAATCATCTGAAATCATGCGCCCCACTTCCGAAGTGTAGATTGATCCATAGTTCTCAAGAACCGGAAACAGAGCAAATATTCCGTCCAAAAGTGCCATGTCAAAATACAGATCATGTGATGCCAGCGCATCATTTTGAGTAGTTTTATTGTGTTAAAATGCATCTCAGAAAGAGAATAAAATAATCTGAAATCATGCGCTACACTTCCGAAGTGTAGATTGATCCATAGTTCTCAAGAACTGGAAAAAGAGCAAATATTCCATCAAAAAGTGCCATGTCAAAATACAGATCATGTGATGCCAGCGCATCATTTTGAGCAGTCTTATTGTGTTAAAAGGCGTCTCAGAAAGAGAATAAAATAAT
This sequence comes from Danionella cerebrum, assembly GCA_007224835.1. Taxonomy (NCBI): domain Eukaryota; kingdom Metazoa; phylum Chordata; class Actinopteri; order Cypriniformes; family Danionidae; genus Danionella; species Danionella cerebrum. The sequence goes on from SRMA01026320.1 coordinate 4,010, forward strand.
CTGAAATCATGCGCTACACTTCCTAAGTGTAGATTGATCCATATTTCTCAAGAACCGGAAAAAGAGCAAATATTCCGTCAAAAAGTGCCATGTCAAAATACAGATCGTGTGATGCCAGCGCATCATTTTGAGCAGTTTTATTGTGTTAAAAGGCATCTCAGTAAGAGAATAAAATAATCTGAATTCATGCGCTACACTTCCGAAGTGTAGATTGATCCATAGTTCTCAAGAACCGGAAAAAGAGCAAATATTCCGTCAAAAAGTGCCATGTCAAAATACAGATCATGTGATGCCAGCGATCATTTTGAGCAGTTTTATTGTGTTAAAAGGCATCTCAGAAAGAGAATAAAATAATCTGAAATCATGCGCTACACTTCCGAAGTGTAGATTGATCCATAGTTCTCAAGAACCGAAAAAGAGCAAATATTCCGTTAAAAAGTGCCATGTCAAAATACAGATCATGTGATGCCAGCGCATCATTTTGAGCAGTTTTGCTGTGTTAAAAGGCATCTCAGAAAGAGAATAAAATAATCTGAAATCATGCGCTACACTTCCGAAGTGTAGATTGATCCATAGTTCCCAAGAACCAGAAAAAGAGCAAATATTCCGTCAAAAAGTGCCATGTCAAAATACAGATCATGTGATGCCAGCGCATCATTTTGAGCAGTTTTATTGTGTTAAAGGCATCTCAGAAAGAGAATAAAATAATCTGAAATCATGCGCTACACTTCCTATGTGTAGATTGATCCATAGTTCTCAAGAACCGGAAAAAGAGCAAATATTCCGTTAAAAAGTGCCATGTCAAAATACACATCATGTGATGCCAGCGCATCATTTTGAGCAGTTTTATTGTGTTAAAAGGCATCTTAGAGAGAGAATAAAATCATCTGAAATCATGCGCTACACTTTAGATGTTAAGTTTGATCCATAGTTCTCAAGAACCGGAAAAAGAGCAAATATTCCGTCAAAAAGTGCCATGTCAAAATACAGATCATGTGATGCCAGCGCATCATTTGAGCAGTTTTATTGTGTTAAAAGGCATCTCAGAAAGAGAATAAAATAATCTGAAATCATGCGCTACACTTCCGAGGTGTAGCTTGATCCATAGTTCTCAAGAACCGGAAAAAGAGCAAATATTCCGTCAAAAAGTGCCATGTCAAAATACAGATCATGTGATGCCAGCGCATCTTTTGGAGCAGTTTTATTGTGTTAAAAGGCATCTCAGAAAGAGAATAAAATAATCTGAAATCATGCGCTTTACTATAGAGGTTTAGTTTGATCCATAGTTCTCAATGTTGTATGATGAATTTCGCTTGGCGCTGATTATTCAATTAAATACCGCTAGCCAATGGCGTTCCACAATTTGCCATATAAAGGGACTCCTATTTTCGATCCCTCCGTGTGTTCCCATGGGTGCTGGCTTCGTGTGCCAGGATCGTTTCCCGACGGTATCATTGCTAGATCGCAACAGTATTGCTTTCTGCGCGGTGGCTGCGTGTGCTGATCGGCGTCTCGGCTGTAAACACACCTGTAATCTCTGCTTCAGGCGTAGCGATCAATCATTCACTAGCGTGCAAAAGAGCCTCTGCTCGGAGCTCAGAGGAGCCTCCGCCAACAAACCTCGCCTGAAAAGTCTGCCCCAATTAGTTATAGACACTGCTGCTTTGCTGACCCGGAAGCACGGGTGGGATTCCCCTATTGCGTCACTGATTTGAGGCTTCCCCGTGGTTGAAAGCGCTGCTGCGGCTGTGGCGCTGCCTGAGTGGAGAACACAAACAACTTATACCCGCTCTACAAGCTGTGGTTCTGCAACTCAGAACTAACCTCTCCAACGTGCTTTCTAACTGTGGACTAAGGTTTCTCTTCCCTGCCCACCTGGATATTCCGCTTTTATACAATTATAGTGAACTCTTATGTGCTGGATTATTTGTTTTTAAGCAATTGTGTGCGCGTGTGTGTGTGTGTGAGTTGTGCCTTTTTTTACAGGGTGCTGGTGTCGCGTGGAGCAGCGGGTCAGTGCAGCCTATCTTAGGGTGGCGAGTGCTGTGACCACGAGTGATTTTGGGGTTTGGTGTCTTGTGCTGTTTTCCCGTCCGGGGGAGGATTGCTGTGCGAGTGTGGGCGTTGGCGTCTAGTAAGGCCCTGCTGCCGGCTGCTCCACCCGCTACCAGTCCCGAGAGCGAGAGCTCATTCAGTCTCTCTTTTAAATAGCCTAGCACGTACATTTTTAATTAGTATTTTCACATTTAATAAAAATTGTCTAATTCTGACCCCCGCCTCTTGCCCTTACTTTTACCCGGCTTCACGTGTCTGCGTGCCCTTTTGGTTTATTGGTCAAATTGTTTAAATCCACTTGCTAAAATTCTGGACTCTCCTTTGTCAAAAATATATATATTTGACACTCCTCCCTCCTGATACCAGGAGACCAACAACTCTGTGCCCCCGGGCTGGTTCGGCGCTGGCCTGGCGCGGCCACATCAAGAACCGAAAAAAGAGTAATTATTCCGTCAAAAAGTGCCATGTCCAAATACATACAGATCATGTGATGCCAGCGCATCATTTTGAGCAGTTTCATTGTGTTAAAAGGCATCTCAGAAAGAGAATAAAATAATCTGAAATCATGCGCTACACTTCCGAAGTGTAGATTGATCCATAGTTCTCAAGAACCGGAAAAAGAGCAAATATTCCGTCAAAAAGTGCCATGTCACAATACAGATCAGGTGATGCCAGCGCATCATTGTGAGCAGTTTTATTGTGTTAAAAGGCATCTCAGAAAGAGAATAAAATAATCTGAAATCATGCGCTACACTTCCGAAGTGTAGATTGATCCATAGTTCCCAAGAACCGGGAAAAGAGCAAATATTCCGTCAAAAAGTGCCATGTCAAAATACAGATCATGTGATGCCAGCGCATCATTTTGAGCAGATTTATTGTGTCAAAAAGGCATCTCAGAAAGAGAATAAAATCATCTGAAATCATGCGCTACACTATAGATGTTTAGTTTATCCATAGTTCTCAAGAACCGGGAAAACGAACAAATATTCCGTGGCAAAGTGCCAAGTCCAAATACAGATCATGTGATGCCAGCGCATCATTTTGACCAGTTTTATTGTGTCAAAAGGCATTTCAGAAAGTGAATAAAATAATCTGAAATCATGCGCTACACTTCCGAAGTGTAGATTGATCCATAGTTCTCAAGAACCGGAAAAAGAGCAAATATTCCGTTAAAAAGTGCCATGTCAAAATACAGATCATGTGATGCCAGCGCATCATTTTGAGCAGTTTTATTTCGTCAAAAGGCATCTCAAAGAGAATAAAATAATCTGAAATCATGCGCTCCACTTCGGAAGTGTAGATTGATCCATAGTTCTCAAGAACCGGAAAAAGAGCAAATATTCCGTTAAAAGTGCCATGTCAAAATACAGATCATGTGATGCCAGCGCATCATTTTGAGCAGTTTTATTGTGTTAAAAGGTATCTTAGAGAGAGAATAAAATCATCCGAAATCATGCGCTGCACAATAGATGTTTAGTTTGATCCATAGTTCTCAAGAACCTGGAAACCGAGCAAATATTCCGTCAAAAAGTGCAATGTCAAAATACAGATCATGTGATGCCAGCGCATCATTTTGAGCAGTTTTATTTTGTCAAAAGGCATCTCAAAGAGAATAAAATCATCTGAAATCATGCGCTACACTTCCGAAGTGTAGATTGATCCATAGTTCTCAAGAACCGGAAAAAGAGCAAATATTCCGTCAAAAAGTGCCATGTCCAAATACAGATCATGTGATGCCAGCGCATCATTTTGAGCAGTTTATATTGTGTTAAAAGGCATCCAGAAAGAGAATAAAATAATCTGAAATCATGCGCTACACTTCCGAAGTGTAGATTGATCCATAGTTCTCAAGAACGGAAAAAGAGCAAATATTCCGTTAAAAAGTGCCATGTCCAAATACAGATCATGTGATGCCAGCGCATCATTTTGAGCAGTTTTATTTTGTCAAAAGGCATTTCAGAAAGTGAATAAAATAATCTGAAATCATGCGCTACACTTCCGAAGTGTAGATTGATCCATAGTTCTCAAGATCCGGAAAAAGAGCAAATATTCCGTCAAAAAGTGCCATGTCAAAATACAGATCATGTGATGCCAGCGCATCATTTTGAGCAGTTTTATTGTGTTAAAAGGCATCTCAGTGAGAGAATAAAATCATCTGAAATCATGCGCTACACTTCCGAAGTGTAGATTGATCCATAGTTCTCAAGAACCGGAAAAAGAGCAAATATTCCGTTAAAAAGTGCCATGTCCAAATACAGATCATATGAAGCCAGCGCATCATTTTGAGCAGTTTTATTTTGTCAAAAGGCATTTCAGAAAGTGAATAAAATAATCTGAAATCATGCGCTACACTTCCGAAGTGTAGATTGATCCATAGTTCTCAAGAACCGGGAAAAGAGCAAATATTCCGTCAAAAAGTGCCATGTCAAAATACAGATCATGTGATGCCAGTATTCATTTTGAGCAGTTTTATTGTGTTAAAAGGCATCTCAGAAAGAGAATAAAATAATCTGAAATCATGCGCTACACTTCCGAAGTGTAGATTGATCCATAGTTCTCAAGAACCGGAAAAAGAGCAAATATTCCGTTAAAAAGTGCCATGTCCAAATACAGATCATGTGATGCCAGCGCATCATTTTGAGCAGTTTTATTGTGTTAAAAGGCATCTTAGAGAGAGAATAAAATCATCTGAAATCATGCGCTACACTTCCGAGTGTAGATTGATCCATAGTTCTCAAGAACCGGAAAAAGAGCAAATATTCCGTCAAAAAGTGCCATGTCAAAATACAGATCATGTGATGCCAGCGCATCATTTTGAGCAGTTTTATTGTGTTAAAAGGCATCTCAGAAAGAGAATAAAATAATCTGAAATCATGCGCTACACTTCCGAAGTGTAGATTGATCCATAGTTCAAAAGAACCGGAAAAAGAGCAAATATTCCGTTAAAAAGTGCCATGTCAAAATACAGATCATGTGATGCCAGCGCATCATTTTGAGCAGTTTTATTGTGTTAAAAGGCATCTCAGAAAGAAAATAAAATAATCTGAAATCATCGCTACACTTCCGAAGTGTAGATTGATCCATAGTTCTCAAGAACCGGAAAAAGAGCAAGTACTCCGTCAAAAAGTGCCATGTCAAAATACAGATCATGTGATGCCAGCGCATCATTTTGAGCAATTTTATTGTGTTAAAAGGCATCTCAGAAAGAGAATAAAATAATCTGAAATCATGCGCTACACTTCCGAAGTGTAGATTGATCATAGTTCTCAAGAACCGGAAAAAGAGCAAATATTCCGTCAAAAAGTGCCATGTCAAAATACAGATCATGTGATGCCAGCGCATCATTTTGAGCAGATTTATTGTGTCAAAAAGGCATCTCAGAAAGAGAATAAAATCATCTGAAATCATGCGCTACACTTCCGAAGTGTAGATTGATCCATAGTTCTCAAGAACCGGAAAAAGAGCAAGTATTCGGTTAAAAAGTGCCATGTCAAAATACAGATCATGTGATGCCAGCGCATCATTTTGAGCAGTTTTATTGTGTCAAAAGGCATCTCAGAAAAAGAATAAAATCATCTGAAATCATGCGCTACACTATAGATGTTCAGTTTGATCCATAGTTCTCAAGAACCGGAAAAAGAGCAAATATTCCGTCAAAAAGTGCCATGTGAAAATACAGATCATGTGATGCCAGCGGATCATTTTGAGCAGTTTTATTGTGTTAAAAGGCATCTCAGAAAGAGAATAAAATAATCTGAAATCATGCGCTACACTTCCGAAGTGTAGATTGATCCATAGTTCTCAAGAACCGGAAAAAGAGCAAATATTCCGTTAAAAAGTGTCACGTCAAAATACAGATCATGTGATGCCAGCGCATCATTTTGAGCAGTTTTATTGTGTTAAAAGGCATCTTAGAGAGAATAAAATCATCTGAAATCATGCGCTACACTTCCGAAGTGTAGATTGATCCATAGTTCTCAAGAACCGGAAAAAGAGCAAATATTCCGTCAAAAAGTGCCATGTCAAAATACAGATCATGTGATGCCAGCGCATCATTTTGAGCAGTTTTATTGTGTTGAAAGGCATCTTCTCAATGTGGTATGATGAATTTCGCTTGGAGCTTATTATTCAATTAAATACCGCTAGCCAATGGCGTTCCACAATTTGCCATATAAAGGGACTCCTATTTTCGATCCCTCCGTGTGTTCCCATGGGTGCCGGCTTCGTTTTTTGCCAGGATCGTTTCCCGACCGTATCATTGCTAGATCGCAACAGTATTGCTTTCTGCGCGGTGGCTGCGTGTGCTGATCGGCGTCTCGGCTGTAAACACACCTGCAATCTCTGCTTCAGGCGTAGCGATCAATCATTCACTGGCGTGCAAAAGAGCCTCTGCTCGGAGCTCAGAGGAGCCTCCGCCAACAAACCTCGCCTGAAAAGTCTGCCCTAATTAGTTATAGACACTGCTGCTTTGCTGACCCGGAAGCACGGGTGGGATTCCCCTATTGCGTCACTGATTTGAGGCTTCCCCGTGGTTGCCAGCTGCTGCGGCTGTGGCGCTGCCTGAGTGGAGAACACAAACAACTTATACCCGCTCTACAAGCTGTGGTTCTGCAACTCAGGACTAACCTCTCCAACGTGCTTTCTAACTGTGGACTAAGGTTTCTCTTCCCTGCCCACCTGGATATTCCGTTTTTATACAATTATAGTGAACTCTTATGTGCTGGATTATTTGTTTTTAAGCAATTGTGTGCGCGCGCGTGTGTGTGTGTGTGTGTGAGTTGTGCCTTTTTTTACAGGGTGCTGGTGTCGCGTGGAGCAGCGGGTCAGTGGAGCCAATCTTAGGGTGGCGAGTGCTGTGACCACGAGTGATTTTGGGGTTTGGTGTCTTGTGCTGTTTTCCCGTCCGGGGGAGGATTGCTGTGTGAGTGTGGGCGTTGGCGTCTAGTAAGGCCCTGCTACCGGCTGCTCCACCCGCTACCAGTCCCGAGAGCGAGAGCTCATTCAGTCTCTCTTTTAAATAGCCTAGCACGTACATTTCTAATTAGTATTTTCTAGGGGTGTGACGAGATCTCGTGTGACGAGATCTCGCGAGATGTAATTTGGCGAGATTGCTCGTCGCATTAAAATTCTGTCTCGCGAGATCCAGCAAGAAGCCAAAAATGACGTCGGAAAATACAGGTATTAATATTGAAGATGCCCCAGCCACTTTCAAATCGTTTGTTTGGCAGCATTTTGGGTTCCCGGTGTAACAATAGGAACTATTGTTTTAATAGTTGTTTCTCACGGACCTGTTAAGGGGTAGCTTCCGGAGAATTGAAGCATTGTGTACTGCTGTGTACCACACGTGCGTTAAAGATTAAAAGCACAGTTCACTATAGTAATTTGTCTGTCATCTTTAAATGAAAGAAGCATAAGAAAACATAGTGGCAGCGAGGGCGAACTCTGACACTGTCTAAGCATCGGGACTTTGTGGAAAGTAAGTTTAGAATACGGAGATTTACACCTGTATATTGACGGCTGCATGATGGACGGATTGAAACCACCAGCACCGCTGTGCTTGGATACCTGCGATTTATCCAAGTCCTGGAAATCGTGGAGAGACCAGTTCAATCTGTATTTGGATTTAACCATGGCGGACGAAGAGGAAAAGAAAAAAGGAAAGTTGCTTTATTATCTTATCGGAGAGAGCGGACGAGAGCTGCTGGAAACGTTAATGACTGACGTACCAGAAGAAGCGCGAAAAGTTCAGGACATTATCGTCAAGTTTAATGAACACTGTAACCCCAGCATAAACGAAACAGTCGAACGTTATCGATTCTTTTCAAAATGTCAAGGAGTTGACCAGTCAATCGATAATTACGTCACGGAGTTACGAGTGCTTGCCAAAACGTGCAACTTCGGTGAGATTAAAGACTCGCTAATACGCGACAGAGTCGTGTGCGGACTTAACAGTGCAGTAATAAAAGAGAGACTGCTCAGAGAAAAGGATTTAACTCTACAGAAGTGCATTCAGATCTGCAGGGCTGCAGAGCTGTCACGGCAAAACAGCCGAGCCATTGCAGCAGGAGGAGCGGCAGCAGAGGAGGTGCATGCCGTCAGACTAAAAGCACACACAGAGCGGCAACAGCGCAGCTGGATAATGTGCAGATTCTGTGACAAAGAGCATGAAAAAGACAGACAAAAATGCCCAGCTTATGGAAAGAAATGCAAACAGTGTGGAAAAATGAATCATTTTGCAGTTAAATGTATAGCACATTCAAGAAAATTGCACGCTAAATATGGGAAAGCAGTGCACACTGTGACAGAAAAAGACTGTAGTGAATATGAAGGTATTCTCACGGTTGGTACAATAAGTACGACTGAAGAGGTAAATGAAAGGAAAAAACAGCTGTTTGCAGGAATGATGGTGGGGAATAAACTTGTAAAATTCAAGATTGACTGTGGTGCCAGCTGTAATGTCATTCCAATCAGTCTGCTGAACACTGATGTTAAAATGATGGACTCAAACACCATGCTAATGATGTACAACCACAGCCAGATAAAACCCATTGGGAAATGTAAACTGAAAATAAGAAATCCAAGAAACCTCAAATTATACAGGTTGGAATTCCAAGTAGTGGACAGTGATTGTTCAGTGCCTCTGATTAGGAAAAGAGCAAGTGAAGCAATGAAACTCATCAAAGTGCAATATGAGAACATTTTGGCTATAGACAGTATTGTCACCACAGAACACCCAACAGTCAGCCAGTGGTCATTATCCCAAATACAGAAACAGTTCAGTGAAGTTTTTACAGGAGATGGATGTTTTGAAAGGGAGTACAAAATTGAGATTGATGACTCAATACAACCAGTACAACTTCCAAAGAGAAGAGTCCCTGTAGCTTTGATGCAGCCATTAAAGGAGGAAATTCAAAATCTTCAGAGGAGAGGCATCATTGCACCAGTAGAAAGGAACACAGACTGGATCAGTAACATGGTGCTTGTTCAGAAGCCCAATGGTAGTTCACGAGTCTGTATAGATCCAAAACCTCTGAATAAAGCTCTAAAACGTAGTCATTTTCCCTTACCCACCATTGATGACATCCTTCCAGAACTGTCAAGAGCTAAAGTGTTCACTGTCTGTGATGTCAAGAGTGGATTCTGGCATGTGAAACTAGAGGAAGAATCCAGCTACCTCACCACTTTTGTGACTCGGGAGGTATCGATGGTTGCGGATGCCGATGGGAATTAGTCCGGCTCCTGAAATTTTTCAGAGGAAACTCACACAAGCACTAGAGGGGTTGCCCAGTATATATATCATTGCAGATGACGTGCTTATCACAGGACATGGTGCAACACAAGAGAATGCTGAGAAAGACCATGATGAGGAATTAAAAGCATTTTTGGAGAGATGCAGAGAAAAAGGAATCAAATTGAATGCTGACAAGTTCAAATTAAAACTAAAGGAAGTATCTTACATAGGACATCTGCTGACATCAGATGGACTAAAAATAGGTTCGAGCTATAACACATATGCAGAGACCTACAGATGTCAAGGCAGTTCAAAGGCTGCTTGGGATGGTGACCTACCTCTCAAAGTTTTGTTCACACTTGTCAGACCAATGTGAAACTCTGAGACACCTGACACACAAAGGTTGTGAGTGGCAATGGACTGAGCAGCATGAAAACGCTTTCTGTAAAATAAAAGAAACAATTGCAAATGCACCAGTTTTAAAATACTATAACCCTGAGGAAGAGCTCACCATTCAATGTGATGCATCAGAGGGAGGGCTGGGTGCTGCACTTATGCAAGGAGGGAAACCAGTAGCATTCACAAGCAGAGCGCTGACACGCACAGAGCGAGGATATGCACAAATTGAGAAGGAACTATTGGCCCTGTTGTTTGGAATGGAAAAATTTCACCATTATACATATGGACAGAAAGTGATAGCACAAAGTGATCACAAACCCTTGGAAAATATTCTGCTCAAACCCCTACTGGCTGCACCAAAAAGATTACAACGAATGATGCTCAGATTGCAAAAATATGATGTGAATGTCGTGTATGTCCCAGGGCGAGAGATGTGGTTGGCTGACACACTAAGCAGAGCCTATATATCCGAAGATACACCCACAGGAACCGTGGAAGCGGAAATAGAGGCAATCAACATGGCACAACATGCACCAATCTCTACTGACAGATTGGATTGGATCAGATCTAAAACAAAGGAAGATCTTACTTTGCAAACGCTGATCAGAGTCATATTGCAGGGGTGGCCGAAAGAAAAATCTGAGGCACCACCAGAAATTGCCCATTATTACTCTTTTCAGGAAGAACTGAGTTACCAGGATGATATTGTGTTTAGAGGCGAGCGAGTTGTCATTTCAAAGCAACTCTGGAAAGAGATAACTCAACTCATACACTCTTCACACTTAGGTGTGGAAGCATGCATCAGGAGAGCAAGAGAGTGTGTTTATTGGCAAGGAATAAATGAGCAGATCAAGGCATTTGTGCAGAAGTGTGACACCTGTCGCACAGTGGACTGTAAACAGCAAAAAGAGACACTGTGTCCACATGAAATGCCAGAAAGACCGTGGGCTAAAGTAGGGACAGATCTGTTCACATATGACAATAAGGAGTATCTCATAACAGTGGATTACTATTCCAATTTTTGGGAAATTGACTATTTCGCAGATACTAAATCCACAACAGTAATTAGAAAGTTAAAAGCACTTTTTTCTCGTTTTGGAATCCCAGATACAGTCATTTCAGACAATGGTCCACAGGTTTCATCACAGGAGTTTGTGAAATTCAGGCATCTCTGGGGATTTCAGCACAAAACCTCATCACCGGGATATGCTCAAAGTAATGGAAAGGCAGAATCAGCGGTCAAAACTGCCCAGAGACTGATGCAGAAAGCTAAAATGTCAAAACAGGATCCCTATTTAGCCATATTGGACCATAGGAACACACCAACACAGGGACTGACAACTAGCCCAGCACAGAGGTTGTTAAGTCGTCGAACAAAAACACTACTACCCACTAAAAACAGTCCTCTGAAACCAGAGATACATAATGCCCTGAGAGAGCTGAAGCAAAACCAGCAAAGACAACAATCCTATTACAACAGATCAGCTAGGGATTTAGATATTCTGACGCAAGGCGATCAAGTGAGAATTCAACCCTTTGATCCACACAAGTTCTGGAGAAAAGGAACAATTGTGAAGCCTGTTGATCTTAGATCATACAGTGTTAAGCTGGATTCAGGAAAAATTATCAGGAGAAACAGGAGACATCTGAGGAGAGATCACGGAACACAAACCAAAAGCAATAATCAACCAGAGACAGTTGTACATGATGACACACTTGCTGAAAGGATGGAGGTTGAGTCTCAAACACCTGTAGATGTGGAACCACAAACAGAAAGCACTGAACCATCTGAAGCAACAACTGCGACAATCACAAAATCTGGACGTTGGATACGGAAGCCTGAGTACCTGAAGGACTATATTACATAGGAATAAAGTAGAAAAAGAGGGAAAAACACTATAAGTAGTAATCTAAAAGAACTATAAGTAGTAATCTAAAGTAAGGTGGAAATAGTTTTTTGTTCATTACATGTTGCTGAAGGAAAAAAAAGTCATATTTAAATTTGAGTGTTTTGTTAAAAAAAAAAAAAAAAAAAAAAAAAAAAAAAGAAAGGATGTAACAATAGGAACTATTGTTTTAATAGTTGTTTCTCACGGACCTGTTAAGGGGTAGCTTCCGGAGAATTGAAGCATTGTGTACTGCTGTGTAACACACGTGCATTAAAGATTAAAAGCACAGTTCACTATAGTAATTTGTCTGTCATCTTTAAATGAAAGAAGCATAAGAAAACACCCGGCAGAAATGATAAATGGCAAGAGAGTGACTGATAAGACACGGACAATATGCAGACACTGTATGCAAACAATGCCGTACAGCGCGGCTAACACGAGCACAATGCAGAGACATTTACGGCACTACCACAGCTCAGTACTTAAACCAACAACTGCACCTGCGAAGAAAACACCAACAAACCAGACAGCGCTGAACACATTTCGACCTCAACTTCCACAGTCAAGCGCCAGAGCCACAGCAATAACAAGAGACATAGGTGTTTTCATTGCAGCAGATATGAGGCCATTTTCTGTGGTAGAAAATGAAGGATTTCGGCGACTCCTCCCCACACTAGAACCCAAATACACCATCCCATCACGCACGTATTTTACTCGTACAGTGATCCCGAAACCCTATGAAGAGTCAAAGAGCAAGATAATGCAGATTCTGAAAGACGCAATAAGCATCGCCATAACGACAGACGGTTGGACATCGAGGAGTACACAAAGCTACGTCACAATTACAGCCCACACAATCGACAATGACTGGAAAATAGAAAATGTTGTACTACAGACTCGCCCACTTTTCGAGTCACATACGGGGGCAAACATAGCTGAAGTTGTAAAGACAGCTGTTACTGACTGGGAGCTTAAAAAACCCAACCACGACATCGCTATTGTTACTGACAATGCACGTAATATGGACGTGGCCGTGCGCGAGGCAGGATTGAAGCTGCACATAAAGTGTTTTGCGCACACTATAAATCTTGCTACCCAAGCTGGTCTCGGTGTTCCCCGCGTCGCTCGTTTGCTCGGGCGAGTGAGACGTGTGGCTGCTTTTTTTCATCGGAGCTCAGCAGCTACTGCGGCGTTAATTTCCAAGCAGAAACAGCTAAACTTGCCACCACACAAATTGATCATGGACGTTACGGCGAGATGGAACAGCACGTTAGATATGCTGTCTCGTTACCTCGAACAGCAAGCTGCCATAACAGCAGCTCTCACCAGCGCAGAGTTAAAACAAAACGCCCGAAGCATTGACACACTTGACAGCTGCGATGTTAGAGATGCTGAAGATCTTGTAAACCTGTTGCATCCTTTGAAGACAGCCACCACAGTGTTGTGTGAGGAGAAGAGTCCCACAGTGTCTCTCATTGTGCCACTGAAGAGCATGATTGAACAGAGCATGGCACCAAATGATGGAGATTCCACCACTGTGGCCAACACAAAGACGGCAATCCTCACAAATATTGCAAACAGATACAGTGGAGATGTGTTGTTCAACTATCTGCTGGAGTGCACGGTACTCGACCCAAGGTTCCGGACTCTACCTCAGCTAAACTATGATCAGTGTGAGGCCGTCTTCCTGAGGGTGCAGAACAAGGCAGAGCAGTTGCTGCAAAAACAGGTATATGTCACTTTAAGTTGTATTGTGTATGTTTATCAGCTAAACATTTTTAAGAGATTGATGGAGTGTGTGTCTGTCTGTGTGTCTTAGCTGCTGATGAAATTTAACACCAGTGTTTCTTCTGTTTAAAGACTACAGCTGAGGAGAAGGAAGAAGGGGAAGCAGGTGGAACTCGCTGTCCTACACAAAGCAGAGAGGAGGCTGTGAGAAATGATGAGCCTGAAGTGGCAGGACCTGCTCCCAAAGAGACAGCACTTGAGGACCTGTTAGGGACGTGTTTCTCTTCTGAGCCAGCAGAGGGGTCAAACAGTTCAAAACAGGCAGAGAGGGAAGTCGAAAACTACAGAAAAGAGGCATCTATCCCTCTCAGTGGCTGCCCTTTGAAGTGGTGGCAAGACCACTACTCTCGATATCCTTTGCTGTCTCAACTTGCCAAAGCGTGCCTTTCTGTCCCTGCTACCTCTGTTCCCAGTGAGCGCATCTTTTCCACAGCAGGAGACATAGTCAATGCGCAAAGATCCCAACTACTGCCAGAGAATGTGGACATGCTAATATTCTTAAAAAAGAACATGGATGTGTAGTTGTCAGTGACATACTTGATCAGGCTCTGTTTGTACTATTTGTTGTCTGTATTGACAGAGAAGAACTTTTTGTTTTGCACATATTATTTGCACTTGAAAAAAGGAGAAATGTATAATTTTATTTTTTTTATTTTATTTTTTTATATATTTTTACTTTTATAACATTTTACTTCAGTTTCAATTTGTAGAGGAAGAAGCTCATTAAGAACTTCATTAAAAGGAAGAAGTTCATTAAAAAGTTAACGTTTACAGAGTTATAAAATCCATGTGCAACTCAAATAAAAGTTAAATAAAAAGATAAATAAAAGTCTGCTGTCCAGGCATTCATATAATTTGTTTTTTAGTTTCCTTAAAATCTCGTCTCGTCTCGATCTCGTGAACCCAATCTCGTGTCTCGTCTCGTCTCGTGAGCTGAGTGTCTCGTCACACCCCTAGTATTTTCTCATTTAATAAAAATTGTCTAATTCTGACCCCCGCCTCTTGCCCTTACTTTCACCCGGCTTCACGTGTCTGCGTGGCCTTTTGGTTTATTGGTCAAGTTGTTTAAATCCACTTGCTAAAATTCTGGACTCTCCTTTGTTAAAAATATATATATTTGACACTCCTCCCTCCTGATACCAGGAGACCAACAAATCTGTGCCCCCGGGCAGGTTCGGCGCTGGCCTGGCGCGGCCACATCAAGAACCGGAAAAAGAGTAATTATTCCGTCAAAAAGTGCCATGTCCAAATGCAGATCATGTGATGCCAGCGCATCATTTTGAGCAGTTTTATTGTGTTAAAAGGCATCTCAGAAGAAGAATAAACACATCTGAAATCATGCGCTACACTATAGAAGTTTAGTTATCTGCTGCAACATTCGGATGCTAGGGCCAGAATTTGGTGTCAACAACATGAAAGCATAGATACATCCTTCCTTGCATCAACAGTTCAGGCTGCTGGTCATGGTGTAATAGTGTGGGGAAATTTTCTTTGTATCAATGTCACAGTCTCCCAGTATGGTTGCGGACACTATGTCCCTCTATGACCATAGTGTGCCCATCTTCTGATGCTACTTCCAGCAAGATATCGCTCCATGGCATAAAGCTTGAATCATCTCAGACTGGTTTCTTGAAATGACGAGTTCACTCTAATGACCTCCACAGTCTCCAGATCTCAATTCAGTAGAGCATCTTTGGGCTGGAGTAGAACAGGAGATTCGCATTGTGGATGTGCAGCAGTTTTGATGCTATCATCAAAATAGCAGCAAATTTGATGCCATCATGTCAATATGAAGCAAAATCTCTGAGGATTGTTTCCAGTTGAATTAATGCCACAAAGATTCACGGCTGTTGATTCACGGGGTCAAACCTGGTACTAGCAAAGTGTACCTAATAAAGTGGCTGGTAAGTCTATGTATTGCTCTATTAGGGAAGTACAGTTGAAAAAGTCGCATATATTTATAAGGGAAGTTTTTTGGGGTTAAAATAGGCCTAGTTGTTTCATTCTTGAAATGTTTATAGGGGACACTTTTTAAAACATGCAAACAGAAAAAGGCATTATTATATCCTTACACATACATAGTGGTCACTGATGAGGTCTCCCTGGCTCTCCCCAATGTACTCAATAAGGCATCTGAGAACCACCTCTCTCCTTTTTTCCACTGATGCAGATGGATCCTATCAGCATAAAATCACATCAAAAAGTTCAGCAGGATGAGAGTAAAAAAACTCAATGTTTTAATAGTCATCTTTAAATATGGTTGCATGAATGAAAAAAAAAAAAAAAACCTATTGTTGTCTTGCCAGAGACAAGAGTTACAGTCTGTTACAATTTCATTGCAATCAACAGAATATTTTGTTTGACAATGAACAAATGTTTAACCTGTTAATGTTCCAAGTTTTTGTGTTTTTTTTTCTAAAGTATGTCTATGTTTTAAAGACAAGGGAAGTGCCAGACTTCAGTGTACAATGACCTTTATATTGATGGCTGGATTAATTAAAAACAGAATAAATGAAGAAAATGTGTTTCTGCCAAGAACAATCAACTGGTGGCCCTGAAATATACTTTTCAAAATTCAATCTACAATTTATGTTTTATATGCAATTGAACATAAACATGCAATGATTACATCTTACCTGGATCAGTGTAATCAACTGGGCCTTGATTCGTTGACCCGCAGCCCCTCATTTGGCATTGAAAAGTTCCAGCATCTTTGTAGAGAGTCTGTCCAATTGTGACATAAATGTGCACTCAAGTGGTTTGGAATTGAGTCTCATGAACTCCTCACAGATCTGTACAGAGAAAAATACAGCCTAAATGAAATGATCTTTAAATGATTGCAAAAAAAACAACATATGGTTTTATTAAAAGAATAAATAAACAATAAAATGTTTGCTTTACCTGTGATGGTTGAAAAAGGGCTGGCCATCTCTCCAGAAGAACTGGAATAGATGGAGCCTGACCAACAATCTCCTGTCTTATTAAACTGAAGTTTCTTGATATCATTTCGCTAATGAGTCTTCCATTATTCTTTTTCTTCACTTCTGTGATTAATTCCATTCTGTTGCTCTCAAGTGAATCTTCAGTTTCCCCTGCTGAGTGAGAAAGGAGGTAATTTACCTCAGCCTTTCTTGCTTTTTTAATATTCTTTGCAGGTTTTTTTTCATCAGCTGTTTTGTGCTTTAGTGAGTTCACTATAACCTCTGAGATCCCATGCCTTCGAAGTTTGCTTCTATAGTTTCCAACTTTGTACTTCAGGCTCTGCTGCCATCCATATAGACCACTGAAAGACCCTGGCTCCTTCAAACATGGGTGCTTTTTTGTGAGAGCCTCAGCAACAGCACACCGTTGTGTGTCATTTGGGTAAGGTGTGTAAGAAAAAATTTGATCAGCTAAGCACTCAAGGATGTTTGACTTCACTCCTGGGTATGAAAGCTCTCCGCACAAAAGCGAACCATCCCTGCTGTAGGCTTCATTGCCTTTTTGAAGAGCAATTTCTGTGTTATATGAAAATGTGGGAATTGGAAAATCACATGGCCATGGCTTGTGAACTCCAGGGGTGCAGGAATTGAGAATGACTGTGTCGTCCGATTGTACAGAGCTTGAGCTACTTGGCGTAGATGGTACAGACGTATCGTAATTTTCGGAACCTGGAAGGACAGTACCATCTTCTATTGGGAGCTCTAGATTGTCTATAGGCGTTAACACAATTGCAGGGACATGCAGTGTCCCGGTCCTTTAGATCAGCAGTTGAGCTTAGAGTAACAAAGTCATTAAAATCTCCATCCATGTACTGAAGGCTTATGTCCATTGCGATCTCAAATGCATGTTTAATTGTGGCTTCTAACTCAGTAACTGAGTTTGGTATTTCAGGAAGGCACAGTTTTTTTTTATCTCATGGTCAATGATGACTCTGAATTTCACAGCTGTGTCCATGTTGGTTTTTCTGGCCTTTAACACAGAACAAAATCAAATATTAGGTACATATACTTTTAGCTATTGATCAGAGCAGTGTTAAGCAAGTTTTTTTTGTTTGTTTGTTTAATTCATTTGGTGCCTCAAAGAAATAATAGAAAAAAAATCATCCAGTAGTTATTAACTACACCATGTTCTAATTGATATCTATTCAAGACAAATGTGCCGCTTTAGCATTACTAAACGCCTGCCTCCAATCTTGTAGTCCAACAGTGGACATACATCATTGAGATCCATCTGTTCCACAAAAATGGCATGTTCTGTAGTCTCCAGCTCAAATCCTCGAAAGTGCTCATCATACCAAGAATTTAATGCCTTGGCAATAAAATAGACCTTGTTGCTCAGAATAACAATCTAAAGAACTTCAACAAAATCTGGGAGTCCTGCAGTAAATCCATAAGACACAATCATGCCTCTTGAGTATGTTGTTCAATGTACAGACACGCTACTGGAAAGATGGACTGTTGTCTGACCTGGTGACAGTCTTTTTATTTCATTGCACACATTGTCATGCAAAACAGCCACAGGCACTCCAGATACTTTTTTGGTGCAGAACCTGGGAACATTTGCAGTTGCATGAAGATGGTACCCAATCATTAACTGATGCTTGATTGCTAGGGAATGTAATGCATTTCTGAAACTCCCTGCATGCCTCACTATTTGTTTGAAATAGCGATGTTTTCCCTCGAAACGCATAGTCCAAAAAGAAACAAGGGGTCCAAACCTTTTTACGAGAGATGGATAGTGCTCTAGGAAGTGGTGTTTGGGGATCAGCTTAACCTGGGGAAAAGCAGCAAGTAATCTGAGTCGATGCTCAGAAATCTTTGTGTCGAGATATGACAAACTTGCTTGTGTTTGAGTATGACTTACAGCAAGTTCAACGATCTCTTTCAGACACATTATTACTTCCCAAACAGGATCATCATTCGGTATCTTGAGCCCTATCATTAGAGGGAGAAGCCTGATTAGGGTCCAGTTTTTGTGGGCATTTCCTCCAATAGTCCTATGTTTGGAGAAGGCAAGAGGAATGGGCTGAGGACTGTCCGTTTTATCTCCGCCCTTGTATGGAAAGGATTTGATTGTGTTGTTGAGCTCTTCAAGTGTGAAATACCCTTTTTTTATGAAATCTTTAAAGCAGAGTGCTAATTCCATGGGAACAACCCCTTCAAAAAGGTCATGCAATATATCAGGGGGATAGCCCTCAACCATGTGGAAATAGCTCAATTTCTCTGTCAGTGGGCAATGCTTTTTCATACCAAAATGATGTGGGAGTGTAGGGCTCTTCTGTAGAGTCTTAGCATGAACTGAATAATCTTCTTTTTTCCGGATAGGAAACACGCCTGATCTCACTTCCTTTTATTGAAAGTCAACATGTTCTCCAAGACAAAATCTGCAGATGTACTGGCCTGAGAAGCTTTCAACAAGGCCAGCAACTGAGTGTGCACCAAGGTTGTCAGCTATAACACAATAAATTGTCCCTTTGACAATTTTTCCAAGGGCTGGCACAAAAATACCATCTTGTTCCAGTGTAGCTATGTCTTCCAACAGAGCCTTGAGAACCTCTGCGTAGCCATATGCTTTAATATCATCAGCTTTGCCCAAAAGTGCAAGATATACCGAAGACAGTGTGGAACGAAAAAAAGATGTGCTGTTTCCCAAAATCCAGTATACAGCTGTTATCTTGTGTTTCCTATGGGATGTCCCTAATGGATTACAGACCTCAAAATCATCTACATATAGATAAATGCAGATTCTCTGATCTTCAGAAAAAAAAGCACACTCTCTGTAAATGGAACCATCACGAAAAGATCGATAACGTTTAGGAATGTACCAGGGTCTGTATTCTGGGATGAGCACACCATTGCAATTATCTTTGTTTACAATTTGCTTTAATGATTCAAGGATGGGAACATACTGAAAAGTTTTGTTTTCATCAGAGTTCAGGACATATTCAACTGGCTCTATGACTTTAAACCGTTGTAGAAAATGCGCTCTCCTCCTAAAGGCTGTTGACAAGGGGCCATCTTGAGCCAAAGCCATACTTAATGGATAGGATGCATTTAACTCCTTAAATAGGGAGGATAAAGATGTACTTTCAATCACACAATTATTCTTTTTCAAGCGTGATGTAACAATGCCTCTGACAATTGATATTGAGGCTGACACAAACTGTAGTTCACTTACTAGTTCATCAATGCACCTGTTTGAAACATTATGAATACTTTCCAGTTTAAGTAAAAGAGCTCCAAAATGATCCAGAATTAAGTCTCTGTCATACTGTTCCACAGCATGTGCATGCAAACTTGGTGCTTCTATGTTGTCTTCATCCATTTTTTCATCAAAGGAAGTAGCTGCAGTGGAATCATGAGGTTCAAAAGCTTGTTCCTCATGTGGCTTTTTGGAAATTATGCTGACTTTAAATTGAGTTGGATTATAAGGAGTGTGCTTTCGGTGCTTATTTATACAACATTCATTTGGTGTGCGGTCATATATTTATTGGTAAAATGCGGTGATTGACAGGCACCGCAGTCAGAAAACGCTGTTATCATGCTATTTGTAGAATTAACCAGATCCAGAACAAAGTTATAATCTAAAACATCATTATATTAAGAGTGAATTGCTTACCTTCTTACTCAGAAGATCCAGGCGAAAATTGGGCCACTGACAAGAAAGATGGCGGTTGAACTTCTGTCTGCTTGAGAGAAAATGTCCCCCACGTTGCAAAAGTAACATTTATTAAGTAATATCTAACTGTTAGAAAAATTATGAAATGTGATTTCATGACTCCATGTTTTTTTAGATACTAAATGTATGATTTATCAAATGCATTAATAACTGTGTCTGTTCAGTTCTATTCGTTCTCATTCCTTTCAGAGATGTTCTCAGCGTTTACCGTGAGCTGAGACACCGTGACATTTTGCTTAGTCATTGCTTTTATTGTTCTCCTATTCTCTTTTCCGTTATTGTGACTACGTCCCTGTAACCACCCCTTGTTTGGGTTAAGATAACTCTTTAACTGTGAGACTTTTTGAGTTTAGTTTTAGACAATGTGTTTTGGCGGTCAGAGTGTGTAACTGCACAGTGTTCTATTCTGGTATTTGGATGCTCTTCTCTCCTTCTCTCTCTCTATGATGCTTTGCGTCTCCATATGCTCTTAAACTCCTTGATCAAAAATAGGTACCAAACTTAGTATGTCAAATAGGGAATTAAAATTAACATCAATTGGATTCGTGGTGTCGGTGTTCTTCTTTTGGAATTTTTCCAACATTTTGGTCCTTCGAGCCTTTTCCCAACATCTCTCCGATGCCTGGAGCTGGGCCTGAAACCAAGCTTGGGGAGAGACTTCTATGCTCTCTGGATTAAAAGACCTCCTTCGCTAAAATTCAAAGTTCAAAGAGGCCAGGACCGACCAGGACGGCGGAGAGTGACGGGATTATCAGACAGCACACAGACCCACGATCTCAATATTCGGGTAAGACGCGATTTAAATTAAATTTGAATGGGTAAAACTGTTTAAGCTTAGGGGATTCCGTTTTGGGTTCTGCTTTCGAACTTTTCTCGCATAGAGGCTGAGAGGCCAGTATGAAAATGCTGGTAGTATGATTTGAAGTAGACTTGGATGCGGGTTTCCTTGAGTGGGGGTTAGGCGACCCTGTTAGAGGTGCATAGAGGCATCTTCTGTGACACACTTGCGAAGTGCGTGAGACGAGCACAGAGGCTCCGTCTGAGACGCGCTCTTTGAGGAATTAGTGAACAGCAGTAAGACCAGTGATAAAGACTTTGTGTTTTAAAAGACCTGTGAACTTGTTGTTTTGAGGCTGATTCAGAGCTGCGTGAGAGTCACTTATATTGAGTTAAGAGTATAAAAAACAACTCCGTGCCGGCACGTTAAACATTGAGAGTACGCGATGGGTAACAGGGTCGCAAAAGAGGAAGCATGCTATGAGGGAGATGCAAAATACATGTGTGAAAAGGATCCCGAAACAGTCAAATATCTTAAAAAATGGAAAGGTAAATATAGTTTTAATGGAAAACTAAATGAAGAGAGTTGCACAAAACTGATAAAAGACATTGAAAAGAAAACCAAGACAAACAAAAAAATTAATGCAAAAGATGGTATTTATCAAGCAAGGGCATGGTTGAGGGAGGCAAGGAGAAGACGGGAGGGAGAGAGAAGGGGAAGAGTGGAGAAACCAGAGGAAAAAAAGACATTGGCTTTACTTCAGAATGAAGACCTCGATTTGGTTTTTAGACACAAGCAGTCTGACCAGGGGGAACTACCACCTCCTTATCCACCCCAGCAGCCTACTGCTCCCAGTGTGTCACAAATATATCTTACTGGTGATCTGGCGAAGGCTGCTGCGAATGTCACAAAGCATGTTAATCCACTAATATTACGAAGTGATTCCACAGGAACTAGATCAGGCCTCACAAGAAAAAATTGGACAATCGTAAGATCTCATACTAGTCCAATAAAAAGTCAAAATCCTGATGACAGTGAGGTGCTTCCAATGATACAAGTCCCTAATCCATGTGGAGACGGTGAGAGTGCAACAATGTATGTTTACAGACCTTGGACTAATGAGGTTGTCAGAAAAGCCACTGAAGGCATTCCAAATCCTAAAATTAATGTTAAAGAATTTGAAACTCAGATAAAAAATCTCTATCACAGTTATAGATTGAATGGTGCTGAGATGGAAAGAGCTTGTAGACAAGTGTTGCAGACAAATTGGTGCATTGTTGCAGGCTCATGGAATCCTAATAATGCAGATGGAGCTCCCTTACGGTATGATTCAGACAGATTGAAAGCTGAGCTAAATGAATTGCAAGAGAATAGCAGACAAATATAAGATGATTCCAAATTGGGTAGAAATAATCAGATGTGTGCAAAAAGAAGATGAGGATGTTGATCATTACTATTCAAGACTGCAAGAAACATTTAATAATCACAGTTGCATGGACAAACCACAGGATTGGACTCTGGATTCGGCTTATGAACAGCAACTGAAGAATGCGTTCATGAAAGGAACTCAACAGAAAATCAGTAGCTTTATAACCAAGCACATGATTAACCATCGAACTGCAAGACTGGTTGATGTGCTAGATTACGCTAGACATGCAGAGAGTGTTTTCAAAAGCAAAAAAGGAAACAAAAAAGGGCAGATACTTGTGTTGAGTCAGAATGACGAAACTACTGTTTTATTCCAGGCGGAAGAAGGCCAGAACAGAGGAAGAAGCAGAGGTAGAGGCAGACGTTACATAGGATATAGAAGGGACAATTACAGAGAAAGAACAAATAAATATATGGATAGCTACAACGACAGAAAAAGAGGAAACAGATGTTATGTGTGTGGAAGTAAATTTCATATTGCATGTATAAGTGTAGAAAGAAATACAGAGAGTGGTCAAACTGAAGAAGGAAGATGTGAAAAATGAGAGGCGGATAGGAGAGTGCAGAGAGGCAGAAGCTGTAGACAAAACAATCTGTTCAAAACACACAACTCTCCAACTGATTCTCTCTCACACACACATTCTCAAACACAAGACAGACAATTCAAAGAGATGAAACAAAAAAAATAAACAAATAAATAATAATAATAATAATTAATTAACTGAAACTGACATTAATTAATTTAGACTCTATTGCTGTTTTACTCGTCAAGAAATTAAACTTAAATTCATCCAACATGATATCCCACATGCTAAACAATCAGACAAATTCATTTTTGATAAATCAGCAAATGGTAAAGTAAAAGTGAAAACCTTGAGAATCAATGAAAATAACAGATCGAATGAAAGGTAAAATACAAACTATTCAATTGTTTTTTCTATCAGGTATCCATTAAACCTAATGGATTGTGATTTTATGTATGTGCTGAATACTGAGATAAATCGACGCTAAGTGGTAAGAATTCCACGGACAGCAAGAAATCTATGTGATAAAGGCTAGACAAATAAGTTTTCCTTTTTATAAATTGAGTTTAGTCTAAAATATATCACACTTTGTTGTGTTCAAGTGATTAGACAAAGCAAAAAAAATTATGAATTGAATTTATTCAAAGATTGAATTTGCAGATAGATCTTAACCGCAAAAGGTATTTTGCGAATTTAATGAAAAAAAAATTTCCAGTTGCTTGTTGAGTTGAACTGAATTGGCAGTGCTACACAAAACCATGGGGTAGCTACACAAGATCCCTGATCCAGATATATATATATATATATTTTTAACGATGTGAAACAAAAGAAAATCAGGTATGTTTGTTAATGACATTAGCAATATTTTTTTTCCCCAAATCTATTCATCTGAACAGCCAATTTTGACGTGTGTTGCATTAAAAGGTAAATTGTATAATTTGCAGATTTGATCAAGATTGTCTTCTAGTGTAAAAGATCACATAACAATGTAAAGAAGACGAGCTAACATTGATAAAATTCTTGATGGAAAAAGAACATAAAGTTTCTAAAGATAAAATTACAGTTTTGGAAACCTGTACAATATTAACGGTGAAATGTCTAGTTACATCTTATCTCAGGCTCCTGCAAGAGAAGCATAAAAACACTGCTGTGCAGACTAGAGAATCATTCAATAATGATTAACTAAGAGACTAATTATATCAATTTTTGGGCATGACAACGTTTTTGTAGAAGCTAGATTTCAAACTATTCTTTACCAGTATGTCCTTTCCAAATCTAATTTATGAACAAAACTTCAGATCCACTGAGATGGGCATAAGAAGTTGAAGAGGCATTTATTGAGATAAAAATAAAAGGTGATTCTGAAAACAATTACTTACAACCTGAGCTTAAATTATATTACCAAAAAAAAAAAAGCTTTATTGAGTCATAGGCATAGCAATGTCTCAACAGGGGGGTTGGTATAATGATAAGTAAAGTTTTTATAAAATATGAATTTACAAGTTATGAAAAAAAAAAAACAAAACAAAAAAACAAACAAAAAAAAAAGTTTTGTAATTAATTTCTAATTGCAAAAATAATCCACAGGGAAATCTAAGAGAAAAAAGTATATTTCCAAAATCTAAATATCCATTTGAAAACATTTATATGAACTTTATTGAACTAAATGAATGTGAAGACATTAAATATTGTTTAGTAATCTAAGACATGTTCTTGAAATGATGAATTTAAACCTAAATGAAAACCCTTTACTGATGAAAGAGTGAAAATGCTGATTATATGACCATATTTCTAATTGTACGAGAGGTATTTTCTGCTAAACTCTTCCCAGGAACACCTGACTGAGACCCATTGCTGAACCTGAAACCAGGAGACCCGGTGCTGATCAGGGTGATTAAGAGAAAAAAATTGGAGTGAACCTCAGCGGGAAGGAGCATATCAAGCGCTACTCATGACGCCAAGGCCCTCCTGGGTTCATCTTCCTCACTATAAAAAAAGGTAAATTTGAGCGCAGAATAGAATCTAAAAAGAATTGAACATGTTAAAGCATATATAACCTATGTTTGGCGACCATTTGAAAGTTGAGTCGCTGTAGCAAATATGTCACTAAATAACTGATAAATCTGAGCGAGCAGATCAACGCCCAGTTCGACCATGATCAGAGAGATGGCCGACGGAGTGGGCGTTGGAGTGGTAACTTTGACTCTGGTGGTACTGATTACAATCACAGTATATACAGTACCCACACAGGGAACCAAGGGAAAGGTAACAACAAACAAAACCCAAAATCTAATATCTGTAATAAGTGAGTTATAAAACTCAAGCGAAATTAATCAGTGTAGACTTCAAATGTTAAAATGATTAATGTGTTCAAATGATTTAAATCTACAGTGAAAATTACCCACAGATCAGAGAATTTATTCAATAGGAGCTTATGTAGCTGGAACTATTCCAATTGGACATTTCTTTATGGAAGTGAAATCAAAATTTCAGAAAACAATTATCAAAATTGATTTCCCACCTTTATCAACAGCTTACTTTGGAAACTAGGCTTGGTTGCTGTATGAAGGTAGAATAGGTTTAAACTTAAAGGAACTTGGTGTTATCAGACGATAAATGTAACCACTACAATAGTTAGTCCAGTTCCAGAGCTGACCTGTGATGGCTGTGCGGCGACCGGAAGTTGAGGTCGAGGCTGCCTCCTCAGTGGTATGGAAGTTGTGCTTTGGTCCCACTTTTGATGCCTTTCCATATATTCCCAGCTGGAGAGCTTGGGCAGTTATCACACAAATTAAGTAACCATCAAAATTTTTTCAGGATCCATAAAAGGAGCATTCCTTTGGGTTCATTTGATCAACATGTTTATATCGACCGGATTGGGGTTCCCAGAGGTGTCCCAGATCAATTCAAAGCAAGAAATCAGATAGCTGCGGGTTTTGAATCATTTATTTTTTGGTGGGTAACCATAAATAAGAACGTTGATTGGATAAACTATTTGTATTTTAACCAACAGCGGTTTATCAATTATACCAGAGAAGCAATTAAAGGGATATCAGAGCAGCTGGGTCCAACGACACTGATGGCATGGCAAAACCATTTGGCTTTGGATATGCTTTTGGCTCGGGAGGGTGGAGTGTGCAAAATGTTTGGTTCATTTTGTTGTGTATTCGTGCCGAACAACACCTCACGGGACGGAAGCATCACTAGGGCCTTAGAAGGTCTAACTGCCCTTTCTGAGGAACTGGCAGAAAATTCCGGAATTGGCAATATGTTCACTCAATGGTTTGATTCTATGTTTGGCAAATGGAGTAATTTTGCCCAGTCTTTGATGGTGTCACTGACTGGTGCATCAGCGATTCTGATTGTGGTGGGAGGCTCCTGCATTCCATGCATGAGGGGTTTGCTGATGCGTTGGATAGATGTTACCATCACCAAAACCATGTATCAAAGTATACATGATGGGGATGATGATGAAATTCATGACGATAATCTGAGTGAAAACGAGGAAACCGAAAATTGACAGGTTTCTTTATTTGAGTGAACAATGAATGACATAAGCAGTGAAAATCTGAAAAGAAGAGCTGCTTATTGATGCTATTTTGGATGTACAGAATGAAGAACCAACCTTTTACCAACTTTTTAATTTTCAATCTACATTATTCAACCTTTTACCAACTTTTTATTTTTTTTATATAAATCTACATACATTGAATATAATTATTGGCTTTTGAAGTGTTATTAGCTTTTAGTCATTAGAATAATTATTAGCTCCTAAATCATTTTTTCATTATTGGTATTTAGGAAAAAAATCATTAGAAATTACTAGAAGATAAATTAACACTTATCAACAAATATTCATGAAAAAACAAAACAAACACAAAAACAAACAAACAAAAAAAAACATAGTTAATAATAGTTTTTTTTAAATAAAATGAATTAATTAATTAGACTTAGGTGAATTGTTTAATAAACAGGATTGCTGCAGTAATGAAACGGGTTCTCTGTGTGCACTGCAATGAAGAACTCGCTTGCGGATCTTTTTCATTCTATGCTACTGCAATGAAGACCTGCTGGCAATTTTCTACACGCGGTGAATCTGGCTGTGTCGCTGCGGCGCTGCCCGGGTCGCGTGCGGTCTGGGTAGTGTTGGGTTGGTGCCGCCGGATTTGCTGTGTTCTTAAAGCTCTGCAAGGAAGAACTGCTGATGCTTTTTTTCCATTCTATTATTCTATGAACTGTTTCTATGGGCATGTTAATGTTTGTTTATTAAACAATATAAAAATGCTGATTTGATACCAAATTGAACCTATAAATATGCCTAGTATTAGTGTCTAACTTTATCTGTAATTTCTGTGTATCCCCTCTATGCGGAGTGCCAAGGAGACTGTGTTCCTAGGCAAGGAAGCAGCGATGAGATGGTTCCCAAACTGTAATGCCTTGGGTTTGCTTCTCGTCGTATAAGCTCCTAACATTAAAGGCACTCGGAGATGAGAGTGGATGGACGCGGGACGCGCCATGGAGATGGAGAGGAGAGAACGAATGGTTAAAACATTAACCATGTTAACTGTGTAACTGGAATGATCACATAAATGAGATGAACTGAATGTAACTTGACATGACATTGAAATGAAAATGTAAATATTCTGTATTTTTTCTGATTACATTCATTTTTGTACATATTACATACATTTAGTATCTAGAGGGAGGAATGTTAGAAAAATTATGAAATGTGATTTCATGACTCCATGTTTTTGTAGATACTAAATGTATGATTTATCAAATGCATTAATAACTGTGTCTGTTTAGTTCTATTAGTTCTCATTCCTTTCAGAGATGTTCTCAGCGTTTACCGTGAGCTGAGACACCGTGACATTTTGCTTAGTCATTGCTTTTATTATTCTCCTATTCTCTTTCCCGTTATTGTGACTACGTCCCTGTAACCACCCCTTGTTTGGGTTAAGATAACTCTTTAACTGTGAGACTTTTTTTTTTTATCGGGCAGTAGTGTGTGTATGTTTTTGCGATCGGTCAGAGTGTGTAACTTCAGTGTTCCACGTACAAGCGAGGAGCAGAGAAGTTTAGTAGATTATTTGCTTTGAACGAATGGCTACAATCATGGTGTCGAGAGCAAAAATTATTGTTTATTAACAACTGGAATCTCTTCTGGGCGCGTCCTAGGTACTTCCGTCCAGATGGCCTGCACCCGAGCCGAGTCGGAGCAACAGCTTTATCAGACAACATGTCGAGGATGCTGCATGACCTCTGACTGGTAAGCAAATACAATACTACCGTAGATGTAATGTGCCGCACAGACAATCATATAGTTACAGTTACAAATAGCATAGAAACTGTGTCTATCCCCCGTATAATTAAATCAAGAAATAAATACACTATAAGACCAAGGAATAATCTTATTACAGTTAAAACTGTAACAAGGCAGGCGAGCAAACACACTTTAAAGTTTGGGCTTCTTAACATTAGATCACTTGCACCCAAAGCGCTCATAGTCAACGAGTTAATCACAGATAATAATCTTGATGCACTCTATCTCACAGAGACCTGGATAAAACCAAATGAATACATTGGTCTAAATGAGTCAACTCCAGCAGGTTATTTATATAAACATGAGCCCCGTCTGACTGGTCATGGAGGTGGAGTAGCCACTATTTATAGCACCGTCCTTAACGCTAATCAGAAATTAGGATTTGCGTTTAAATCATTTAAAGTGCTTGTTTTGAACACGGTTCTCTTAGACAGGACTAAAAAACACGTATTGACTCTCGCTCTGGCCACTGTTTATAGACCCCAAGGGCCTTACGTTCAGTTCCTCTAGGAGTTTGCTCAATTTCTCTCTGATCTCATGGTCAGTTTTGACGAATTACTGCTTGTGGGAGATTTTAATATTCATGTAGATGAACCAGGTGAGATGCCCTTGGAATATCGTTTATAGACCTACTAAATTCATTTGGGGGTCAACAAAACATTTCCGGACCAACTCATCGTCTTAATCACACATTAGATTTAATAATATCCCACGGATTAGGCGTCAGTGATATGAACATTATACCTCAGTCTGATGATTTTACAGACCATTATCTCGTCATGTTCACATTACCAGTAGAGAAGATTAGTCGCGTGTCACCACGTTATAGACTCGGTAGGACTATTGTTCCATCAGCTAAGGACAGATTCATAAGTAACCTGCCCGATCTGTCTAATTATCTAACTACAGCCCGAAATCCGAACAATCTAGACGAATTAACTAACATGATAGGCACCTCTCTCACTAGCACATTAGACACCGTCGCCCCAATCAGGTTAAAAAAGGTTAGAGAAAAAACACCTGCACCATGGTATAACAGCCACACTCGTGCCCTCAAGAGAGAAACCCGCATTATAGAGAGGAAATGGAGAAATACTAAACTAGAGGTTTTCAGACTTGCATACAGAGACAGTATGCTCAGTTGCAGACAGGCACTAAAGGCTGCGAGGGTTCAGCACCTGAGCAAACTGATAGAAAACAATCAGAACAATCCCGGGTTCCTTTTTAACACAGTGGCTACACTAACAACAAATCAGTTATCTGTAAAGAGTATTCCATCTCAGTTTAGTAGTGAAGACTTTATGAACTTCTTCACTGAAAAAATTGAAAATATAAGAAACACAATTTCTGACGTCCAACCTCTGACAGCATCCTGTGTTCCAGTCTCACCTGAAATTACTCAGTTACAATTACAGTGTTTTACAAGTATAGGACAGGAAGAGCTGTGCGGCCTTATAAATAAAACCAAATCCACAACATGTGTGTTAGATCCTATTCCAACCAAACTGCTAAAAGGCGTGTTACATGCAGCCGGAGAGCCTATTCTTAATATCATTAACTCCTCGCTATCCCTCGGTCATGTCCCTAAACCTTTCAAGTTAGCAGTTATCAAGCCTCTCATCAAGAAACCAAATTTAGATCAAAACAAACTATCAAACTATAGACCAATCTCAAACCTTCCTTTTATGTCTAAGATTTTAGAAAAGATTGTGTCTGCCCAGTTATGTAGTTTCCTGAAAGACAACAATATCTTTGAAGAGTTTCAGTCAGGTTTCAGGCCCCATCGTAGCACAGAAACTGCACTAGTAAAGATCACAAATGATCTTCTCTTAGCTTCAGACCAAGGCTGCATCTCTCTCTTAGTTTTATTAGATCTTAGTGCTGCATTCGACACTATTGATCATGACCTCCTATTAGATCACTTACAAAATCTCATAGGCATTCAGGGATCAGCATTAAAATGGTTTAAATCATATCTGTCCGATCGTTACCAGTTCGTTCTAGGACCCCTGCTTTTCACATTATACATGCTTCCCATAGGTAATATTATTAGAAAGCATGGAATTAGCTTCCACTGCTATGCCGATGATACCCAGATGTACATCTCCTCAAAAGCGGGAGAAGCATCACACTTGGCAAGGTTAACAGATTGTGTTAAAGACTTAAAAGTTTGGATGACTCTTAACTTTCTTCTATTAAATCCAGATAAAACGGAGATCTTGCTCATCGGCAACAAGAACAGCACACAGAACACCCAGCATTTAAATTTTAGTTTAGAGGGATGTACGGTAACCGCTAGTTCCACAGTAAGAAACCTGGGAGTTATCTTAGACAGCGACTTATCTTTTAAAAATCACATCAGTCATACCATAAGAACAGCCTTCTTTCAACTCAGAAATATTTCAAAACTTAGAAACATGTTATCGTTATCTGATGCAGAGAAGCTCGTCCATGCATTTATGACCTCGAGACTAGATTATTGTAATGCATTACTGGGCGGTTGTTTAGTATCATTAATAAATAAGTTACAGTTAGTGCAAAATGCAGCAGCTAGAGTTCTAACTAGAACAAAGAAATATGACCATATAACCCCAGTTTTATCATCTCTACATTGGCTACCCGTCAAATTTCGCATTGATTACAAAATAATGCTATTGACGTATAAAGCCCTTAATGGGTTAGCGCCCAGTTATCTATCAAACCTCCTAACACGGTACAACCCCACACGCACTTTAAGATCTCAAAACTCTGGACTTCTGGTAGTTCCTAGAATAGCAAAGAGCACTAAAGGCGGTAGAGCGTTCTCACATTTAGCCCCTAAACTCTGCAATAGCCTCCCTGACACCAACTCCACTCTTCTACCAATACTCATCCCGAGGCTCCCGGAGGCCCTGCCCACCAGCTCCTCACCCCAACAACCAGACTCATAAGGAGAAGATCCAACGCCTGGAGGCTCGCCACCAGCCCTCAACCTAACAAACAGATTCACCTGGAGATGTTCCGGCCCCCCTGGACCTACCCCGAACACAGTCATCATCTGTTTATACTATATTTTCTGTTTATGTTTATATTATTATATCATCTGTTTATACTATATTATCTGTTCATACTACCAGATCATATGTTTTTACCATAGTTTATCACACTGCTGTTGTTACCCAAATGAGGATGGGTTTCCCTTTTGAGTCCGGTTCCTCTCAAGGTTTCTTCCAAAAGGGAGTTTTCCTTGCCACAGTCGCCCCAGGCTCGCTCATCAGGGACATGTACACCACTTAGTAATTAATTTCTTTTCACTTTGTTGGGTTTAAACTTGTTGGTTTACTGTAAAGCTGCTTTGAGACAATGTCTGTTGTGAAAAGCGCTATATAAATAAAACGAACTTGAACTTGAACTTGTTCCATTCTGGTATTAGGATGTTCTTCTCTCCTTCTCTCTCTCTATGATGCTTTTCGTCTCCATATGCTCTTAATCTCCTTGATCAAAAATAGGTATCAAACTTAGTATGTCAAATAGGGAAGTAAAATTAACATCAATTGGATTCGTGGTGTCGGTGTACTTCTTTTGGAATTTTTCCAACACTAACTATTAAAAACACGTTTATACAACGCCATGAAAAACGGCAACGTGTGAGCTAAAAAATTAAGTAGATTTACTCGTTTGAAAAGAATTAATTCAACACAAAAACTCCAAATTAGAATTTGCTTGTAAAAATTAACTTATCTTTACTTGAAATAATCTGTTGCATGAAATATTCAATGTTTTTTTTGTGATTTCTTCATTGACACATTTATTCAACCCCTTAAAGACTACCACTCTTAAGAACAGGGGTTCATTCAAGTGTTTTCGATCAGGTATTGAAAACACCTGTGGATGTCAACGAGCAACAATCAAGCATAATAAGCACCAATTAGGCAGATTTAAAATGACTGTGATACTCGGCTACTTCTAGACATTTACTGGTGTTTTTACAAACATGGTGAAGTCAAGGGAATGGTCCAGGAAGACAAGAGAACAGGTGATTTCTCTTCACAGGAAGGGCAATGGCTATAAGATGATTGCCAAGATGTTAAACAAACCATAGACATCATAGGAAGTATCATTCGCAAATTCAAGGCAAAGGGCACTGTTGAAACGCTGCCTGGTCGTGGCCGAAAGAAGATGCTGACTTCGACTGCTGTGCGCTACCTGAAGAGCAAAGTGGAGAAAAGTCCCCGTGTGACTGCTGAGGAACTGAAAAAAGATTTGTCAGATGTGGGTATTGAAGTTTCAGCTCAGACAATAAGGCGCACACTGCGTAATGAAGGCCTCCATGCCAGAACTCCCAGGCGCACCCCCTTGCTGTCTCCGAAGAATAAGAAGAGTCGACTGCATTATGCCAAAAGACATGTGGACAAACCACAGAAGTTTTGGGATAGTGTTCTATGGACTGATGAAACAAAATTAAAACTGTTTGGGCCCATGGATCAACGCTATGTTTGGAGGAGGAAGAACAAGGCCTATGAAGAAAAGAACACCTTGCCTGCTGTGAAGCATGGCCGGGGGTCAATCATGCTTTGGGGCTGTTTTGCTTCTACAGGTACAGGGAAGCTTCAGCGTGTGCAAGGTACCATGAGTTCTCTTCAGTACCAGGAGATAGTGGATGAAAATGTGATGCAGTCCGTCACAAACCTGAGGCTTGGGAGGCGTTGGACCTTTCAACTGGACAATGATCCCAAGCATACCGCCAAGTCCACTAGAGCATGGTTGCAGATTAAAGGCTGGAACATTTTGGAGTGGCCATCGCAGTCACCAGACTTAAATCCGATTGAGAACCTCTGGTGGAACTTAAAGAAAGCAGTTGCAGCGCGCAAGCCTAAGAATGTGACTGAACTGGAGGCTTTTGCCCATGAAGAATGGGCGCAGATACACGTAGATCTCTGCAAGACACTTGTGTCAAGCTATGCTTCCCGTTTAAAAGCTGTTATTCAATCTTAGTACAACAACCCTGTCCAGTTATGTCACTTGGGGGTTGAATAAAACTGAATGATGTGAGCACAGAAAAGACATTTATAGTTATTTCATTATAAAAGTTATGTTATATTTGTCTGATTTACAAGTGCCTCTTTGATTTAATTGTAAACAAGATGACTGAAATGATCAAAATCAATATCAAACTGGCCAAAACACTCAATTTCAGTGGGGGTAGAATAATTCTGAACACAACTGTAAATATCAGAATGCACTAACAATGGTTTTTCCATTGCTCATTCTCAACTCAACTTTATTTATAGAGCACTTTAAAATCAACCCAGTTGGCCAAAGTGCTGTCCACAAATACAAAAGCATATAAAACACATGAAGATAAAACAAACAATAAAAACATAGTAAAGACATAACACAGTAAAAGTCAACATCTCAGACTGAGTTAAAAGCCAGGGAGAAAAAGTATGTTTTCAAAGAGGATTTAAAAGCTATAAGAGAGTCAGCCTGCCTAATGTGCAGGGGCAGACTGTTCCATAGTCTGGGGGCAGCAACTGCAAAGCACGATCACCTCTAGATTTCCTCTTTGTTTGTGGGACTCTTAAAAGAGACTGATCTGCCGACCTTAGAGGGTGTGAGGGAATGTATAGCTGAAGCAGGTCGGACAAATACTGTGGGGCGAGGCCATTAAGACATTTAAAAACAAATAAAAGAATTTTAAAATCAACCCCAAAATGCACCGGTAGCCAATGCATAGAAGCTAAAATGGGAGTGATGTGCTCAATTTTTTTGGTACCTGTTAAAAGTCGGGCTGCAGCATTTTGAATTAATTGCAGACGAGACAGCAGTTTCTGGCTGAGCCCAACATAGAGTGCATTACAGTAATCAAGTCTACATGAGATAAAAGCATGGATTAAAATCTCAAAATGATGTCTTGATAAAAATGGCTTGACTTTGGCTAGTTGTCGTAAATGAAAAAAACTGGACTTGACAATTGATTTGATCTGCACATCGAATTTCAGATCACTGTCCATTTTTACCCCCAGATTTCGTCCTTGTTCAACAATAAAGTCATCTCAGCTAAACACCAATACATATTTAAATGCATGAACCCACATTGATAACCCTTTTCTCTTCCATGATTAGAAAACTTCCCATATCTATACAATCTTAATTCACCACAAACAAACTGTCAATTCAAACCACACATTATCTACAACAATTTCATCAAAGCTATATAACAAAAAAAATCTCTTTTTACAAAAATGACATTAAACCCCTGGTGTACAAATTATGTGCCATTTAGAACCCATTAAAACCGTCTTAATAAATTAGCAACTCATATCAAACACAAGGCAACACTATACGGAGCATACAAAGTGGATCCAATAGTTACAAACGCAATTCATTCATTCCACAGTATAACATGTTACGATTTTCATTCTGACTGATTTATCCATTCACAACTTCACTTTAACGATAAAGGTAGGCATAGGTGATCATTGTAACTCACCTAATAGAAAGGAGTAAACAGAGTCGTGTTGGCATCACTCGTGGATCGGCGTGAGTCTTTGTGCTTTCGAACGGAGAACCGTGAAGAAGAATCACTTCCGCCTATAAGACCTTCAAAATAAAAGCCCTATGCCTTACATAAACTACGACA
>SRMA01026322.1:3764-14654 GCA_007224835.1 Danionella cerebrum
GTAGTACCATGAATTCAAAGTTTATAGTTAGTTAGCTAAAGTCAGTTTCTGCTTACTTAAAAATATAACATTTACTGATTACCTCAAACTTTTTGAGTAATTCCCGCTTATTCAGATGCACCAAAACTTGTACAGTAAAGAAGTAATATGTCGTGTGTTTTGGAAAGTAATGAAATCACTGCACCTCTAAGCAGCTTATTGAATTAAATGCTTTAAACAGTTAGTAAAAGACTGCAACTGATCTAATAACTTGCCAAATGGCTAGTTCGCAACTTTAAATAGACTTTTTCATAATAAAAATCCGACAGCTATCACTCAAAACAGCATGAAAGCCATAACCAGGACTGCTTCATTGTCGTAAGATGCTGTGCCTTCGAATCCCATTGAAAATCTGCAGCTAACGACATTAGTCTGGACAAAGGGCATGGGCGTTCTAGGTCAAGGGCTGCAGGTGAGTGAATGTCCTTTCACTGCCCACTGAGACTGCGAGAAGATGAGAGAGAGGCAGCCTGGGTAATGAAGGCAGCCCGAGGTGCCTCCAGAACTCCATCTCCCAACTTTGCCAAGTTTTCCAGCATGTGGCTCATCACAGGATGAAAACAAATTTGACACTGTGAGAGATTATTTTAACACCAAACTGTGAGTTAATCTGTTCACATGCGTGCGGCGGTCGTTCGCCCCAGCGCATGAGGGATGTGTGGGTTGCGATGGGCTGTCAGACTCAATTGCTCTCAGACGCTCTAAAGTATGACTACTTCATTTGAAGACATGCCATCAATTTGCTCACATGGCGGAGTGCTTAAGCCTCACACTCTCAATATGAATTGTTTAATGCTAGCTCCAAAAACACTCAAGCTGCAGCACTATTGTCTCAAGTTAACTGAAATATTAATTTAGCTAGGCTTATAAAAGTCCTAGAAAAACACTAACACATCCCGAAGCTCTACAGAAGCCAAAAGAAGTGGACAAAACAAGTCAATAGAAGTTAATCAAGCGGGACACCACAGCTGTGCAAACAAGCCAAAGAGGGTCTACTAGTGAACGTACAGAAATCGCTAGAGACCCAGGCCGATCTGTATTCCCTGAGCCAAATCAAGGCCTCGATCCTAATCAGCCAATAAATCGCTTCCTGCAATCAAACCAAACATAAAGCGAACTCTAAAATTGAACTAAAGCACAGAAAAGAATGAAAGACAGAGCACAAACAGAGGGATTATCTTTTTTATTCAGCCGGAGCTTCCAGCACAACAACCCCCTCCTTCATCTTCAATGGACTGCAAGCGAAACAAAGCACTTCTTTTGTATTACACAGTAAATCAAGTGGTATTATTTTACCTCTAAAATATTCAGTCTCTCAGGCCTTTCCCTCCAGTCTCCAGCCATCAGTCAAACTGCTGAGGCATGATACAGAGAAAGAGAGAGAGGCTGACTCCGTCCTCCAGTAACACGTGTCTGCAGCAATTTCGCTCGAAAACGCAACAGATCTGAGCCAGGGCCCCGTAACAGTATTTGTCAGTTGGAGTTAATAATTCATTAGGAGAGCCAGGAGGGCGGCTCAGCCAGTGAGCGCTGGGGTTCATGAGTGTTGGCCCACAAAATCCCACCATCCCACTACATACACCCAGCTAATCTGTGGACTGGAACAATGTGGCTTGGGTCAAATTGGACTTATATGGGTTTCCCTAAGAAACAGCCTTCAGAATCACATAAAACCGTGAATCTGAAGATTTAAATATTAACCCTGTCTCCGACACCAAAAACGAGCCGTGACAATAAGTGAAATTGTCTTAATATTGAGAGAATAACTAGCATGCATTTAAGGAACCCGCAGGAAAAAGGAACTAAAATATTCTGTTACATTTTTTTAATTGGACAAAAATGTTTGCTGAATGTGATGGTATCTAGTCACAATTTAAACTTGTGTAAATACATTTTTTCATAGAGCCATTTTAATATAATCTGTACCATGTCAGTACATAATGATAAAACAAAATAGCTAGTAGAAAAACAAGACAAAAATAAAACAAAAAAAGCAATACAGGAAAAAAAGAAGCAAAACAAAACAAGACAGAACGTCGCACGACATGACACCACAAAAGACAAGACATGATACAACACAACACCTCAAGACAATACATGACACAACATAACACCAAAAGACAAGACACAACCTAACACCTCAAAACAAGACATGACAAGACACCACACCTCAAGACAAGACACAGCACTTCAAAACAAGACATGACAAGACACCACACCAAAAGACAAGACATGATACAACACAACACCTCAAGACAAAACACCTCAAGAGAATACAAGACATGACATAATACCAAAAGATAAGACATGATACCACACCTCAAGACATGTCTTGTTTTGAGGTATTGTGTCGTGTCTTGTGTTGAGGTGTTTTGTCTTTTAATGACTCAACATAACACCAAAAGACAAGACATGATACGACACCTCAAGACAAGACAAAACACAACACACCAAAAGACAAGATATGATGCAACACCTCAAGATGAGACAAGACACAACACCTCAAAACAAGACAAGACATGACACAACACCAAAAAACAAGACCTGATAACACACCTCAAGACAAGACAAGACACAACACCTCAAGATAAGACAGGACACATCATAACACCTCAAGATGAGACACAAAAAGACAAGACAAACCGTGTCAAAAAATGCAATAACTACTTTATTCAAAGGACTAGTTTCATGCGATCATTTTAGGCGAAGCCATTTCTAAAAGTTAGGAGGGCTTGTCGAAAATCAAATGCGTGTGCAGAGTTGAGAACTGCTGATGTAAAGGAAGCAAAAGTCTGAAAAAGAAGTAATTTTTTTATTCATGAATCCAAAGAGCCAGAGCTCAAATAGTATCTTTGTTTACACTGCAAGAGAAACTGCAGCAGAAGAGTCATGCACGGCACAGCAACGCTTCCTTTTATTCTTATTAATAATTCAATCTGTTTCTCCAGTAAATACGTCCGATCCACTGGCCTTTGTGCATATTAAGCAGAGAGTATATCAGCAGAGCTTGAGAGACCTCATATGAATTCCTGTCAGCCCCGTCCCGCTCTGGCCTGATTACACAATAACAATGGACAGCTAACAAACCAAACCAATCAATAAGTGCGGAGCACAGCTTGTCTTTTTCACAGGGCCCCCATACATAGCTGATACTTTTATGAGGGTTAGGAGTTAACTTCTTGCCATGAGTTCTCATGTAGCCAGGAATGCTTTGACTCATGAATTGTTGCCGCTGCTAATGTTTCATCACGCACTGACCTCTGTTTAATTGGTTAGTGGCATTAGAAGACACCCTGCGCTGGTGTTCTTCTAGGGGGTCTCATGACTGGGGGCCATGTGTCTTGGGATATCTGCTTTCGACCCCTCTCAATCGTAAGAAGCCCCCTGCTCCTGTGTCTCCCCGTGTCTTTCTGTTGCCCTTTTATAGACAATGGCGATAAGTAACTCCTGAGCTACAGTGTCACTTCTGCCCCCTTCCCTTCGGTCACCCCACACCACCTCAAAACCGCAGGCCTTAGCAGAACCCCTAAATCACCAGCCACTCCTGAAAGGAAATATTAGAAGTCCTTTTTTCACCCCGGCACCACCACTCAGAGCTATATGAAGAGAAATAATCAAATAAAAGAGGGTAAAACAAGAGTGCCATTGTTGAAGGAGCTAACGATGGGCGAAAGCTGCTTTATGACACGGCTTTAAGTTTCCACGGAGAACGTCACGGCCATGGCTGGAAACACATGTCTTTCAAATTCAGCCTAATACGAATGCAAGGTGGGACGGAGAAAGTCAAATGAAAGTTTAAAAGGGTGATTAAAAGCAGGGCAGTCCGATAAAAATGTAAATGGAAGCATTTCAGTTGCAAATTCAACTGTGTAGAATTCCTGTGCTGAAGGTTGTAGTGGGTTAACACTGATTATTTGCCTTCAGCATTTATAGAACCGCCTAAACTAATACTACATTGTTCATTAAGTCGTGCGTTCGTTTGTAATCTAGCATAGTCTGGATTCAACAAAGTGAAACTTCTTTTAATCTAAAAACATGCTCGCAATGCTGCTAAACGATTCTATTCCACACCTGGATCTTTGTCGAGTTCCACAAAGTGTCTATGTTTGAACGTCTCACTGACAGCAGAGCACACAGACGACTCCTCACCTCCTGTGATCAAGCCTCTGTCACCTGTGAAACCTCGGCAGGGAAATGATCACCCCTGCTGGAGGTGTTTAGCACCTTCAAATTATCACCTTCCATTGTACCTGAGCAGTCTATCCATCCATGAACAAGCTTCTGAGAAAGTCAAGGGAGCTAGGTTTCCGATACTAGAAACAGCAGATCAGAAACACAAAAGTAGTAGCGATGACCTAGCAATTAATCATCAATTGTTACCAAGAACTGTAATAAACAAAGTAGATTAGTATGGGCATACGGACGCCCAATACGAATCATTGTATTTAGGTTACAACACATATAAATAGATTTACAACATGATTTTTAACCCTAGCAATGAATGAAAGATTTGGATTAAAGCATGTTATATCATCCACCCACTAAGGGGCATTGCTAACTATTGCATTAAGATGCCTCTTATAATCAGAGAAGGGGTATAACAATATATCATGGCACAAAATTGTCACAGGAGACACCTCGTCTAGGAGATTGTGATTCTAGTTACTTCTGAAACTTCTTTACCTTGTTTTACATATTTACTTGTAGACAAATATCTTTTACTTATTTTTTAAACGCAAAATATTTTGAAATGATCTCTCTCCATCATTTATACTAAAAAATATGACTTAATCCAAACATTAACACTGCCCCTAGTGGATTGATCAAATACTCTCATACAAATCAAAATTGACCCTAGCTTTCTTAGCTTTGTGGTTTTACATTACGTTTTTTTCCAATGATGGTCCGTTATATAAAGTTTCAATCGTTGGTTAAAAATAGTGTTGTAAAATACAGTGATGCATATCGTATAGTTATAAAATATCGAGCTACGCATCGTGAGCAGAGTGTATCATATCGTTACACCCCTAACTTGGAGTGATGAAGAGAGCCCGTTTTAGAATCATTTTCTTGATACAGAGTAGTTGGTTATTATCTCCTAGTAAATATTAAATAAAATAAAGAAGTTGCAGAAGGGGCTAGAAGAAGCAATTATGCTTCATGGAACAAAAAGTTATGTTTCTGTTTTCATGCCATTCGGAATTTTAATTGAACCATATGAATGGAAAAAAATTACTGGTGTCCTAAAAAAGATGTACAGTAAATATAAAAAGGCCCAGAAGGAAAAAAAATGAAGAAAAAAATTAATTAAAAACATTACAAAAGAGTAGTATACAAATAAATTGCTAAAAACAGAGTGCAACTAGTAAAAATAATACAATATGCAATAATATGTAAAATTAAAAAAACATAACTGTACAAGATAAGTACTTATATTATGTTGGCTAGTTAAAAACCAATATATTGCTATTCATCTTTGCTTCTGACAAAAAAATCTCTATGTATCTCCTAATAGACCATTCGAACTATGGCTATGAAACTTTGCCAAGATATCCAAACTGGTCTGACCAGGGTTGCTGTTTTTTTCTGACTAGTATCGCTAAAGGAATTCCATCAAATTTCTGACAATCCTGGTAAATTTTCCATTGACTTTACAAGAGGTCATCACTGACAGCTCCCTGGCAACCAAACTATATACCTTAGCAACAACATTTTGGTATATGATAAAGACACGGGGGTTGGTTTATATAACATACAGTAACAAATGAAACATAATATGCTATTACCCCTCCATAGCAACCTGGCTGTTTACCATAGCAACCAAATTGGCATCTCAGTGTCTCAGCTAAGAAATATCATAGAGACATGGGAGTTGGTTTATATAGCTCATATTGGCATGGGGAACTTTTTCGTGTTTTCACTGACTCCTCTATAACATGAAAAAATTCTTCCTTGGCAACTATTTTGCTTTTAAAACACAAGGCACAACCTTTAGCCCTTCAATAAAAACAGAGAATTTTTTTCTATAAATTGCTCTCCCCGCCACCTACTGTCTTTCTGCTGCTTCAACACTTACAAATAACACATACAAAGTCGAGCAGAGCACCAAGACTGTCATCAAACCCAACTAATTTTGCAAGGGATGCATGCATTGCAGTTCTGATTGAGAGTGTGTGAGGCACGATGTGTGTGAATGAGTGTGTATCAGGTGCGTACACTCACATACTGTCCACCTCAGCTCCTGTCAGTCTATGTTCTTCACCCACCACTTCAGCGCTGGATGGCATAGCACTCCCTTAATTTCTGACATGGGCAAACACACACAGAAACACTCGAACATAGGCAGGTCACTCGTCCCAGCCACCGCACGTCTTGTCAGAACACATCCGACGCCACGCTGAATGGAGAGAGCTCTCTCACACACACACACACACACACACACGCACACAAGCAGAGCCATGGCCAGAGCAGCTGTTAAGCTCCTCCGTTTGCTCACAAACGCACACACACACACGTGTGTCTCTTTCAGTCCGTGTTTAACCAGATATGATTCCGAGACCTAAGAAAAGCGGCTCGCTCTTGCTCAGTCCTCCGCTCGGAGCCGTACTGTGCAGCAGTTTCAAAGATTCAGGGTGTCATTGCTGCGCTTAAGCAAACTTTAAGCAAAACAGCCTGTTTGCTGAGCAACAGTAGAGCTTTGTGGTTTCCCTCACAGTTGACAGTAAGTTATGAGTCCTTTGTGAGCACAGGGGAAGGAAAACAGAGATCGGAATTTGGCAGGAAAATATAATACAAAATTATCCTGTCTGAGCAACCTGGACTCTCGCTTTCTATTTCCCTCTCTTTTGTGGAAACAATCAAGCATTGTTGAAGGAAAGAAAAGCAACTCTGACAGATGAAATACGGTGGGGGCCTCTTTTTGGAAAAACAGTAAACAAAGCACCATTCAGGGACAGGTCCTTTCTGTCACTTAGAAAGATACTTTTCTTCAAAGCTGCCGAAAGGATTCAACAAATCAAGTATGAAATCCCCCACAGTCCACTAGCTCTATACTGTACGCTGTATATGCTCAGGTTAACAAACAAGTGACCAAAGCGAATGAGCTTGGAGGGTACACAAAAGTAATAGCTAAAAAACTTTGTTCCAGACATGCCAAAAAAGGGACAATGGCCAATTATGAGGCGAAGTAATTTAGCCGCCAAAGAGCTGGAGAGAATGAACGGATGCATAAAAGGCTGAGGGCTATTCAAACCCTCGTCAGTGAGAACTGTATGCCTACAGTCTTCGGGCTAGAGCTCATGAGGTCATCGTTGGCAGCCGCTGCCCAGAAAAAACTTGGGCTGGTACAACTGCCGTTTGGACATCTGGAATGCGGGCACACAGTGGCCTGCTTTCTCCAGCCACTATCCACTATTTCCTTTCTTTTCCAAAAATAGGAAGACGTTTTTTCCATCGAATTGGAAAATCTGCAGTGTCTAATTAAAAGAAAGTTTGTTTTGTTCTCTTGTATTTTAAGCTTTAACCTTTAAAGCCTGTGGTTGAGTGTTTGTTTATTTTTTTATTACTTTACAATTTGCTCTAATAAATTCCCTTTAAAAAGTTTTTGGAGAGAATGCTTGATAGTTTTGTTTTTTTTAGTACAACCCCTGCTTATTTTTTCACAAGAATACAATTCTGAATTTTACTGCAAAAATTGAGAATGAACAGTTTTTATGTTTTTTAACAAAACTCCTAAGTTTGGAGTATAAATCCACCAAAAAAGCAAATACAAGTTTAAAGCAATGTTAATATTGTTGCAAAAAACCAAGCAAACCTCCCCTAAATCTTAAACACTGTTCCAAGCCTTTATTGTGCAATCCATCCCACATGTCTTGTACTTCAAAGCACATGCACAGAAGCAATCGGAAGCCACTCCACTCTTCCACTCTGATTTCCCAAGTTCAATGCCTACTTTTTTGAGAGGCTAGACGTGCACAGAATGTCACCAAATTCCCCACGCGTTTTTTCAGAGTTTGGAAAAAATGACGTCTGATTGGGGTTCGAAAAGTGGGTGTGGTAAAATGATTCTATAGTGCTAACTAACGTGTTTCAGCTCAGTTTGTTCATGAAATTTGGCACACATGCGTAGGGTCCCAAGAGTAAAATATTAGCAATATGGAATGTGTTATTTAGCAAAAACCTCTAAAAATGGCCAACTCTTGTTATGTCAAAGTTTAATAAACTCCTCCTGGAGAATGTATCTGTTCTCCTCCAAATTCCCTCAGTCGTATCTTAAGGCAAATAGGATGTTAAATTGCAAAGCTGTTTTGACTTCAATAAACTATGTACACGCGCCAGCCTCCAAAACTCAACATTTTGCCTTAAACATGAAGTTATTATAACTCAGCCACTCAACATCTGATCAATCACAAATTTACCAACTATGTTAACAGTCTGAACGGATTATTAATATAAACTCTCGATTAAAGCACCACCAGGTGGTCACATGAAAACCACATTTACGATGAGAAACTTATTCTTAATAATTTTGACATACGAAAAAAGAATATTCGCCAAAACAATGACAGAAAATAACTAAATTATATTGCCACCTGGTGCTCACAACACTTTATGATGTTTTTTTTGTTTTTTTTTTTATTCTGTGTATTGTATTTCAACAATTCCCCCTTGAATACATCTCCTAAATAAGGATTGGTTGTAATTCGTAGTGCAACAAAAAGAGTGGCCATGGCGCCGGAGGTGTTTTAAGTTGTATTGTTTTTATCATTGCTGTTCTTTAACAGTGGACTTAAAAACTAGAGGGAACTGGAGAAAAGACAGATGATGTCGGAAAGAAAATATATATATATGAGCCACGCATTTGCTGCTCTGTAAAAGAAGCCTGGAGAACACTAGAGTCAGGCAGGACACATCTCGAGGATGTAAGATTAAGCCCTATTATGTTGGGGCAAGTGACATTGATTGCTGATTTAAACCTCAGAAACTAATTCATTCATCCCTGTTAAAGGGGAAGCATGGGCAACAGTGTGTGGCCACACTGACAGGTCGGACGAAGGCGGCTGAATAAAAACTCCAGCTAAACGAACGACTGGCACTCGTGTCTGTCAGGGGGTGGCTAGAGTTTCCTCTCATGACTGACAGCTGATACAGAAAAGAGAAAGAGAGGGTGTGAGGGAGAGTCCTTCCATCGATCTGTGTAATTGCCACGAAAATCTGAGTCAGTGAGTACATGAAGGGTGGATGTTTTAGCAACGCTAAGATGGAGAGGGGAAAAAAGTGGTAAAGTGAAAAACGAAACACTCTGAACCACGGCCTAATAAAAGCGGGAACTGACAAGCATGGCTGAACAGAAAAATGTGCAGTAGATTTGTACCCAGGCCAGAAAGCAGGCACATTACTGGATTAGCCGCTGACTGATACAGAAAATGTCTCACCCGTCTGCCATTAAATCTGACCAACGCACAAGCTCGCGTTTCAGATAAAACAGCACAGTAGTGTCTTAAAAATGTTCTTAGCTGGCTGGAAAAAATCCTGTATTACGAATGGCGGCCCTCCTCAGACAGAAGCATTGCGAAGGGGTGTCCCATTTGTAACCCGATCCGCAC
Organism: Danionella cerebrum; assembly: GCA_007224835.1. NCBI lineage: Eukaryota > Metazoa > Chordata > Actinopteri > Cypriniformes > Danionidae > Danionella > Danionella cerebrum. The sequence continues at coordinate 13,409 of SRMA01026322.1, forward strand.
GGCAGCCGCAACCAATTTCAAATGAAGTGCAGACGTGTTTGCGAACACCTTTGTCTTTCTTTCCGACTTTCCATTCTACTTTTCCTGGCAAAGCTTTCAGAATGAAATCATTAACCAAAGAAAAGAAAATGCCCACAAGAGTGAGATGGGTGGTGTGTATCTGTCTCTGGCTGCTGTCCACTGCTTTTGGGTTTAGGCTCAGCCTCTGTTGTGGTTCTCCATCACCACAGCCGTCCCGTTCAGTGCAGCAGGGACTCAGCTCTATGACTCGCCTGGGCCCCCATATGAAATAATCAAGTAATCTCAGCTCCGCTCCGCAGTTCATGAGCACTGCCTGCCAGGAGAACAAAGAGGCCTTTTGTACTGTTTAACGTGTGTGCGTGTGCGCGAGTTCTCAATGCTAACTGTATAGATCATCAATCAAAAGCATATTACACAAATACACATTTTCAGCCATTTAGCAAAGGGTTCTTTTGGGAAGAGTGAGTGTGTGAGGAGTGAGCAAATTAACACCACTTCTGTTAGTCATCGCAGTGCTCAGAAAGTGAACGCATTTTTGAATGCGACATAGTTCTGAGAAGAGAAAACCAAAGAACAAAAGGCAATGTCTATGTGACAGAGAGGAGGTGAATGACCCATGCACGGTGAAAATAAAAAAAATAGAGAGAGAGACCGTCGCATCAAGTCCTTGGTAACATTGTATCTGGCACTGAGAGACTTGAATAAGCAAAGCAAACACAGCGAAAGTAAATAGGTTGTGAAGGCCGGACAAATATTTGATAAGCCGATAGGTATTGTGGCAGTGTGGATCGTGTGGATCACAGGTCTTCTCTCCCCTCCTCCCCGGCATCCCAGCAGATGTGTCTTTCACAGCCCGCAGAGTGTTGAACCAATCCGCAAACAATAGCTAGCCACTGACAAAGGTCAGCTTTCGCAATCTGTGTGCTATCAAAGGCTGGAAAAACAGTGAACGTGCGGTTAGCCCGTGCTCCATGCACGTTGCAAGGCTGAATCTGTGTCTGTGTGTTTTACCCCTCACTACAATGCTACTTGAGACTTCCTAATAAGCCAATTACACAAGTTTAAGTCACCTCTTTGACCTCCCGTTAAGCTAACAGTTGGTGTAAACAAGTGAAATCCTATTAACCTAATAATATACGCGGAACCAGGCGGCAGAGCCAATAGTTTAGCCACTAAAGGCTCTCAGAGTTTTAAATACAACAGTGGCCATCAGCTTTGTGCTCTC